>VZRZ01003775.1:926297-941690 GCA_013398175.1 Climacteris rufus | reverse complement strand
CTCCACTTTGCAGAAACTCCAGAATTACATCGTGTTATCCAGACCCATAGGACTGGACACACCCGCACATCCCTTCCAGCCTGGAGATTGGGTCTACGTGAAATGGTGGGACAGTGATCCTCTACAGGCCAATTGAATTTCCTGGTAAAATGGATTAAACTTTACTTTCAGCTACTTTCAAAGATTGAAAAGTAGCACAACTGTGATACTAGTGTATTGCATTGCTTTGATACTGTACAATGTCATCCATGACCAGAATGTCATTTTTGTCACGAAATATGCTTGCAAATACCTCAGTTGAAGGGAACTCCAATTTTTCCCTAAAATACACATTTGTGGAGAAAATTTTTCAAGGTTTTTCAAACAATTTTGCTAAATGGATATTGAGGACAAAAGATGTTTTTGAGAAGAGATTACTTTGACAGCTAATTCATAGTGTAGGGAAGAGGTTGGTTTCTTTGAGAAGGAAAGATTTAAGAAGTTGCGATAAGATTTTTCAAAGGAAAAGTGCCTTTTTGAAAGTTTCTGGAGAGAGAAGACGTCTTTATATCTATAGATTTTAAACGAACTTCAGTTCTTTGGTTATCCAAGAGAGTCAGTGACTAGTCATTTTTCATCTTGGCTATGGTACATGTATTACTTTCCACAAATTGCTTTTTATTCTTTAATTCTCATTTTCATATGCTTAATAGTTGAAGGATGAATAATGATATGAGTTTAATGTAAAACTTCTTATGCAAATCTTTAATTTTATGAACTATTTCATAAAATGTTTATAAATCTAATTCCAGGGAAGTCTTTTATAATCTCAATAAGTCGTACACAAAAAACACTGGTCAAAAAAGGCATAATAGTTCAAGCATACAGCAATACTAACTTTATCTTATGTCCCAAGAAACCATTTATGTGCAATTTGACAGTCCCACGATCTGATGCTGTAACTATGTAAGTGCCTTAAAATATTTCTTTAGCAGTTCACATGCTGTTTAGGGAAGTGGCACTCTGTGATAAAATAGCTTGGAAATAGCATGAAATAGTTCATTTTCCGTACCTTTCAAAATTAAATCGTTTACCTAAAAAAAAGCAAAATCCTGCAAAAAAGATGATAGCTATAAAATACCTACTGGTACATAATCTACTCCTATACATCTTTGAATACTAAAATTGTGATAGATTCATTAGCTGCAGGGTAGCTGGGCAAGGAGAAGCATATTTTTGTATGTTTTAGCAGTATATTTATCTTTTTTCAATAATGAAGACTTTTTATATGATTTTTTTTCTCTTTTCAGAATCCTGAAAGCCTACAGATGTGATTTATTCCACCAAAATTTAATTTGAAGTATTAAAGAAATCTGACATATTCAAATTTAGATGGCAATTACAGAGTACAACCTCACATATATATTGTCTAATTATTCAACTTTAGTTCCTTCTACGTTTCTTTTCCCCCTTCAATAATTTTTCCAAATCTTTGGGTTTTTTTACTACATACATTAAAGTGAAAAAAACCCTCTTTGATTAGAAAATGCTGTTTTGCAACCTGTGGTTTATAGCTTAAATGAGTCTGAAAAGACTTTAATAGAGATTTCTGATGATACCGGCACAAGTTTCATCCCTATTTTCCTTCCTAAGAAATGTACATTTTAGTGTCCAAATGTTGTGGGATTGGGGGTTTTTTGGTTGTTTATTTTTTTCCCCATGAGAAACTAGCACTTCTAGTTTGTCCAATAAGTATCCTAGCTGGAAGGAGGGTGGGGTTTTTTAACAATCCTAAAGAAAGGATTATGTCTGGTGAGGGTGGCAGCAATGGAAATGACAAATATTCAGCTAATAATGAACAAAGAAAGACCTATGCACAATATAAAAAAAAGAAATTTCTACCAAAAAGTAATTCTTCCTTATCAGTTTCTTTTCACAAAACTAGCAGTATTTCAGTGATTCTGCTGCTAATTCAATTTCTCTCCTTCTTAGTGTCAGAGGAAGGGGAGGTTTTGCAAAAAATAAAATTAGAAAAATAATTTTGCATTTTCTTTCCTGTAGAAACTCTGAAAAAATATCTATCCTTCTCTTGATCTTACAATGTCAAACTTCCCTCTTTGAAAAAAAGATGTTGTTGCTGAGCATTCTGTCTTTTAATAAAGTCTCATTAATAGCTTGTTATTCTTTCTCTCCATGGCTAGAAAAAAACAATTCTCTTGAAGTGTTCCCTCTGTCTTCCAGATCAGACAGAGTTAATAGCAATAACATATGCCTTCTCCCTTGGATAAAAAGGGAGTGATATCTGATGTGTTGCCCTTAATAAGGTCCATTATTTTCTTTAATGGCACTGGCAACAAAACTTATAAATGATGGTTTGGAACCTTAGGATGTGATCACAAGAAGAGTAATGCAATCCTACACAAAGAATTCGGTGTTGGTGTTTGAAGCTGAAGATATTTAAAATTCCAAATGAAAGAAATGTACTTAGGAATTTCATTTGAGGTTTTCAGACATCAAGGCTATCTTTCACAGACTGGGTTCTTAATTCAAAAATGCAGACAAGACTGAAGTTTCTGGGGCTTATGAGCCACATAATTAATTTGTTCATGAAAAGTCTAAATACTATTACTGTGTTATTATTTAGTATAAAGCTGATAAACTACTTCTAGTAGGTGTAGGCACATTTCAAAACCTTTGTACACATAGATAGAGAATTTATCATCTATAGGGTCTTGCTTAAAGATGCACAAATATTCCTGAATGCCAGTGATGTGTCCATCTTATAGAAATGACAGGTACAAAGAAATTTTTCCACCATATGAAAAAAAATCTGTGTTTTAAGGATACAATTTCTTTCAGAAGAAACAATTTCTTTCAGAGTGGTAATTCAGCAATACGATGCACTCTATCCAGAAGCAGGACTTCTAACAAGCACCTGGGTAGATAGATAAAAGTAGGTGTCCTAACATTCTCCTGGTAGTCATGACCTCTTTCCTGTGTCTTGAGAATCTGGAAAATTTCTTCCAGTGAGGTATCATCAGGTAGGCTTCACACTCTAGTGAGTGACTAATGTACATGCAGTTATGTGTGTGTGTGTGTGTGTGTGTGTGTGTGTGCAGATAGATAAGGAGGGTAAGATTTGCTTAGGTATCTGTAGCACTATAATGGCAAAGACAATATGTTGCATTTTTAAAACAGACTTTTTTTTATTTGTACAGCCTATCACTCCAAATCCACCCATTTTTCTCCCTTGAATGATTGTTCTCTCTTAAATACATCTTATACTGTTTTCTCTAAATAGGTTTGCTGTTGACATATACCTGCTGTAACTGTAATTTTATTACTTGAAAAATCAATTTATTCCTGCATATAAAATCCTTAGCCATTAATAGTATCCCTTAACTGAAACCAGCTACACCTAATAAATGACATATATGGCATATATTACATATATGTCATATACGACATATATGGCATATATGATGCTCCTTAGGTTCACCAGACTCAGTTGATTTGAAATTTAAATTTTCAGTAGCCTCCAAAAATACATTTGTGACACTGAAATTCATTCTGTTGGTGCCTAAAGCTTCCAGGAAAACTTCCTTTAATGTTGCCAATCCTAGAATCAATCCTAATGTCCAATATGGTGATTATAGTTCAATCTTTCTCTGAGAGAAGAATCCTACTCCCTTCTGATCTAGAATCAAGGAGGATTCTGAATTGCCTGTAAGTGAGAGGAAGGTCACACTGAACTGTAAAAAGGATTAGTTTCTTGTCCTAAATCATAGCACTAGGTCCTTTTTTTGTTTGCTTGTTTGTGGGGTTTTTTGTTGTTGGTATTTGTTTAACTCCTGAAACATCAGTTAATAGACAACTTCATAGGTTAGAAAACACCATATCAAAAATTGAACTGAACTGAGCAGGTTTCTCAGCTGCAAAATACCATTGAGTTCCCCTCTCTGCAAGGATTTCAACAGAGACTGGCCAAGGTGTCTCCAGTCTGCTTCATCCTCCATTCCATCCCCCTTAGCAGGTGCTATGGATGCAGATCGTGGTGCAGGGAATCATTGTGGACTAGTTTTCGAGCTGCCAGCTGCATTCCATCCAGGGAGCAGTAACTGTATTTTATCCTATAATTTCCATATCATTATAACCTCTGTTAGGATGTGCATATAACCTCTCAGTTTTCTCTGATTTTACCCCATGTTTCCATATCCACCATGTTTGTTCACAGTATTTTGCCTGTAATAAAAATATTATTAATTTAAAATGTGAGATATGAAATTATCTAGTTGCTGCAGACTGAGAGAGTCGTAACAGGTAATCCCTGCAATTAAAATTCTATCAGTGAACTTGGGTCAGTTTATTTTCAAATGCAGGAAGATTGTTCATCCTAGACATACAGATAAATTTTCAGAACAAGGAGACAAAACTGCAAAATCATCTCAAGCACAGGAGGTATTCTGAGTTTTTTCCTTTATTCAGAGTAGTATAACAACATTCAGATCAGCTGATTGCATAAGGCCATGCTGAAATATCTTCAGAAATATGCAAGATGTGGCAAAAAGCCTCATCATTTTTCTTCTAAAATTACTGGTGCCGTATGAACCCTTGGTAAAATCCTATGTCTTAGAGATACAATTGAAGTCCTATGAACTACTACATAATGACTACAGAGATAATTAGTGGACAATTTTCTTCAACTGGCACATTATATATACACTTATATATATTACATAATTTCCACAATGTACTAAATGCTGTATATTCATTGCAAATACATGTCTCTAGGTCTTTTGAATCCATACACAGCTGTTACATTCTCACAGCAAAACGTTAGCAAACCGACTCCTTCTACTCCGATTCTGATGTGCATTCCATTATTTATACTGTATACCTAAATCTGATGTGATGTTCTGTTTGTTGGAAGAAAATGCTTTTGATATTCATGGTAAAATTAGAGATTTATCTGTGATTGAAGAGTTCAGATATTGCCTTTGGAGAATGTTCATCATCAGACATATATATTTTCCTGTTTCTATTAGTATTTGTACAGTAAATAATAAGAGTCATAAGAAGTAAAAGAAAAATTATACAGGTTGTGTAAAGAGAGTTATTTTTATTCAAAAATATAATGATTGATTCACTATTTTATTTTTTCCTCTCAAAGATCATATTAAACATTGGTCTTGAAACATGAGGAATAGACAGCTTTTCACACCCCTTTAAGGAACTATAATTATTACCATTAAAAGTCACTGTTTGATTAAACAGTTATGAAGTTTCACCTAAAAATTGCTGTGTCGTGGTTTGAGCTCTAAAACCCCCACGAAAGCTGCTTCCCCCCCACCTCCCTCTGCTCAGCTGGACAGGCGAAAGGAATTTCTTCCAAGGTGAGATAAGGATACTGAAAGAAAAAAACCTTTTAATTAAGCAGGCTAAAACAGGCTCAAAACTTAAAAGTGATAAGTGAATTCATTACGAAGTTAAAAGAGTAAGCAAAACATTCTCTTAAACACTTTCTTCCCCCCTAAAATTCCTCCCTCCTTCCTTCAGAAAGTAAGGAGAACCAGGGCGGGGGGTTTCCTCGTCAGTTCATTCCTTAGATGTTTTTCTTCTTGGCAATTATTTGGAGAGGAAGCAGGTTCCCTTCTCGCAAGCACTGTGGCATTTTGCATGAGTCCTTTTTTTCCCTCTTGGCGAGCAGCCCGCCTGGTCACTACTGCCTGCATCTTCCTCCTGAGGCTGGGCTGGTCCATACTTAGGGTGGGAGTGAAACAAAGCCCTTTTTACCACAAATGATTCCCTTGATCCCGGGAGCAAAGGCCTTGTTATCCGTGTCAGTCCTCCTCCAGACCACAGTCCTTCCTCTAGGATTCTACCCCTCCTGCTCCGGCGTGGGGTGGATCTTGGCTCCTTCATGGACCCTCAATGTGGAGGGCTGTGAGCCCCTGGCACAGGAGCTCTCTGCGCGCCCCTGGAGGAGTGAGGCCTGAGGGCCAAAAGAATCTCCCCAGGCATAAAAAAACCTTCCTCACACTCAGGGTGAGTTCAGAGGCACTCCTGACATGCTTTGTTTCTTTATGGTAATAGCCCTTACCCCATTGGCCAAAGGATTTCCACCCCACCGCCTACCTTCCCCATAAAAAGCCCCTGTTTGTGCCACGGAGTTCAGGTGGTCTCGTTCCTAGCCGCCCCTTTGCAGGATAGCTGAACAATAAAGGCTACCTGTGGAACTTCTATACGAGACTCCTCTCTCTGTCCATACCCAAGTCTGTCTTGGGTGATTTTACAAGAGCAGCTTTATAAAAGCTGAAATCACAAGAGCTGAAATCACTTGCAGCTGAAATATTGCTATTCTTGCTGAAATCACTGGTCACTTAGGGGCATTGCCAGGGCTCCTGGAAGGGCTGTTCCCTGCGGGACAGTCTTTCCAGAAAAGTCACGGCACACCGGTGCTAATCAGCATCAGAACCCCGCAGCAGCACCTCAGGGTGCAGGGAAACACTGCATTAGTACAGTCTTACCGCAGGCTGTGAAGATGTCTCTTAGCTTCGATGTTTGAAGCACCTCCTCCCCCTCCTTCTTCTGACTTTGTTGGTGTCCATATCTGTTGTTTCTTTCGCATGCTGTACTCCTTCTTTCCTGTCTATCTACATCTACTGGCACGCATGCATACTACCGTGACTCCTTCTTAAATATGTTGTCACAGAGGTGTTACCTTCTTCTCTAATTGGCCCGGCTGTGGCTTCCACAGCATGTCCATCTTCAGAGCCATCAGGGACAGGCCCTGGCTGGACAGCTGTGGAAGCTTCTGGCAGCTTTTCACAGGAGCCACTTTCTGGACCCCACCACACCCAAAACACCAGACCCTGTCAAACCACCACACTGTTTAGCTTATTTCTATCTTTTTAATAAAGCAGAAAAATAGAGTATTTAAAAATACAAATGAAGATGTAATGAATTTATCAGCTTTGTATTGCACCCTTATTTAAATTTTAAATTCACTGACATTCTCATGCATAGTTGTGTCGGTATAAACTTGATCTGAAAAGTCACTCAGAAATAAAAAAAATTTAAAATTAATAAATAGAACCTAATTAATCTTCAGCACAATGTCAATATAATTCATATTTTCTTTATTCAGCCCCAGAAATGTTAAAAGATGACATCATGTCTGAGAAAATGTCACAGTAGGCAAGAAAGATTCTTTGGCCACCTCTTTGAGGTGATACCAGTATTGCTGACAACACCAGTAACAGAAAATGTAATTATCTAAACATGTGCGAAGGACATTTATTTTACTTTGAAGTAGAAAAAAAAGAAAAAAAAGCAAACTAAAAAGAAACTGTTTATTAAATAGTATATGATATTGAACACTGTGATATGAAAGTATACCTGCTCCAAAGGGCACATGGTATGGGGTAGTAGATTAGGAAAGATCAGTCTTTTCTGATAAGCTCCCTGTGGTGTGGCTGGTAGAAAAAAGACTTAGAAAAACCCAGTAGAAAATGTCCAGCATTTATCACAGTGAGAATAAAATATAACAAAAGCCTGTAAAAGCTGTCAGAAAGAACAAACAATTCTTGATCCATAGTTGTTAGAAGAATTCTGTAAACAAAGCAGGTTTTATTTTCATTTCAAACAGCCCTGTGATCAGACTGAAGTGAGATAGCAGCTGCTTAAATAGAGTTAACAAGCCAGATACTTCAAACTCAGTAAAATGCTACTGTATGGTATGGTACAGCAGTTTGTTTTTAATGGAAGCCAGCTTTCTGGCTACAAGCAATATGTGTTATCAGAACTTCTACTTGAAATTTCACAAAGAAGGAATTGTTAACACTGAGGGTGAGTAAGCAACATATTTCAGGTTAAAATTTTGAGGGTTTAATAGTCTATGAGTTTACTTTGACAATTGGTCACCAATATTTTCAGAAGACCCTACTCATTTTTATTTGAAAGCTACTAAAAAATGGATGCCAAGCTATTGAAGTTTTGTGAATAATATATAAGGATGGTCACAAATTACAATTGTTTTCAGCCAATCATAACTGTTAAGGTTTCCCATGTCTTACTGAATTATTATACAGGAAAAAATTCATCCCCTGTTTTTCCACTGGCCAAGTCACATTAAACAGTTTATAACCAGAGACTGAAGTATGAACTGTACATATATGAGAAAATTCACTTTCTTAATCTCCATTTTCAATGGTACAACAAGAGGTATCACTTTAGGAAGTTGTATTTTCAGGCTGGTAGAAATAATTCCATTGTGGAGAAGCATACCATCTAGGAAGAAGAGAGGTAAAACAACATATGGACTAGACAGAATGACATGGAGATCATGACTCTACCTTGGCTTATCACCTTGAACTTCACTTCTAAGTCTCATTAGCACTCTAGCTACTGGTCCCTTACACTATACTGCATCTTACCTGTATTTAAGTAAAAAGATGTAATATTAGATTAACAAAAAATGAAAAGTGTCAAAGAAACTCTTCTTTCCTTAAAATAATTTCTTTCCCTTCCTCTTTCTACCAGATTCTCACTGGAAGCTAAGAGGAGGGCCTTGGACTTCTGAGATACTGATGGCTAATTATTTAAATACTGGGTAATAACATGGCACTAGTAAATTAGCTATTTTAAGTTCTTGTTCTTAAAAGATTAAATTTGTCAGCTTTATCACAGTACTCGTTTGTTTTTTTCTTTGCCTTGCACCACACTTTATTAATGAAAATTTATCTTCACCATGGCCATTTGTGGACTACCATAATGTGTTCAGATGTACCTACAAGTACCATAGAATACCCTGTGAGATAATCAATAAATCGGTGTTGAGAATATCTTCAGTACTCTACAACAGATGAAACATGGGTCAATAACTGAACTAAGAAAGGAGTATAAGCCTTTGAAGAAAATAACACTTATAGAAATGAGAAAGACAATCCTGTGCAAGACTTTTTTTTATTAAGAATGAAAGGGATTAAGCAAGCAAGCTTAATTCTAGTATTCCTTGATTTTTGATAGCTTAACTTAGTAGCCCTCACAATGTACTTAAATACAGCATTTTGAGTGCAGCATATAACATTTTTTGACATGTATAAACATTCTTATGATTAGTAGTCAAAGAGTTTATTTATTGTCATGAATTGTGTCCAATCCAATTTGGTTTCATATTGTCCAATTTCCAAGTATCTTTCAGTGCAAAGCAAATTTTGGAAATCTTTAAACATTAGGGGCTCAGTTGAAATAGCCTGCCTTGGCACACTCACTGAAACATATCTGTCAAGAACAGCAAAAACCTTGTAAAATGCTCCACTGCTGTAGGCCATAGAAAGGAGCTATAATAAACTCTGACCCATAAAAAGTCATGTAAACATTATAACCTGTTTTTACTAGTCTTTTAAGTGCCAGGAGCAATTGATCTTATATGGCTTAGGTCTTTCCAACTTCCAGTCTCCATGAACACCTAGGATCCTACGTGGGTGTTCAAGCGCCTCTGGCTTTGGAAGCCTAAAATAGGAACAGATACCATTCTATCAGATATTTAGTTATTCACTCCAGACAGATGTTTGATATTTCCAATAGAAAACATTTTCAAATGAAGCACCTATGGAAATCAGCTGACTGCTTCTGTATTGTTAATCAAAATAAATGTCCATGCAATCTCAAGCTGTTTCCCTAAATTGCTGCATCTGTCACATTTGAAAAAATGACAGGAAAAAAGAAAGGAAAAAGAGGGAAAAAAAGAAAAATGCTTTAAATTTAGAGAAACAGTGTCCTTGCCTTAGGGCTCTCTGATCATGACAGCTTCCCCAAGGTTCAACATTACTGTTTGTTTTGAGAAAAATGCTGCAAACCTTAGTCCTCAGGGGAGACTGAAGTTCACTTCAATACAATTCAATGGGATTTTTGCTGGAGAAATAGCTGAAGGATTTAGCTCACTTCTAATTTCATGAACAAGCAACGTGAATTTTACAGCTTTTGATTTCTGCCAAATACTTTCCCCATGAAATTGCTGTGGGAAATCAGCCATACAATTAAAACCTATTTTATGCCTTCAATAATGTTAATGAAGCAATTGTGGATTTCAGAATTTTATATATGTGTGTGTATATATGTGTGTATTTTGTCATCACTGCAGCAGCTGCTGTTGGCCTCAAACATCTCTTAAATACATAGACTTAGTGATGGAGGTGTACGTGACTCTGTTGGTTATTAAATCTCATTTAAAAAGTCTAAAAGCCCTCCCTTATACAGATGGCTGCCATAACATGCAGAAATTTGCTGCTTATTAATATGTGTACTCCATTCTTTCCATTCTGGTTAAAGAAAATTAAAATATAGATGCAATGAGGAGGTAATGTTTGAAATTTGAAACTGGTTTCCAGACAGCTTATCTTTCCCAGCAGGGGTTTTTTGATGCCACATCTGAATGTAGCATAATTTTTACATGCCAGGGTCTGGACCTGGATCTCAATGTAAAAACTCAGATCTATTATTTTTTTTTAGTGCATTTTTCACTTTTGAATCCTTACAGCAGAAATCCCTTTGGATGAAGAATAATTTTTTAGTTTAGAAAGATCTCTTATGTGGAGAGCTGGCAAAAAGATCTTCTCCAAAATTATGAAATTGCTGTCTTGCTGTAAAAATATATATCACAAGGAAAAACTGTTGTAAATTCTAGTTTTGATTCATCACGGAATGACACAGTCAAGATTTTGGCCAAAGATTTGGATCCTGAGAAGTAACTACTGAGAGTTGTAAAATCCAGACTTCTGTTCTGGGATGTAATACTCACTTTTCAGTGTATTTCCCTTGGAGATCCAAGTTTAGAAAGAATGGCCTGAACCTCAGAAGAGTAGAATGTGCTTTTCTACCTAGAGCCAGAATTTCAATGATCACCTCAGGGTCATAATACTCATCTTTGGAGCATTTACACTGTCAGTGCTCTACCACTTAAAAGGAGGGGATCACAATCCTGAGTTGAGTGGCCATGAGGGAATGTGCAAAGACACTTCGATGCCTGAGACGAGAATTTGCAGTAAGTGGCTTCCTGGACACAAGATGACATAAGTAAGCAAATAACAGATGTATGAATAAGGAATTACCTAGGGTAGTCTCACTACAAAAGAAAAATGGGAAATTAAATTTTCTCACAAGGAGGTCTTCCAGATTTAATCAATAGTTAGGCAAGTACCGCTCTTAGGCAAAAAAATCCTGCATTATTCCTGATCACATTTATTAAGAGATAAAATTTGTTCAGAGCTCAGCTCCAAAGTCAGCTACCCCCTCCCCAGGTAATTGTTATAGAAGAATCATAATTTAGAGCATTTCAAAAGGCACTGAACTTTCCAGCACTGCTGGTATTTCATTGATTACGTGCGTGACCTCTTCCAGTAACTTTGACCATAGAAATTAACCACTGGAAATTTAGGAACAAGGGTGGCTGTCAGTGGCATATAAAAATATTTGAAGCTAGAGAAAACATTCATTCATGCCAACCTGTTTCTCTAGTATCTAGCCACCAGTTCTAAAACTTTATTTTGCATTTATGAACTCCCAGTTCCATATTTCGAGCATATATAGGTTGGCAGAGTTCTTTCTTTGCCTTTTTACTGAAGTACAATACTGTAATTCTGCTTGCATATGGGAAGTATCAACACTGCAAAATAAATTATTATTCATCCTTCTTTTCCACATTTTTAACCAGGTTATGTAGTATTTGCAGAGTCAGACAGACTGAACAATTTTTTTCTCAGGGAGCATGTGCAAAGTTGCTGTGTTTTCACTTTGTGGAAATTGTTTCCCTGGTGCAGATGCAGAAGTGCTGGTACATTCTTGTTCATATTTAGCTATTCTTGAAAACAGAGCTTGATATTTAAACCCAAACAGTATGCTGGCATTTGGGTTGGCTGGTGTGAAATTTAATTTGTGCCGCTAAGCCTCTGAAGCCTGGGGAAAACATGAGATGAACAACAGCCATTAAACTCCAGTTTTACAATATCCTTCAGAAATTAAATAATGACTCAGCCCCATGGACCCAATGTCCCTTCAATATATACAACTATGGGTGCTATGGGTGCTATGCCTGAATACTGGATTTGACCTTTGGAATTTTTTTCACTGCCCATGGCAGAGGGTTTTTAAGTAGATGACCTTGAAGGTCCCTTTCAATGCAAGCCATTCTATGATTTTTATTCCTAATCCTTCCAACGTACACGCACAGTCTTTAGAAACTGAACAGAGCAGTAGAAGAACTTTATCTTGGCCTCAACAGTTATATTCGAAGACTTCCAAATCCTTTTTCACCACCCTCTTTCTTGTAACATTAAAAAAACAGCCCAAACAGTTTTTTTATTATTTCTCAGATTTTTTCAGAATTGTCCTGTGCCTATATTCATAAAATTGCCCTAAATAAACAAATACTTTCTCCACAATGAACACTTGCAAAATTATTAATAAATACATGCATTCAAGGAATAGTTCTCAAGAGGCATTCATAACGTTAAACAAGTTTGAACTAATTAAAACTTAACCTCTAAACAGAAGCCCAGTCAAGTACCTCTGAAGAAATTAACACCAGGGGGAAGAATAGCATTCCACCAGTTTTTGTCAACAAATCTCTAGGCCAAATTTTTTGAAGGCTTCATTTGTTTGTTCCTTTATGCTACATCAGTGCAGCTCTCCTATGTGCCCTCAGCTTCAGAACACCAGAGATTTGTAGAACCAAAATAAACACATTTTCTCTGTCAACGCACTTCACATTTCCTTCCCTCCATAGCAATGTAGTAACTTTCAGCTTATAGATTCTGAAGTTCTGTGTGGGTGAGCTGAAAAGCAAGTTCATCATATGAAGAAATAAACTCACCATGGAAATTTCTGGGATTTTTTTTTCTTATTTTCCTTGCTATTCAGTAAATATTAATCACCCCCAGATGTTTAATTCTAATCAATAGGTCAGGGAGTGGAAAAACGTTGTTATCCCTTAGCTGCATACACATTATATTCTTACATTTGAGTAAAGGAGTTAACCCGAATGTCCTCAAAATTTTTGACAAAAGCAACATGATGCTTGCTGCGGGTAGAAAGCGCGAGTAACTCGGAGTCTCTTGCATCTGTCCAGTTTGCCTAGATAACGCGACTCAGGCCTTATCTAGTCTCTGATCAGAGGCGAGCCGATCATCGAGACTCCCGCAGATCTTAGCTTAGCTCACACACAGCGGTTTACTTTATGCAGGGAAATAAAGAGACGAGAAAGGGTTCTTTTCCGCTTATCGCCAGCAGGGTTTATTCCTGGACCATGGTGCGGAGAAGACGGCCAAAATGGCGCTCAGAGCATGTTATAAGATGGAGGCGAGGGAAGGGCAGCCGGGAGAGCCAATCACTGCGGAGGACCACAATGATTGACAGGGGCGCCGGCCAATGAATCGGCTGTCTGGACCCGGCATGGGAACCAATGAGCTGTTCCCCTGGACCGGGATGGCCCCTGCTGAGCCGGGCTGCACCACTCCAGCTGCCGCGCGGGGTGGGGGGAAAGGAACCGGCACCGTGCGGCGGGGAAAGGAACCGACGGTCCCAGTCCGGCGGGGCCGGGCCCGGTCACAACTCACGCCCAGAGGCACCACAACAGATGCTGAAGCCTGATTTCTCTTCCAAAATCAATTCACCTGCCAGAAAGAAGACTGAATGGTTGTGACAAAACAACAAGGTTACAAGCAGTGTGACTAGACAGTATTGCCAGGAGGTCAAACAGTATCAGGCTGTTCCAGATGAGAACGACAATTTGATAATGTGGTGTGGCAATATAGAGCTTTGTTTCCCACTCGCCCAGAAGCACAGTATCCTATCTTCTTTCAACCAGACCACTTCCGCAATAGCTAATCATTATATTCATAATTTTATTTATTCATTTTAGAAATATCACATGGTTTCAAGTCTCAATTCACAAATTACACTAGTTAGAACCACAGATGTTTATATCCTGTTTATTATTTGGATGCATTTTATTCTCATTATTTTCATATTCTTGACTCTACATACTCCTCCTCTAGCTCATACTTGTTCAACAGAATATACCTCTATCCTTATACTTTATGCTGTGTATAAAATTTAATTTACAGGAATTGCACTTCTACATAATTTCTTGAACTGCTTGGACATTCAGTGATGAACACTGTATTCAGAATTCTCTCTGGCCCGTTTTTTTTTTTTCATTTGCTCTTAAAAAAAGTGTCTTTCTTTAGAGCTGTGTTGAAATTTCTTCTAGAATCCTACTCCTGTCCTTGATCCTACTTGTTTTTCCATCATGAAGATGTTCTAAGAAATAATTTACACCAAAGACATTTGTTGCAATGCAAGCTATGTGCCTATAGTTCTTTTATTATCACAAACTGGTTTTCATCCCTTTTTAATAATGTTAGTACCTTTAATTTTGATGTTTGATTATTATCAGATGAGCTTTTATTCAGAGATTTTATTCAGTTATCATATTTAATTTCATTTTTTAATACTGATAAAATATCACTTCTTAGCTTTAGAAAGGTGTTGCCAGGGACTTTGTGCAGTAAGTAAAACTTTTAAATAGTTAAGGAAAAAATCTGAGATTTCACAGCAGGATAAGATTCAGACTAGTAAAACTAGTAAAACCCTCCTATTATGACTACGGAGGTGAGTCAGCAGAAATAACATTTAATCTCTTGAAACAGTCCCAGCACTTGGTAACTCCTCACAGATGTGTTAATCAGTGGTTAACTATAGGAATCTTATTATTGGCAACACATATGGAGAGAACTTTTTTTGCTTCCAACTGCAGTTATATTACTTTCCAATACATTTCTAAGTAATAAAAGCCCTTGGACAAATCACTTGATTTGGGTTCTTTCTAGCTTCCACCTGTCCTTAAGCAAGTGTCAAATCTGCATTAGTTTTTATGGGATTTATGATTTTCCAGAAGAGAATATTTTCTTTTAGGGCACACAGGTAATTAGTATTTATGGCAGTTAACAGAGGGGTAATGGATGCTTTGTAGGCAAATAAACTACTGCTTCCTTTAGTATAAAAATAGTAACTCTAATGGTCTGATTGGATACCACACTTTGCCCTCTGATCTGGTTGCTATTTTGAAATTTTCATTTGAAAACATATGATGGTTTTTGTGTCTGTGGTTTCTTCCCATAGATAATTCTCAATAACTCTCCATAAAAAGATAGCTTGTGGTGTCTTTCCTTTGCTTTAAGTATCTTCATAGTTTTAAATTTTGCCCTTCTCTTTTAGTTTATCATAAACAAAACACACTAAAAAATGAAACATTTTGTGGCAGAGCTATTTTAAACTAAGTGAAATTAAATTACATTGAAACCAAGACATAATATGGTCAGCGTCAAACAGTTCAAACACATGCCTCACTTAAAA
>VZRZ01003775.1:902189-926258 GCA_013398175.1 Climacteris rufus | reverse complement strand
AAATAATAATTTTTTTAATATATGGTTGCCCTAAATTTTTAAATAATATGAATAGCCTCTTCAGTCACAAATCCTATTTCTCCATTTCCATCCCTGTTTTTTTGAACAAACTCTCTATGAGAGTGTACTGGGTTACGTTATAGATCTAACTGTAGCCTGTTACATATGTATGGATTACAATTGTGTATTTAAAAAAAATTGTTTATGCTGTCAATATTGCTTTTGTGCAAGCAAATGCTATATATGTATGCATATATATTTTAAAAAAGTACTGCAGTAATATTAAATACACTTCATTTTCAAACCAAATACTTACCTGGGGAAAGTATATAGGTGTATGTATACACATATATGTATACATATGCCTGTGTCTGTGTATACATCTGTGCCTATATACCTGTATTTTCCACTTAAGTACATGTGCTTAAACTGGAAGCAAAACACTTCCTACACTTCATAAGGCCATAATCTACTTTTGCCTTTCAATAAATTCTGCGATCAGAGCCAGTAGTTGCATGTGGTCTGAAAATGCTCCATATAGGATAATGTTTGAAAATAATTAAAATTCTACTTCTGTTTACAAACACTTTCACCTGAGGCTAGCTGAAGCATAAAAGCCAGGCCTTTTAAACTGCTTAGGGCCATTTCTGTAATAATCAGAGCAGAGAAATACAGAGCCATTAGTAATTTCCAAAACACAGATGAAGTTGTCTTTCATGCAGACCACAATAAAATGCATAAATAATTGAGATTGCCAACCTAACTAAAAATTTATTTTTATACTAATTTCCTTACAATATACTTCACCAAATTGCATAGCTTTTTTATGAACAAGCCCTTTATTATTTGAAATATAGAGTTACTTAAATTAGCAGTATCATGGCCTGAAAATGTTGGACTAAAAATGGTAAGGGTGATTAATTAATGATTCATCTATATTTTTTGCAACAAGTTCAATTTTGCATCATCAATCAGTTTTGTACAATGTAAAAACATAAGGTTCAGTCTTCAGTGGCCACATTTTTGCATCTGGAATTAGGTTGTTCTGACTCAAGCCTGAATGTATGTTTCATTCATATACCTAAGGATCCATAATCTATTTTCATTTTAAATATATAAAAAAGTGTGAACTTGAATCTCTTCTTTTAAGGAAAGCTAAGTGAATTTGAGTTCCTGTTTCTTATGTTGGCTCCCTTCACTATTGCACACTTTGACTCTCAGAGGCTGTTCATAGGTTTTCTGAATTATTTAACTATTCCTGCATGTGCATGCAAATCAAAGTTTTCCTATTGTATATGACTGAGCTCTCCAGCTGTCTTTACTGAAGGAGATCTACCCAGGTGCCTTTCATATCTTATCAAAATCAACAGTCTAAAATATAGCATATTGTCTTAAATACCAGCTTTCTACTGATGTGAATAGTCTTCAAAGGACAGATTAAAAGCACCATTCTCTCAAAAGCTACAGGCAGTTTCAGAGTAAAACAATTCCTTCTAGGTACAACTTTTACTTATTTTTTTGCTGCTCTAGGTGTCCTTTTGAGACTCTTCTATAACTGCCAAAGTATTGGTTGCAATATTTTATTCTTTAACGGAGTAACAGTTTATATGTACTAAAACTAGTATAGGTTTTGGTTTTTCTTAATCTGATACCTTACTCCCAAGGAGTTTTACTATTGTTAGGTGTTCATATGTTTCTATAATGCTTTAATGCAATTGCTCTTAGAGTTTAAGATAATCATTTATTGTGGATACACGATCTGAAATGAGCTGCTTGAATACTGATGATGCTGAGAACTGCATAATATGCTCGCCTTCAGATGAAGTTCTATGCTGTAAGGTTTGTACTTTTTTTTTTTCCCTAAATACAGTGGATGTCAAATTTCTAGTTAAGTTTTTGACTGAAGGACAGACATTCTGTGGGGATCTCAGAACCTCACAGAGCTTAATTCATTTTCCATTTAGTTCAATGAATGAAATTCTATCCATTTCAAAGTTGCAGAATCAACTCCAAGATAAACAGCAAGACTAAAACAAGTCTTGTAATGACAATTCCTAGAACTTAGAAATCCTGCATTTAGTTTTTATTTTAAAGAAACAGTAAGGCAGTTTAGTCAGTACTGACAGTATTCTGTCTTCAAAACTGTTTAGAAACAGCTCACTTGCAAACTGAGCTGAAAAGAACAATGTTCCTCTTTTCTTCCAACCCCCTTAACCCACTTAACTGCAGGTGGTCAATGGAGCCCATAATTAAAAATGTTCACTGCAGGACTCATCTTCATACTGACTGGCACAATTATATTGAGTCCCTCTGGGAGTCACTTTTATTAGAAGATAGTGAAAAAGTCCCACTCTCAAAGTAAGAAATGTCATTCCCACTTTCTGGTCATGTCACTGCAGGTATCTTTCTCATAAGACAAACTACAGGCGACTAAGTTAGCCATAAGATGCTACAGTGTGATTCAAGTTAAGGAATGACATTTGCATTCAGCCTCAAAACTTCACCCAGTATTTCTAGCCCAGCTTAGAAATATGAGGCTCTCTTGTTTCTAGAATGTAATCTGTATTCTTCCTAATTCCCTTCTTTGAGTCTCTTTCCCAGCCAACTCCATTACTTTATCACTATTTTCTTCTTTCTAAGAAACAGAAAGTGAAACCTCTGTGTTTTAAAGGGATAACAGTGGCACAGAACTCATCATTAATATTTACTACCTTCCGAATCTTCTGCCTCTCTCAGGCTTTTCTTTTAACTCAGCTGCCTCATTCACAGTTTTTTAACAAATATTTGTGTGTGGTAATCATTTATAGCAATATTCTTAATTTTGATTTGTATTCACTACTGGAAATGAATAACCAATTGCAAGTCTAGATTTTTAATTCTTCAGTCCTCATGCCTCACATCTCAGTTTTCATGTCTGATGCCATGCTTTCTGTTATGCTCTCCTGGACACAGCATTATCAGATACTTTCTTCTAGTTTTGAATGTACACTTAACTGGGAATCATCACCCTGAGCGTTATTGCCTGAGGAAAAAAAAAACAAAAACTAAAAACATCTATTGAAAAGTAGGAAATTAATTTTCATGGATGGAAAATTTTAAAAAAATTAAGACTTGTTTTAGTCTGCATAAAGGTAAAGCCTCGAAAGCATGAAATGCAAAGCCATTCAAGTCTGCTCTTATTCACTTATTCACTTTAAAATGACCCATAGCAAATTTGGCTGGTGTGTGGGCAACAGGTCTTCCTTCTTCGAATTAATCCAGAGCAGAGATCTGAACAAGGATCCTTTATATCTCAGATGACATCTCCAATGGATTGGCTGTTGAAGGGAGAGCCCCCATTCTTGCTGGGGGAACTATTGCCCTCTGTAGAACTACATGTCTGGCTCATGGTCAAGCAGTGAAAAGTTACTGCAATATTTAAACTGTGGGTTTGAATCTGCCATCACAGCTGTGAAGAAGTATATGGTTTTCCAGGCAAGAACTCTCCCTGCTGCATTATACTGGAATATGTGAGCGTTTATTTTTTTTACACCAAGGAAACTATGCTTCTTAAAACCCATACGTTCCTATGAGAATGCTCACACCAGCTGGTTTTCTTTTATTTCCTTCCCCCAGAGGAAAAAGAAATGCACATTTGGTTATGAAATGTGCAATCAGTTTTAAGAATAGGTGTTAATATCATCAGTGCGTGCCGTTAGAGAAACATAATCATGAGTACCAGTCCATCATTTATATGAGTCATTATACATCTTGCATCAGAAATGTTAGTCTCAAGTGTCTGGTATATTGACACTCAAGTTCTGAAAGCTATCATATAATGAACCACAGCACACAATTGTAGAATCAATTTTGTCATTCTTTTTTGGTCTGGAATGTTTAAATCTAAGTGTTCCTTTAATTCCAGCAGTAGAGACTGAATTTTAGCTAAAACTGATCCCTACAGATGACCCCATGATCCGGGTATAAATAGTCATGATTTGTTACACTTGGCCTCTGACTAAAGGTGAAATTTTTGGAATGTCTAAATAAAATTCCTTGAGCCATATTTTAATTATGTTCATATGGAAGGAGAAAAGTATAGACATCAAAATAAAAATACAATAAATAAATGAACTATCTCTTTAAAATCCAAAACCTCCACAAACTGTTTTGAAATACAGTTTTAAAAAGAAGCTTTAAAGGTTTCACCTGCTCATGGCCTTCAATGAGTATCAATGACATAGGTTTTATGGTAGAAAATACAAAGCACCAGTGTAAAAGCACATATAAAGGTGTACATATTAATTATATATTTTTAACACCCCATTCTTCAGTCACAAATAAAAATTGGTTATAAGAACTGCATAGACAGTCAGGATCAAGAAAATAACTTGTTACAAATCCTCCAATCACCACCTGATGCAGAGCTATATTTTACAGAAATATGAAGTTTTTGCTTCTCCTAAATATAAAAGGAGTGCAGATACTTCTATTTTTAATCGTTAAAATGAATTTTTAAAATAATCAAGATAATATATAGGAGTCATTCACTGATAACATTCTTAGCTCAGCTCTGAAGAGAGATCTCTGAAGAGATTAAGATCTTTCACAGACATTGAGTCTGAAAAAAATCCTGAGGGGTTTAAATCAGTTATCTTAATCTAGACAGCTTGCCCAGGTACATTTGAGTCACCAGTAAAGCAATCTTTCCACTTCACTGTAAAGGAAATGGAGAGAGATTAAGTTATTTTGAAGGCACGAAAATCTTATCTGCTTGTATTTAGATATATATATATATGACAGGTTTAGTCCTTATAAGGATCCTAAGTCTCACCAATAACTCTATAAGTGAAGTACCTGACGAGGACACTTTCACTAGTCATTTGGTTAGATGTCTGCATTTAGCACCCTGGGTCTGAGATATATTTACCTGAATCTTATAATTTCCTTTTTCACATTACTGCAGCTTGAAGTCACGAGAATTTAGGTCTCTACTGATGTTGCCATTGCTTTTGGCATGTCAAGGTGCCTACTATCCACCTGAGATAATGGAGAGGGGGCCTGTGTACTGCCTTTGAGGACTTTGGTTTCATTTTGGTTTTGCTTTTTACCCCTACAATGACTCCAAACTCATTTATGAATCCGTCTTAAACTTAAGACCTCAGTTTAAGTAGCAAAAAAGGCAGATGAGAACTACTTCTTATAAAAAGAGAATTACCTCTTATAAAAAGTTGATGACTTTAAATTTTGACTAGGGGATTCCTTTCAAAATAATTTTGTGGAGGCTGAAAATTAGTCTTCAAGGGATTATTCTAAAAGTTCATGTCAGGAAAAATAAGGAATATGTTGTAATTACTAAATCTCTGACTCAAAGTTTCTCTGTGTAAGCAAATGTTGAAGACTGGGAGACTACTGAAAAAGTAATCATTGTGTGATTGTTCTGTCTATGACTTGCCCCTAAACATCCAGTTTTTGAGAAAGGATGCTACAATGTCTTGTATAATACTGTATACCAGTTAGCACTTTTCAGAGTTCACTTTCCCTAAATGTCAAACTACTCTGTTGCACTGACGTGGCTTTACTGAGGTCAACAATATCTTTGTGCACGAAACTTTTGTATTATTCTGATTGCAAATGTTGTAGCTCTAATCCTCATGCACCTCTAAAGTAGTCTTTTATGCTTTTCCACAGAAGTAGTAGTCTGGAAGCATACCATTATCCTCTTCTCACACTCGAAAAAAAAACTTGTCGGTCCTGTACTTATTTCTGAGAAGCTGTTCATCGTAGAACACTGTAAATCTGTTCATGGGTACAAATGGGAACTGTACTTGCACGTTCCATCAGAAAACAAAACAAAACAAAACAAAACAAAACAAAACAAAAAATAAGCAGCAAAAAAACCCACACAACAGGAAATACTGTCTCTAGGAAGGCAGAATAAAACTTGAAAGTGAAAAGAAATTTAATCAGATAATCCCATGTGCATATATGAAAGACACATCCCTTCTCTTTCCCGTAATCTTCCTTGCTTTTCTAAAATTTACCTAAAGGTTTTCATCTGAAAAAGGTAATCTCTATTTACAGGAGTAGCTGAAGCAATTTAAATAAGTTAGGCTTAAAATAAATATGTGAGATTTCATATATCTCACTGGAACACGTTAAAATACACCCTAAAAAGAGTGAGAGATGAATAATTGCTTTAAATTTAATCCAAAAGGAAGGAATTTTTCATGTGGCAGGTGTAGATTTCAAATGCTAAAGGTCTGAGCCTGCATCACTTAGATGTTCAAAGCTCATCATGGCCTCTGATGACTCATGATTTACTCAATTTTTCTTGGTAACTTCAGGTTACCAAAGGATTTTTTAATTACTACCCCATTTACTTGGAGGCAATTTGAATCATTACCATCTTCAGTTCAAACCAAGTCCTTTCTATATGACCCTGTCTCCTGTTCAATAGGAAACCTTGAAATAACTAAAAGACTAGATCTCTTGGAAGCTACTTTACATTATACACTGTTAATAAAATTACACTCTTTATGTTTTCTCAATATATTGCAGGTAATCACTACATAAGAACAACACATTCTTCTTGCTGGATTTGAAAGCTATCGTCAGATTGACAAAATCTTTTTATACAACATTTGGAAACAACTGCAACCACAAGCCATGTTGCTCCAACAACTACCTTAAGGAACAAGGACATATTTTTTGTCACCTTTTTACAAATACCTGGTTATTAATCCTATCAATATTAATCCTTTATTTATATTCTTCACTCAGTTCATGAGTGACTAAGAGTCAAATGAAGCAGAATTTCAAATGCATCTGATGTCTGTGTTTTATATGTAAGTCTCTGTCTAACCCTTATTATGCAACTATATATGCTTAGTTCTGAGAAACACTGCAAAAATATTTGTGATTCCCAAAGTACAACTACAGGGAACATGTAGGAGTGCTAATCATGTGACATGAAGGGAAAAATTACGTAAATTCATGAAGTGCTCTGTTTTGCATAGCTCACACTTTGAAGTCAAAGCAGATACACAAACATGAACAAATCCAGCACTTGCTGGCAGAGTGTCAGCCAACTCTCTCACACGAGAGTAGTTCATGTATCAGTAACGGCTGAATCAACAAGTGACAGATTTCTTCTTACATCTAGGTGGAGGGTGGTTATACTGCAAAGAGTACATTTACAGTCACCTTGTGTTCCATCATGACACCTAAAACCAAACCGTGTTGAACTTGGACAGAAAAAAGGAACAGCTTTATGGCCACCAGGATCTGTTTAGGGTTCTAGAAGTTGTATTTGTTCTGTCTTGCTGAGCTTGAAGGCCTTTGCCTAAGGTCCAAAAGACTACTTTCTGAAATGAAAGAGGAGAAAAGAAAATAAACAAACAAAAATGTGCTGGTGTACTGTCAGAAGCCTTTTTTAAACAGTGCATGAATGACATTACACATAACAGTTAAACATACTCTGCTCGGAGTATCTTTGTCTAGGGGCAGTCTGAACTACATGTCACAGGACAGGAGGAAGAGATCATTCATACTTAGTTTTGAGGGGGAAAAATATATGAAGTTAGTAGGTAGATTTATCTTTGATCCAGTAGAGTTTCAATCACAAAAGAGATTGATCATGATTTACTGCCGTTGAGAACATCATGCACTGTGTTTATCAACAAGGGCTTCTTGGGTGCTGATTTAAATGCACAAATACAGGTTCAGTGTTTTGTTGTACAGGTTTCAGTGCCTCCATTTATTTGAAAAGCTGTGTCACATGCACTGCATAAAATGTACCACAAAGCCCTCACAGTGAATTCTGCCTTTTCTCTTTATCACTGAGAGCTCAACCTGGTCGTCTTTGTTAAGCAATGTTCAGCACAATGATGATAACACACCTGTATGATACTGAGATGATGTGGCACAGTACGTAGCATGTTACCCAAAATCTAAATACTGTGAAAGCTTTTTATTTCGGCATTCTTGTACAACTAACATTCATAACTATGTCTGGTCTTCTTTTCCTACTGTAATGGACCCGCTTGTTAAAGAAAATAACTCCAGATTTGATGCAAGTGAAGGTAGTTAACAAGATGTTGACCTAGTCAGCCATTTGATTCAACGCAACACAAAAGCAGCAAAATGTTTTGCTAATCAAAAACATTATCTATAGCTAAGGGTTATTTTAGCTGAAGTGACTAATATCTTGAATTGTTTGTATAATCCTGTTATTTCCTTTGTAATATAGACCGTGGTGTCTTCTGATTAGCTGGTACTGTTACAATAAAAATGGATGGTGTTTCACTCCTGTGTAAGTTCCTGTATTCTCTTTAGCTTCTGCGTGTGGCTCTATAAAAGCATGTAGCATTGAGGGTTCAGATAGGCACATTTATTAAATAAAAAGAGGAAAATATTACCAATTCATCTACAGCTAGCATGATGAACTACTGATATACAACTAATTGTATAATATAAAATAGCAACTGATCTTTCACCATGGCATGAATACTCTGCAAGAGAGAAGGTGCTTTGAGAATATTGGCTGTATTATCGAAATCTGCTAATTTTCCTCAAGAACTTTCATTTACGAAATTTTGATACCATTATATACCTCAATATTTCAGTCATAAAGGTTCTTTAAGACAGGTATTCACATACAGACAGCCTTACTGTAATAAGATCTCTAAGATTGTCAACAGTTAAAAGGGACTTTCAAAAAGGTTTCAAAGGCAGATGAAGAGAAAATATTCCTATCATTACTAAAATAAATAAGCAATCATCAAGATTCTACTACCACAGCAGTTGTCAGCATTTTTATTTATTTAGGACTCCAAGATTTAATTAAGGAAAAGTATGTCCTATACAAATTAAAGAAACTCAGGAGCTCACATATTTAAAGAATAGCTGAAAGTAAGACTATTCTTACAAACACAGGATTTAATAAATTTTTATCCATATTAAAAGGCTTTGTAACACTTCCAACAGAAAATTTATACCAAATAGCCATCACAACCCAGATGGAAAAGTTGCTAGGGGAGAATTTTAATTTGATTTTTTCTTCTGCACTCTACCCTTTCCCTTGGGTTCTCCAATCCCAATTTAAGCTCTACTGGTTGTTTCTCTCCCATACCGACCATAACCTTATTCACAAATGTAGTACTCAGATGATGCTTAGTCAAGCACCTCCAGCTGTATACTAGAAGAAAAAGATCTCAAAGGAAAACTCTTCCTTCAGTGTACTCCTTCCTTTGTCAGACCCTTTGCAGTCCCACATGAATGGTCTGCTTTGTAGCCCCTCAAGTGAAGTTCCAGGATTCAAACTCAGCTTAAATAACAAACATTTGGCCTTGGCCGAGCAACTACCCTCACATGACACAAAGAAAATAGTTTTCATGAGAGAAACCTTTCAGTAGTACTAACTTTCCCTTTGCAGTCCCACATCAGTTGGGGTTGGAAAAGAAAAAGACTGAAGCTTCAAGTCCAAACCCCACCTTTGGCCTCAAGCTGATCACTAGCCAAGGACTCCCAGCCATGGTCCAGTTAAAAAAGTCCTTAGGGGAGGAACATATCTTACCTGCTTCTTTGACACCCACCTCCCACTGAAGATCTAAGTTTTGTCTCTAATCATATTCCCAGTTTTAATCTTGGCCTTGGGCTTAGTCTGAGCCAAGGCCTCCCTGCTATGGCACAGTCTTCAGGGAAGAAACCTTTTTTTCCATCATCCCTTGTTTTAGCAGCTTCTTTACAGCACAGCTAAAACTGGAGCACACCCTTGGCATTAGCTTATATTTTGATTCAGTCTTTGCTAAGGACCTGCAAACATGGCCCGGACTACAACGTGGCCCAGAAAAATATTTGCAGCTCACCCCTTCCTTTGATTCTCCCTGTTCAACTGTGTGTTCACACTTTGTCTCTCCCCCACACCTAACCTGAACTGTAACTCCTGTTGCAGACTGGAGCTGAGTTAAAGACCTGCAGCTATGACCCAAATCAGCAACCTAATCCATCCCTTTAAATGATCTTTTCAATTGCTTATGGGTTCAGACAAAACTGGGAGAGCTTCTGCCTTGGCAGAAAAGGAACTTTTCCTCAGAAAGATTTCCATTAACTTGCCCAAGGAAACCTATTTTCAAACGAAGCTCAGTTTAGAATGAAAAGTTCTTTTCCACCATGAGGAAACTAAATCTCTCTCTGGAATGTATCTCTGGCCAAAGGTAGGGCAAATTGATTATTTTTATAATGGTCCAACACTCAGTGAAACATACCCACGGGTGACTGAACATCAGACATACATCTGAAAAAAGCTGCCTCTAATTTTGTAGTAAAAAATCTTTCCCCAAATATACTGCAGAAAGTGCTTTCTCCCCTTTTTCAGTGAAAAAAGTAAGAAAAGGTTTTTTATTTGTTTGTTTGGTTGGTTGGTTTTTTGGTTGGGGTTTTTTTGTGGATAAAGACATGCTAGTACCTTGAGGATTCTGAGGACTTTCCTGTCCCTGCCTAGACACCCCAGGGTCCCTCCCCATCCTGGTCCTGGTCCAAGGCTCTATTTCACCCTGGTGTCATCAGTCACTACTTCAACAAAGCCATAGTAGTGCTGGTCTCCAGTCCCATATCTGTCTCTTCCTGAAGGGTCCTTGCTACATGCACCCAGCCCTGGCTTGTTGCTCTCTAAAAGTGTTAGGGCTGTTGATGGACCCTGCTACTGGCCCTTAGCTCTGTAGCCTGTGTTCAGACCCTGCAGGATGGTGGCTGTCAGGGTGGGCACGACCAGCCCTAGGGTCATCCTGGCACCCTGCTTCCCAGACCAAGGGAGCAGCTGGCTCTCACTGCTTCCTGACAGGACGTGAGGATTAATGTTTTTTAATTCTTATGTTTCCTTTGCATGTAATCCTCACAGTTCTTCACAAGCAGTTTGTGCAGTATTGGTCATCTTTATTTAACAGGAATTTTAGATAGACTATGAAGCAAGAATCAAATCTTTTTTGTGTAAGTTGCACTTTCCAGTCATTATATAAGTAAGTACTAAATCAGTCTATGTAGTGAAATGCAAGATAACCAAACCAATACAATAAATTATGAAATTGCTTACTTCTTGTTCAATGTGTTGCTAGCTTCTGCCTCACAGCTGAGCTCCACATAGTAAATATGAGAATTGACTGAATATATAGCTGTTGGTATAGCTCAAAAGGAAACATGATATGGCTTCATTTGCAAGAAAGGGTGAAAAAAAAGATCAGAAACATTGAAGCGCAAAAAAAATTCAGCAATTCAAACAATTTTGTGGTTCTGCAGCAGAAACATAATGAACCTTCTGCCAAAATAGACAGACATGCCCACTTGCAATGATAATTAAGAAGTCTGTAAAATAACCATAATGACAGTTAATTAAGGAAAAAAGACAACTAAATCAACAAATTAAAGTCTTTGTTCATTTAGAAGTCTTGAATCTTACAAAATCTTCAAAAATAAACAGCAAGGTGGTTGCACACAAGCATTTAACAGGGAAGTGTATTCAAAGGTTGCATCACATCTGTAATGATACACTGGATTTTAGTATCACCTCTCCAAATAACTGCATATGCTCCTCTCTTTCTATCTTGGAAGGGACAGAAGATTTCTGTTTTGATCAGTGAATTAATGCGCTTGAACTTGTATGTATACATTGTATGTATGCACTCTAGCAGCATCTTTTCCAACCACTGAGTCACCAATTTAAGAGAAGATATGGGAAGTTAAGGGTATTGCAACCCGTGCTCTTTTGCTGTGTGTTTTGTGGTGCAGCTGTGGTTGATAGTACTCTTTTTGGTTCAGAGCTGTACTTGGCTTAGGGGTTGATTTCAGAATTAGGAAGAGTTCGTAAGCAGATGACAGGCCCAAAATTTTGCAGAAAATCCATTATAAGAAGTGAAAATCAATCTCTAGAGTGTTACAGAACTACTAGACTGTTTTCCCATTCTGCTGGATATTCAGGTTTGCACACCTTCATCTTTATTAGAAAGGATAGGAAAATAAATAATCATTTTTCCTAAGTATTAAAGTATAATCATAAAACCCTGATAGCTCCAAAACTTCCTCCCGTTTAACATTACTAACCTTGAAATATGTCCACATAAATTAGTGAAAATCTTCTATATGTTTTAGTGTCTGAAAGCAAGTTCTGATTTAAACAGAAAATAAATGCAGGGAATAGAGAGAACATTTCCATCTCAGCTCAGGTATTTCTGTGCCTAGAGCAAGGCCACATTGAAGATAACCAGGGAACAAGAAGTCCTGTGGAAGGACATTTAAATAAGATTATTTATTGCCACAATAATACATTTGATTTTACAAATGCTTTTGTCTTTAACTTCCTGAAAATCTTTTCTAGAAACCCAGTTGCAGAACAGCAATACAGGAGCAGGCAGCAGCAATTTTTTTTTTTATATGATCACTTCCTCATGATGTGACTTCTACACATGTTAGCTAACAGCAATTACAGTCACAAGGCAGCATTAACTTTATCATCCAACCCTTTCTTGAATTCCCCAAGTGTTGTCCATCTAAGTGACAAGAGCACTGCTTTACAGGCTCAGTGAAGATGCTCAAAAGCTGTCAGCCAGAAGCATGCCCTAAACACATCTTATATTGATAGTTTATAAAAGTTTAAGGGCTGTAGACCCTATAGATTAGAATAAAGGATAAGATTAATTTTCCAAAACCACTCTCTAATGTGTATAACTTAATTCCCACAGTAGAAAAATATCAGCAAAACCAACATTTCTTTGGGTTTTTTTTAAACATTAAAAATCTTTAATGTCAAAAGTTTAGATGGGTATAGCTTCCTAAATTTACTGCAATATCCAGAAACTAAGGTTCAGCTGGAAATAGATGCTGCAGAAGCTTTTTTATCCTGTATGAAATACTCTTATGTTTTTTCCCTCTTGTACATTTCCTGTAATTCTAAAATGAGACTTAGCCCAGCCTTGCTAGAGTAAGTGGTAGGGCTAACCTTATTAGATTCCTCACAACTGCTAGAGATATTACATTAAAATCTCTAACCGAGTTTACAACAAGGCCAGAAAATACCTTTCCTGCTGACAAATTTTAAAACAATGTTTTTACATTATTTGTGATCTTTTGGAAGTTGCAAATGATACCTTACACAAATGTGACCAGTCGACATGAGACAATAGTGTTCCTTGAGGAAACATTTTAGATAACTTTTTCAAGTACAGTGGATTTTGCATTTGTGAGTACTCCTAATTTTATAGATTTCAGTAATGCTTCCTGTAACACCTCCTACTGTGACATAGCATAAAGAAATCTTTAATAACAATTTTGAGGATACAAAGCAGAGAAATAAGAATAGCTACCTTCAAAGTACTGCTAGCACATTCTGCTATCTTCAATGACTAGAAAGTACAAATTTATTCACTTTGCAGTCTTGAACATTCTGAATCAAGAAATGGTGTATATAAGTCTCAAGTTCCCCAAGAATCAAATATTTTCTCAGCTTGATTTTCTTCCTTGATAAGGAAGACTATGCATGCTGTGTTACATTGGTGTTGGACAACAGTCCCCTTTTTCTAGTTACTGTGTCGATCTCCCATAGTTTATGACATGAATTGAAAACTGGAAGAACTATTCAATCCCCTCTTTTGCTTTTCCTGTGGTGCATCTTTTTTCACATATACGTGTTAGGTTGAGGGATATTACATGGAGACACTTGGAAAGCTTGCTGTCAATCTTCGTCTATTGAAATTTCTAAGTGTTAAGTGTCTTCGTATTAAAAAAAAAAAATAGCTGTGATTTCCAAAAAACGTTAGCAAATCACGCATTTAAACAATCTTCTGTTTCTACCCCAAGTACCATGACCTATCCACAAAGTTTGAGATTTCTTTGTTCTAGGAATACCAAAGCCCACAAAGTGCACATCTTGATGTTTATTTTGGCAACTTATAGTAAAACATCAGTGTAACCACCTTTTGGCTGACGGGCAGAATGTCATTATACCAGTGTCTTTTGATGCTTTAACCATCTTCAAACATTCTCAGTTACAGTGTGTGGACCACTTAGCTAGAATTAATCCACTGTCCTTTGTAAATTACATTGCTACTTCCTCCACTGTAAATTTATCCTGGCTGCTTTAATCAATAGTGTAATTCTACAATGTAGAGTCATAGGTTCTTTAATGTAAGGACCATTGTGCTTTGTTCTGAAAATCAAAAAGCATAAGAAAAGGTAAAACATGCTCACAGCTTTGTGTTTACATATGTAAAGGAAAGGCAGCTGGCCAAACACATTCACAAAATGTTTAATTTTAAGAACTCTGGTCCAAAAATTAATGATGGTATAAGATATGAAGAAACAAAGTGAGATTCTAAAAACATGTGCCTCACTATAATTGAAATTAAATTTAACCAAAAGTGTAACCCAGAAACAGTCATTGGAATGCTGTAAATATGAGATACAATAAGAAACACTGAAATTTATTTGCAGTACTATAATAGTGTGCAGAAAATTGGAAGCCTGTCTTCTACTGTGTTTTAAGTCAATGTACTTTAGTTAGAGAATGATTTATCCTGAAACCATTAAATAGTCCATATAGATTAAATATTTATTAACTTAACCCTTCTATTTTACAAGTCAGAAGAGCAATCTTTTTTCAGCTACACATTTATTTTCTTCTGAACAGTAATTTTATAGGCAAGACAAAACTGAGGCAGTTGTTTGTTCCATAGTCTGATGAAAATAAAAAATAGAAAATATATTTTTGTTTAAATTTATAACAAGTTTTAATATCAAAAGGGTACTCATACAAGATAAAAAAGCACTTTTTTTTAATAGGTGGAATCAGAGAAAACTGGTTATGGAGTTTTTTTGCTTTAGTGTGAGCCAAAGTAAACACAGAACAAAGCATACATACTCCTGGAAAATGTTGTAAACAGTGTATATAGTGGTTCAGAGATTCAAAAACATTTCAGTAATTAATACATACAAAGTTACCTGAAACCTTAAGTTTTCCTTTATATCCTCAGGCACTTAGCCAAATGATCTTTATTCTAATGGCTAATGAGTGGTATGTAACTAATGAATGGTATGTAACTTAAACCATATTTACTTATTTCACTGTAATTATAGGGTGGGGAAATTTTTTCCTGAAATTGCAAAAGATTTGGATATTTAAAGTATTATTTATAAGTGCTCAAGTGAATTTGATTCCCAAGGTTCTTTGCCTATCAGTGTTAGGTTTTGATTACAAAGAGGGGAAAAATGTTCTAACTTCTGTAGAGAGTCATCCTTACATATGCTGGCAGAAGTGACAATTTTGTATGCCATTTATAACAGTTCTTTGAACAATATTTGCTATTCTAGCAAAACTTTTAGCTGAAACTGGTGAATCAAAAATGCTGATTTTAAGAAACTGACACATTTTCTGGAAAAAGTTTTGGTTTCATTAATCAGTTTTCTTTTTCTTTTTAAATAAGACACTAAAATGTTCACATTTTCTATAAATTATTTCTAGCGAAATAACAATAGATCCTTAATGTTCTTCTTGTCTAAACATATTTTTGCAATCAAATCAAGGTAAATTATATTTAAAAATAGAACTATGGTAATATGAAAATGTATAATTTCAAACTGTCCCAATTTTGTTTTACACATAATGTATACACGTTTACAACATGGCAGAAATTGTTGATAACTTGAAAACTTGTGTTAAACAGAAAAAAACCCCACTTATTATCAGCTCTATCTTTAAGATTTTATGCCTATTCCAAGCACCTGTGTAAGCATGGAAAATCCCTGCTCCTGAGTTCTTTGGGCATCTCTGAAATCAGGTGTTGTTACTGTTTTTTAAGAAGGCCTTCCTCAGTTATCTCCCAGAGGATAGAAGTTATGGTCTGTTTCCATTCTCTACTGTTATTAGTGACCCAAATATTAGAAATTTAGAAAAAATGCAAGTTTTTCTGCAGTGAAGTAAAAAATAGAATTAAAGGGAAGTCTTGACCGATGAGTTTTCTACTTTCTTTATATGTATCCTTTTCTGCTTAGCCAGACCAAATCACCTACCATGCTGAGTTCCTTCAATGCTTTTTCATTACACATTATAAGTGATATATCTACCTTTTGCTTCCAAATTAGTGTGTTAATCAGAATAGGCTAAGCTTACCAAGGCAGCATACTCAGGTCTCATTAACTTTGCTAAGGACAGTGAAAATTTAGGCTTCTCTTTTTTCAGGCCTGTTTATAGACAGATCATTGGCTAGAGTTAAGCATGAAGGCATAGGAAATCTGCCCAAGTGTTTATTTACAAAACCAGTAGCAGCAGATGTGCCGTTCAGAGTCGCAGGCACAGAGAAGGGCTAAAGACACAGGAGAAACAGAAGGGAAGGAAATTAGAAAAAAAGAAAAAAAAAAAAGTAAAATACAGGAAAAGATCTCCTTTGCCCAATAAATAAAGTCCTCTTCCAGCTTGAGAGTAGAATTTCATCGTCAGAACCTGAAGTGGTGACAAGTCAGTAAGTGAGCTCATTGCATGGGTAATAGACTGACACAGTTTTCCTTCACATTGCATTTACTGAGCAGCTCTGGCAGCAGATCTAGAGGGAGATACCTACATTGCCCTCCCAGCTGGTGGCCATCTGCCTTAGTGACAACTGCCAGATGGAGGAAAAATGCATTAAATCAGGGATCAAACACTAAATAAAAGAAAATTGCTTTGAAAGCAAGTTTGTCATGTTATAAATAGACTGTTTTAAAATGTCTCACATGTTTTAATTAGAAGGGGGAAAGGGAGGTAATGAGGTAGATATAAACCTGCAAGAGAAAGATAGTACAGCAATTTGCACACTGCCTTGCTCTGATCCGAATATGGATGACACTAATTTATAGATACATTTTGATGTTCTTACATCAAAAAGTACCCATTAGACGAATGCAAGAATTATCAAACAAAGTTTCTTTCCCCTCATGGTTAGTGTGGTGGGAGCCTCCCACAAGTGCATTCCAGTTCCTGAGAGTGCTTCTCTCAGGCAACTTGCTCTGACCCTCTGCACTGATTAACCTTCTTCTGAAACCAAACTCAGTGCAGGGCTGCTGAGGACCAGTGTCACCATACTGAAGCCTGCAGTGATGAATCAGCAAGTGCAGCCTGAAGAAGGAGGAACAAGAAAATTTATGGTTCCCTTTTGCCCCTGCACACAAGCTTAATTATGTAAAGGGTAAACAAACCCTCCTAAACTCATCCAGGGATTTAAAACAAACCAAAAAGCTAAAAGGAAACAAAAAAAAAACCAACAAAAAGAACAACAAAAATGTTTAAAACCTCAAAGACCTTTCTTTTTCATAGATAATTCATGAATTCCTGGGAAAGTAGGGTTAAACATCCTCTCCCACACACTCCTAAACAGACCATAAAAAGAGGATGTTGTGCATAGCTAGAAGGACAATGCAAAGTACAGAGGCAGAGAGATTTACTGGGTGTGGAAGTTTATTGGTACTACAGTACCACTGGCAAATGTTACATCAGTGAGCGCTGGCAATCTCAGTGTCTCCATTTATAAATGTTAACACTTTCCACACTTTTTCTACTTCTAAAAAACTTGAATGAGAATACTTCTGCTCTTACCTGACAATAAAGGGACTTGAAATGATGTATATTTTTCTTATTAATAAAATATAGGGGAGAGAGTTCTGAACAATTGCATAGCTGAAATTACTTGAGTAAAGAGTTTTGAGTAAAGAGTTTTGATTTGACAAAATAATAGTCATTTGCAGAAGGCAAAGTGTTTTATTTTCTTCCCTAGAAATTGGTTTTTATGTGACCTATTTAGAAGACTCAGTTTATCAGCTTTTCACTGTACTTCTAGAGGTAACTGTGCATGGTGGTCACCATTTCTCTAAGACCAAGACGATCTCATGCCATCCTGCATTGTTCATAGAGGGGACATATAGCACCCAGAGAACAGTGAATATCTGAGTTGTTAGCATGGATGTAGCAATATGTTGATACATACAGTCAGAAGTAAACATTGCTGGGAAACTCTTCCTTAGGTCTCCTGCATTTCCTTCAGGAAATAGCGTACGTTTTGCAAACCATGAAGAGCATCATCAGGAAGTTTTGCCTCACCTTTGGAGACTGTACTTTCCTTTAGGCATTTTAATCTAGTTTTGCCTAATATTCCACGTAACATGTCCGTGTTATAAACTTCCTTACAGATTTACTTGATAGAATAGGGTCATTGTCTGGGAAAAGCATCAGTGGACTATTTTAAAAAAGAAACATACAAAATTAAAAATGTGTTGCTTATGGAAGAAGAATTGAGCTGTGGCATGAATACAGCTTTGTACTGGAAATGAAACAGTCATCTATGAAGATATCAAAGAAAAAGCACGGAAATCCCTGCCAAGTCACACAGAACCAACAAACTTACACTGCAGTTCTTCAGGGCTACTACTTTCAAATCTTTAGTAATAAGAAGAGTTTATATTCTTTACATAGTTTTGTGAACCTCAAAGTTAGTCACCAGAGCAGTGCTGAAGGATTGAGAGTGATGTTCAGTTCTGCTTAGTACTTGGTTCAGGATTTGTGAGCAATTTGGGATATAACAGGAAGAACATACATTGGTCTTATTGAGCTCTCACCACCACAGAATACATTCACTCTGCCCCATAAAAGTGCATAAGCAGAGAACGACCAGCACTTCCCTTAGCAATGAAATTTTCTTTTCTATGTCAAACCTTACTATTTTAACATTTTTCTTTTCCTGAATATTAGTTGATATTACAATAGACTATATAAAAACCAATTTAACAGTAAACATGAAGCAATTGTCAGTAGATATAAGCATATTGTTTTCTCACTGAAATAAAAATGTTTATATACCTCATGGTAGAATTATTCCCCTTTATTCATAGTTGTTGTCTTGAAGATTTATCATAGGGATTCTTTCCAGTATCTGAAGGATGCTTACAAGAAAGACAGAAAATTTTTACAAGATCATGTAGTGATAGGACAAGGGGAAATGACTTCAAAGTGAAAGGTAGGTTTAGATCAGATATTAGGAAGAAATTCTTTACTGTGAGGGTGGGGATGTACTGGAACAGGTTGGCCAGAGGAGCTGTGAATGCCCCACCCCTGGAAGTGTTTAAGGCCAGGTTGTATGGGTCTCTGAGCAACCTGGTCTAGTGAAAGGTGTCCCTGCTCACAGCAGAAAGATTGGAGCTAGATGGTCTTTAAGGTCCCTTTCAACCCAAACTATTTTATGATTCTGTGAGTCTATAACCCCTTTTTGACCATGCAGACAAGTTCTAAGTATTTCAGAGTAAACAAGCACTATACCAGGAGGATAAAGAGGAAGGAACAAAAGGGAATTCTTGATGAGGGTGAGCTATAATTGTTTTGTGGCCATCCAAGTGTTCCTCATGCATTACAGGATAAGAACCCTCAAGCTCCAACAGTGAGGGGAAAGGGAAGAGACTACAAAATGAGGTAACATTGTTATTCAACACCAACATCATGGAACATTTCTATTTTTATGAATATTTTTTTTTGTTTTCAATACTGTTGCTAGATGTCTATTTATATAAACGGTGAGTAAACCATGACAAAGAAGACCAGAGGAGGATATATTCAAAAACATTGCAAAAATTATTATTGATGTGTTCACGGAAATTTACAGTTACATATATTCCCCATTTCTCTTTGAAGATAAGAGGATTTTACAGATACAATTCCAGTTGCAACTCTAATTTCCTGATACCCTGTGGATTGGAAAGTTTGTTTGGTTCTAGCTGTCAAGTCTTAAAGGTTCACATCCTTATGTAACAACTAAGAATGATCTGAAAATGTATGACCAGAATTGTAGTCTTGTACCTTTGTTTTGTTTGGCATTTTTATCCCACTGTGTCCGTATTATGCAATTAAGGAAAAAGGATGAAACAGGGTAATGCAGGAAAAAAAAAATAGGGCACCCTGGACCACCATCAAATTCTTAGTTTTTGCCTGTAACATGATTCTAGGCAGCACAACAATGTAAAGTTTTTAGTTACTTCTCACAACACCCTTTACTGTGAAATATGGGATGTACCCAAGCATATCTGTAGGTTACCAAAATAAATCATGGAATGGAGATACAGAGCCTCAAAACTGCCTTTGTGTAGCTCAGAGCTCAAGCATATCCTTAAGTGAGCAATAACTGTGAGCAGTAAGGGTTATAAGACAGTTGAAAAGAAGTTCAAATATTTTGCAGCTGAATATGCAACTTTAACATGTTCCAGCCTTCCTGAACCACCTCTCTTTGACACCTTACATTTTTAAAAAGTGTAAAATGGAGAAAGTCATTGTCAGAATGCATGAATACAAAGAACTCCCTGTGACTCCTGAGTCACAGACCTTTAGTAGAATTCAATTAAATGTATCACTTCTCCACTTTGTAACTCTGCACTGGGAAACAAATGGCAATCTGAGTATTTCAAACAAGAGAAAAAAGAATTCATGTTCATCCATGTCTTGTTCTCTCCCTTGGCTGATAGAAAAATCCATTTTTAACTAAAACTATCAACTAGATAGAAATGGTTTTATAAATTATCTTTAAAAATTTGGAGACAGATTTTTTCCAATTTTTGATAGATGAATGACAATTATAGGCTTTTCCCTCAATAAAAACTTACTCACAAAATGTCCAGTACAACACAAGCATCTCACAGGAATAAACAGAACAATCTATCCTAAATTACGAAGACACCCTCAGCATACTCACTTATGTCCTACAACTCCATTCTCCAGAGTCTGATTGCTGTAAAAGTCAGAGAAGCTGAGTTGATGATTGAATGCTAAAAGGTGGGGGGGCATGTAATACCTTATTAGGCATTCTGCAGGCTATTCAGTAGCGGTTTATTTCGTCTAAGAATTTCAATTAGCTGCTAGAGAAGAGAAAGCTGCTGAAGTTTCCATGAGAAAGCAGCTAAAGATGCAATTTTCAGCTGGTCAACAGGTAAGAGGCAATTTTCATCCTATTATGATGTGTTCTGCAGGAGACAGATTGGACTAGTGTGCAAGAAAATGCTATCCCAGCACCTTAGCAAAGACCTATCAGTCCCTAAAATTCAGGCTTTTCTCTGAAAATCTAAAAAACAGAGCTCTACAGTCCAGATAACAGGGATATAAGGCAACTTAATCAGAGCTATATTGCCTGTCCAAGTCTGAAAATTAAAAATTAAGGTTTTAAAAAGGAGAGAAATTAAGTATGTACACCTTGTGTGTTGACTCCAAAGTCCAAAAAACCCCAAAACAATATGCTGTTGATGGTCAAGAACAGAAGATCTATACACGTATTTTGTATATATAGTTACGGCAAATATCATAGACAATATTCAGATCTAATATAAATCAGTGATATCTTGCAAATATTTCATCCTTCATCCTGTAAAATGAAATGTAGTTTTTGTCAACAAACCTTTTCCTCATGCGCTTACATGTATACTTGATCATAGCTTTCATTTTCCTGTATTCAGAGTCCACTGAAGAGAATAAGGAGAGAGATAATAAAGAAACTGATCTTCCTTTTCGATGGGAGAAAAACTGTGTCCCAGAGAGCCATGTCTATTACTGGATACCCTCATGGATTGAAAGATGATAGCTCTGATTGATGATGATGAGGGGCTGCTGGATCTAACAGTGACAAAGAGTTCTGACTCAAGATTGCCCATACAACATGTAGATAATTTTTTGGCATTTTATCTACAGATTTCCAAGGTATTTCTATTGGAGAGCACTCTATAGAGAGTTCCTGCCAATTTACTTTATGGCAAATTGTTTCTTCTTTACCTTATAATTTTGTTTTTCATTTTTGGTAACAGGCTATATTGTTTTGTTCTGCCCACCTTGTTCTAATCTGCAATTGCTTGCCTTTGTAGTCCTAATCTTCATGCTGTTATTGCATCCCTTCTTGTCTCCCGAGGTAAAGCTCTTCTGTCAGAGGTTTTCCTTGCTGTTTTACTACTTAGAAAAGGTTCAGCATAACTTCTAGAGATGCCTTAGGTGTGGGTCACTTGATAGCTCCTGTGGGACTGACCATCTATTTTTACAAGGTTGAAGAAAGAACAATGGAATTAGGAAAAATTCAGGAACAACACATCTTGCCTCTTCAACTCATAACCATTGTGTTGAATGTGAGCAGCACTTCGACTCACACTGAATGTGAGCACTCCTCCAGTCTGAGTCCATTTGGTGTTGCTAAGAAGCATGGAAGAGGGCCAGTAACTCTTATTGTTTCACAAAACATGTGCATGACCAGTAAAAATGAAGGTCCTTCCCTGGTCTGACATAGAGCTTTGCTGTCTTTCCACACACTTTAGTTTCCAGGTGACAGAGCTGACCAAAATGCTGGTTTCCTGGAGCAGGGATGCTGAGTGCAGCCCAGGGACCAGATTTCACCTGTCAGGACAATTCATCCAAACTATGGCCCAACTTTTTCATTTTTCAGATAAAAGCAAGGAACCAAACAAAACTAAGGATGAACTCTGTAGTATTAAAAAGTGTAATGTCTGTTTCTGAGAATGGAAATACATCCTATTGTCTGAACTATTTTTAAGTATCCCCTTTCATATGTCAATATGTATGTATGCATACATGTGTAGGTGTCAGGATGATGCAACCTGCAATTACTTTGTGTCTTTCATTTTCACCATATTCATGTGTCACAAGATGAGAGAATAGTTTCAGTTTCCTTTTAAAGGGATTGTTATTAACAGACACATCTTTCTGATCAGCCTGCGCTGGGTACATTAACATGTGCTCTTACCACATCATAGGGGACACCTGAATTTGTGTCCTGTGGTGTATCCAGGCACACAGTGAAGGAAGAGACAATGATACCTAACTGAGAAGGGCCCCTAGTATCTACCTAAAAAGCTGGGGGTGATCCATCCAGTGACAGTCCAGTGTTGGCAAACATGAGGGAAAAATGCAACTTCAAACTTCCCACTCCCACTACATTGTCAGCTTAGTAGAAGCCAGGAAGAACTGCCTTTCTCTTGGGTGGTATCTGTCAGAGGCAGTCATATGGAGGAATAGCCAATTGAACTGGCTCCAAGTACCCAGAAGGCTCTTGTAAACGAAAATTTTTGATTTTACCACAATATGAGTGTCAGATATATCAACAAAAAATAAAGTTGAAAATATTTCTATAAGACATATACAGTAATCTCAATGTTTATATTATAACTGTCATAGGAATTCATTTATTATTTTCATCTACATTCCTAAGTCTCACCTGCATTTTTTGCTCTGTAAATATTGGATCATATTACTTTGAAAAGACACCTCAAGCTTTAAGCACATGTATAAACTGTCCACTTACATTACTAAAGTAAAAGAGACACTATTTGAGTGGTTTAGCACAGAAGACTGAGTTCATTGGACAGATCTGTTCTTGAAGTTTTTCAGGGGGTTACCAGGGCCAGCTGTGTTCCAAATAAATGTGCTGACCTAAGTCAACTTCCTATCAACAAAATTCTCTCAGGCTCACATTATTTTTGTTCAACAATTAATCAACAGCTGCTGAAAAGTTATGAGTGTGCTTGTAATTTTCAGTAAAATTAATGGAAGTCCTATCTTCTCATATGTAGAATGAGGTTTTATTCCTAACCCTGGTTTGGTAGTTTGACAGGGGTCTGGGTTTTTGGGCATGGTAGGGGCCAGAAAGGCAGCTCCTGTAAGAAGCTGCCGGAAGCTTCCACAGCTGTCCAGCCAGGGCCTGTTCCTGATGGCTCTGAAGATGGACGTGCTGTGGAAGCCACAGCTGGGCCAATTAGGAAAGAAGGTAATGCCTCTGTGACAACACATTTAAGAAAGGGTCACAGTAGTATGCATGTGCATGCCATGTAGTTGTAGATAGGCAGGGAAGAAGGAGTACAGCATGTAGGGGAAACCACAGATATGGACACCAGCAAAGTCAGCCGAGGAGGAGGAGGAGGTGCTTCAAACATCAGAACTGAGACATCTCCGCAGCCTGTGGTAAGGACTGTACCAATGCAGTGTTCCCCTGCACCCTGAGGGTCCATGAAGGAGCCGAGATCCACCCCACGACGGAGCAGGAGGGG
>VZRZ01003775.1:881161-892541 GCA_013398175.1 Climacteris rufus | reverse complement strand
GGGGGGGAAATCACTGCAGTAAAATGTACACATCAACTTTTTAAATCTTGTCACAAACCACATGAAGAAATTGACTTTTCATAACCTCCTTCCCTAATAACTATATTTTACATCACAGAGTCTGAGCTGCTCATAAATGAGTGAATAGACAAGGCCTTTTTCAGTGGCCAAAAGATGTCATGTCCTTTTGCTCATATTTCACAAGTTAATGAGTTTCCTTTAATATAAGGGAGCAAGCCAATAAGGAAACTAGCCAAGGGGGAAGAAAAAAAAAAAACAAACACAAAAACTGTTGAAGAAAAATTATTTGTTTCCATCCTTGTCCTCTAATGGAACCTTTGAAAGAAAACAAGAGCATTTTTCTCTGGGAAACACTTTCAACAACTGAAGAAATTGTTCTTGAATTTTACCCCACCTATACATGGCAGCAAACCCAGGATGATTTCTCTTTAGGAATGCACACCACCAGCAGCTACAGATGTCTGTATTTGCCATTGGTAACATGTATTATGTTTTCAGCTTTCTTACATGGAGAGGACAGCAATGTAATGGAAAAAAATCTTGATATTTTTTGAACAAAGCATTATATATGAATGTAGTATGATAGATCAGGCCAGGAACAGGGAACCTTCTGTTACAGTTGATGAGAACAGTAGTTGCATGATGCTAAAATATGTAAAAGTAACAGAAGCATCATCAGTGTAATTCCATTTTTACAAAAGAATATTCAAATCTCATACTAGAAAATGCTTAAGAATTTTTAGAGGAAATGTTTGTGGTATAAATGCAAGCAATAAATAAATTTAATCAGAAAACAGCAATAGAATTGTGAGAGAAGCAGCTGAACATAATTTATAGTCTATGAACTGTGATATTTAGAATCTGAAAGACTAGGAAGGAATAAAGGAAATTTAAAAAATGTGGCAAAGTATGAGATTCAATATACCGAATGAAGAAAGAACAAGAAACATTTAAAAGAATATACAGGGTACCTAGAAGCTGGAAGTGTCTTCACTGGAGCTAAATCTTTGCTTGACTGGCAAACTTACCAACACACATATATAAAATCAAAATAATCTGTATTTTAATTTCAATATCAATATGTCTGCTACTGCTGTTCAGAGAATTTGGGGATGAGAAATTGGGTTGTCTGTTAAGACTGCATCTAATTCCCCTTTGGGCTAGTACAGAAGATTTCTATGTTCAGTTCTTTGGGGAAGTAAACAAAGGAGAGAACATCCGTCAACAAATGATATATGTCATTATTATTATGTAAGATAAAGAGCCTAAACCAGCAATATAAGATTTACTTTTTCAGGGAATGACTGACAAAAAGCAGTCTCCACAGAAGACTCCACAAATTCACAGACTAAAGAACTTACCAGGGGAGTACTTTGCACTAATGAACCAAATTATATGCAAAGAAAGATATTTCTCACGCCTGGCCATATAAAATCATCATATTACCTTTTTTCTCTTAGCCGAAGTTCAGATCTCTTTAGCCTGCCTTCAGTAGACACATCTACTCTGAACAAGGAACAAAATTTTTAAATTAGATAATGCTTAATTGAACATTCTGTTAGACTTAGAAAAACTGAAAGTGATTTTACCCTACCCAACTCCTACCATTCCTCAGCTTCTGTCAATTTCTTAGATATGACAAACCAATTTGGAAGCTGTTCTTAAAATCATTGAAACTAAAACCAGAAAAAACGGTTTTAATGGTTAAGTATTTTAAAATTATTATTGTTAAATAAAGAAAAAAAACCACTAAAATCATAATTTGAAAAAGCTGAAAAATACCTCTGCTTTTTCATGCACCATATCATTCTATAACAGTATTGAAAGATGTATCTTTTGCAATCTATTTTGAAATCTATTGTTTTCCTACAAGAAGTCTTACAGAAACATATATTTATTAAACTCTGCTGAGAAGGGCAGTCATAACAAAGCTTTAGGTCTGCTAATACCTCTGCATATATTTCTTCAGTTTGTATTTTGAAAATGGAAATGTTCCATATGTTCTCAGCAGCATTTGTTGGGTTCACAGATAGTTGGTGACCATTTACTCATGGCTACAGTTCTGTTTTTTCTTTTCTTCCCCCACCATGTTGTCTGATGTGCTTTTCTCTCAAAGTTGAATGCATATGAAAATCAGCAGATACTCAATATAATACCGATTAAGCAGGTAAGCAGATACCAACATAAGAACAAGTTTCATTGAAAAATGTGAAAGTCCACATAATCCTTGTTCTGGCATTGTTCCTGGTGACCTGCCAGTCACCTCCACCAAAATATAAATGAACAGGTAAAGAATGATTAATGCCAGAAACCCATTCAAAGCTTCCAAGGAATGTGAGGCAGAGGAAGTCATTTTACAACACAGCTGCAACCATGCTGATCTGTTTCTGAATTTCTGAATTTCTTTTGAATGAATGTTTCTGAATTTTGAATTTCAGGCCCTAATGACCTGGTTGTGAAAAGAGAGAGCATGTTGGACCTTATGGTAATTCAAAATAAGTTGCTGCAAAAATTTCACATGGGACTCCTGTGAATAAAAAGTGCATTTAAAAAAAAATTTAAAAAGTCACCATGATACCTACTTAATTCATCAAGTTTCCTTACAGAATTTGGCAGTAAATAGCAAGATACCCACTCTCTCTGGAAAAGATATAAACGTTGCATAAATTGAGATCAAATGTATAAACTTAAGGTTCTGAACCTTAAGCAATCTTTTTTCCCCCTGCAGCCAAGAGCTGGAGAAATGCAGGTCCAAGCAAAGATTTATCTCATCTCGAGGCAAGCCTCTAATGCAAGTCATCTGACCCCCCTTCATTAATTATATATTTTTCTCTACTGATAGAAACACAAACTGTGTGATTAACTCATATTTAGTTGTTTGTCTTCTTCAGTTATGAGGACGTGAAGCTGACTCCTTGGTATATTTTCAGATATTGTGCTGACATAGTCTGGAAAGCAAATTGGTAACTGTTATTTATAATTTCAATGGATTGTCCAAGTAAAATTATAAGAATCTGTTCATCTATATTTAAATGAAATGTAGTGTTTTATTTTTATGTACATTTTAATCCTTAATTATTGAAAAAAAAAAAAGAAATGGAAGAAAGAAAGGACGAAGAATTCCCAGTTTTTTCCACCTCTGTGTAACTGCTTATGTCTCTGACTGAATAGGCTAGATGCTTGCTTTCAAAACTGAAAAATACTCTAAATGTGGGGTATTATAATAACCCTCAAAAATCACGCTGCCTACTTCGTAGTCATCCAGTCTGATATTTTCTTATTGTAAGAATTTTACATAAATCTTAATATAAGTTTAAAAATTTCAGTGTAACTTATTGTTGGAGTTTGCAAATTATTTTCAATTATGCTGTTTATAGAATTGCCACATAAATAATTTTCTTTTATTCTTATACATTTTTGATTCTAAATATTAACACAGAAGTATAATAAAACACCAAAATGTTATATTAGTATAGTTATAGATCTAAATTACACAGTGAGAGAGCCAAGAGACTCTGTATAATTTTGGATGGAATATTTCTTGAATTCTAATTATGCACTTCATTGTTCTAAACATTAATCAAAAACATAAATTTATAATGTATTTAAAATTTGAGTGGTAATGCACAATATGAGGAAGACTCACAAAGGACTCTCTTAGCTGTTTTTTTCCAGTGGTTGAAGTGCTAAACAATTTGGTTTACTCTTCTCTTAGATATTTAAGTATACATACGGTAGGTCAGTAGTATATCACAGGAAAGAGATAATCCAGTATAGAGAGGTAAGTTTTCATCTTATCTTTACTCAATATTGAAGACATTTAAGCTAGTGAAACAATACCTAATTCAGACTATTTTGTTGTAGTAATACTTAGAGTACAAAGAGACCAAATGACCAATCTTGCAATTTTCACTTTCCTTGTTAGTGCATGTGGTCTGTTTAGATTATGATTGACAACAATTTCAATATTGTTTGCAAAATGTTTTCCCAATGTGTTAGTGATGAGTCAGAGCTGCTGCATGTCTCCACTATCTCTCATCTAGCATAAACTGCTAAAGACTTTTGCAGAGCAGACTGAAAGAAAGTCCTCGTCTCCATAATGCTTCTTTGAAGTGAGCAGCTACTGCTCATGTATTTCTGTAGCTGGGAGGAGTGTTCTGAAGGAGTGCAGATCTCCTCAGCAAGGGTGGCTTGTTCTCACTGTCAGATGAGATCAAAAGGGAACAGACACAGAAGTTACATCATTAGTAGTTACAATTTTGTACCTTTTCTTTTTCAGAGACTTCTTGAAATAAAGCAGGAGCATCACCCTTTCCCATATATTTGAGAAAATAAAACAGGACAAAAAAATATTTAGGAGATGTGGAGTTTTTGCTGGGAAATGAGTTCCTACTTTCCATGCCGCAGATGGGCATAACATTAACAGAGCAGTGGTGTCTTCCCAGAATAGAAGGAATGCTATAGAAAGGGAGGCCTGGCTCTCCTGTCTTTCTTCCAAATATAGAAAATTTTCATTAGACAGGAGACTTAGATTAACACTAGACCTGTCAGTCAGCCCATGAAGGGGCTGATGTCTGATGTCTTTGGAGCAGAAAGTTGAGCTGCCCTTTTGTATCAGATAAATATTTGGAAATTATTTGCTGAGCTGAGCTGTCTATCAGCTGATCAACCAATTAAGCAATGAATCCCTGCTCTTTTAAGTGAAGGGTGCAAGTGTGTCAGCTGTGGAGCAGCTTGGGTGGTCAGAGGACAGTAACAGCTGTGTGAGAGGTGGGCAGGGCAAGAAGAAGCACAGCAGACAGGTAAATTAAAGGGGTTTGGGAAGCACTGGAGTGTGAAGATGTAGCAAAGAGAGAAATAACAGCTATTTATGCTGTATCAGAGGGATGGGGATTATGAAGGAGCTCTAATTTCAGCACTCTAAGTAGAGCTCTGCTATCTAATGGCTATTTAGTAAATACAGCTATTCCTAGCAACATGGATCTCATGTAGTTCATCATACAACTTAAAATAAAGTAAAAAGATATGTGTTGGGTTCCTCTACTTCCATCTGGAACATAAGACACCTTAGTCCCCTCCTGCCTAAATATCTCCTCCCAAGCATCAGGCTTTTCAGGATCACAGAGTGAAGCTGGAATTCTCGGAAGATGCTGTGTCACCTCCCTTAGTGGCTATTAGAAGTGTATTAAGAATGGTTGGGTTGCAGCTCTTAAGGGTCTGAAAGAGTTATTAATAGCTGTCTCCACTCACACATTGCATACAGCCGTTCAATGAAGCTTGCTGGTCTTCATCACACACTTTGTTATCTTATTAGCTCTCTTTTTCATGCTGTAAATAGAGCACCACAAATATAACTAGGGAAACTTTCCTTCCTTTCTTTTCACCTTCTAAGTCATGTCTTATATTGGATCTGTGGTACTTTTGGTGCTGCTTAGATAAGGAGCAAAAAATATGACTGCAAGGGAACTCCTTCCTTTAATTATTTTGCCAGTGGCACAATTCCTGACTGAAAAATACACAGAACTGCTCACAGTATGAGAAACATTGGATTTCCTTCCTCTTTATTTCCAGGTACTTAATAACCACTTGTTGTTCTCTTCTTCCTCCCTTTTCACCTAAAATTGCCCCCCAGCCAAGGGCTCCATCATCTGCTTCATGAACTAATCAGTGGAAGAGTCCCACACAGGGCTGTGGTAAGGGTGGGGTAAAACACTGACAAATAACTGTACAAGTACTGGAGCACTCTGGCTCTAGAGGCTGCAGGTTGTTTCAGTAGTAAGTGTAAATTATGAGGGGATATGAGGGGAGGGAGGGGGGTTAATGGAAGAGAAGGGGAAAAGACATCAAGCCAGCAATCAAAGTGCCCAAAATGTCTCAATACAGTCCTGGATACGTACAAGCTTTCCTTTTTTTTTTTCCTAGCTGCTGTTTCCCAGACCCTAAAGAGTGAAGTGCATACATATTTGAAGTGTATAGACATTATTATGAAATATTTAAATGTATACATATGAAATATATATACACATATACAGTTATATAACTATAGATGTGTATAGGTACTTGTTCTCTTGAATTATTCTTACCACCTTCATTTTTTCCTCTTTAGCTTTTCTTCAGCTGAGGTATAGGCAGAAGATCTAGGGAAGACAATTATTTTAAATCAAAGAACAAGTCAAGTGGTCTTTTATGTTTTCTTATGTCTATTATAAGGAGTTATTCCAAATCTTCTAGCAGCTTATGAGCAGTACCCAGTACATATTTTTATTCAGTTTGGAGCAGAAAAGTCTAGATTTGGGCTGATAAGGAAATGGATTTCCTTTCCCAGGAAGATTCAAAACTTGGCAAGGGTGGAATTGTGTTTGTTTGTTTTCTCTTTAGTGTTTTGATGAACTCAAGACCTATCAATTTGAATTTTTTGTGGTTTATTTATCATATATGAAAATAATTAAAAGAAAACATTCAAATCCCCAAAGGCCCCAGTGTTTGTGTTACTTAGAGTCAAATCTTAACTCTGGAAATTAGAAAACAGAATGGACCTGGATCATCTATTTCAAGGGGCAGGGGGGGGAACACCTTAAATTCTGCTCTACTTAAAGGAGAAAAGTGTGTTACTTCCAAGATGTAACTTGACAGAAAGTGCTACCACTTTGTCAAAAGGTTTTTTAATAACAGTTTTTGTTTGATTGTTTGTTTGTTTCTATCAAAGCTGCTGTGTTTCCATGAAAATTTCTGTTTCTAATAAACTACCAGTTCTGAAATGAAAGAGAAAAAAAGAAGGAAACTTGTAACTGGTGAGAGCCTATGAGAAAAGACACCAAAATTTGAATGAGCATATCAATATTTTCGTGTTAACTGAACTGTCTTAGCCTTTTGAGGTGTACTTATTAGTAAGTAAAAGACTGTCACTAGTTAAAAGAAAAAGTAAACATATAGTTATTAAGAAAAACACAACTGGGTTCTTATAGGGTATTTCTCTCCCTAAACTAAAAGGTCTTTTACATATGCCTTGCATTAATTTTGACAGCAAATGAGAACACTTTCCAGAATATTTATAATAACAACAATTTATAATAGCAACATTGTAAAAATATCCCCCAAATATTTACATTGAAGATACAGTTTGATATAATCAATAACAAAAATAAAACATGCTAACACTGACATTTTACGTTTAATTTTCTAACCACATTTCCTTTTCTTGCTTAAGCTTTTGAGCTCCTTTTCTTTGTTATACATAAACATATGTAAACGGAATGAAGGTAATATGATGAAGAAACAACCTCTATGGGCATGAGCAGGTCTCGCATAAATTGCTAGAAATTGGGTTTCTAAATTCAAGATCAATTGTTTGAAGCGTTAAGCACCTGAAATTCTCCACTGGCCTCATTTTTAGAGTTGGAATCACTTTTATTGACATGGTTAAATATGGTTTTAGGAGTAAGATTTTTAAGAAAACAGTACTGTTTTTCTCTTTTCTGCCCTCTTAATTTTGTCTTTCTCTTCCTTTCTTCTTTTCCTGAACACACACACAGAGACAAATATGCATTCACATTTATAGATAAGGTTTTAAAAGCTAAGTAAGAGTTTCAGTATGACCCAGCATTTGTCCAATACTGTGAATTTCATTCAAGATAGGTAGACCTAAATATCACTAGAATGACATTCAAATTGGCAAAGCGTAGGGTAAATATTACACTAGATGAACAACAGAATGAACTTTGATTAATATTGATATTAATTCCTAACACTTTTTTTCTATCTATCTATCTATCTATCTATCCTACCTAATGGATTATGAAATTTTTTATGATGCCAGGCTTCTCACTCTCTGAATGATACAGAGGAAGTCACAGATAATCAGCAAGAGATAATTTCTCAATAAAAATAATGCAGACTTTTGACTACAGTTTGCAAGACAGGGCTTGTGGGCTGCCATTTTTCACCTGCTGTCTGCACAACAGCAACATTGCAGAGTGAAAACCAGTATCAAACTCTATCAGTAATGACTGCTTAAAGTATATTACTGATAGATAGCAGATAAGAATGGTTAGACAGATAAGAAAAGCAAAAGAGTGAGGTTGTTTATGGATTAAAGCCACAAGAAAAAATTTTGCCTTGGACATAATATGTAACCAAAGCTTGCTTATGTTCACCTTCCGTTCCCTGAAAAGAAGCCATTCAGGGAAGTTCAAGCATTTTCTACTGAACAGTTGCCTAATTTAATTCAGTAGAAAAACTCCAATTAACCTCAGGGCAATGTGATCTGACCTCTTGGCTGGCCACTATGCTGAGCTTTTTTGTTTATTAATCAGGCAGATTTAAGATATTTCTGGATCCAATATACTAAAATAGTTGTAATACTCACTTATATTAGAGAAAGACAATTGTACCTTACTTGATGGGTGTCACCATCCTTTCAGGCAGTAGTAAGGAAGATTAAGCTGCTTCCTGTACAGCTATTTGCATGGCTACCTGAGAACAGTACTTCTATTTTGTGCATACCACACTTCTTAAGCTATTCATCACTTTTTCTGAGTACAGAATAATTTAAAATGCACCTATCAGTATCAATAAATGAAAGGAAGCAGATGTTTGATGTGTCTCTCATTGCACTGACAGGTGCCACACAGTGCTAAGACCCCTACTGCTTTCTCCAGGAGCTCAGCTTTTGGATGTCCATAAACACAGTTTGATGGAAGGCCATACAAAGGAGAGGCGTGGCCTTTGGCCTTTTTATGACACGGTGGTTTTAGAAGGCTTTGTCTGAGATAAACCATTGTACGACAGTCTCTTGCATTAACTGGCACAAGACTAACTTCCTTGACATCAATACAGATTTCAGATAAATATCTTCCAGTTAGGTTAAATAAAATAGAATATTATTAAGAAGAAGGCCTTGGAGGTTTTGGGGGTTATTTTGGGTTCTTTTTTTTTTTTTTTTTGGTTGGTTGGTTGGTTGGTTAGGTTTGGTTTGATTTGGTTTTTTTATATACATAGTAATCAAAACAAGGCACCTCAGACAGATTGTACCATTACTTAGAGACGGCCTAGAAACATTTTTGGAAAGTCTTTCTATAGACAGATATACTTAGGAAGACTTGCTTTAAAATAATAATTCCTAAGCATATATTTTTTAAATGTGAGACAAAGATGCTTCCTAAATACTTCCTCCAAAATACTTTCTGAATTATAATAGCACTCTCCTTTCATCTCTTTCTCATCCCTACTGAGAAAATAAATGCAACCATGCTGTGTCAGGCCAAGGATCATCTTAGTATGCTTTCTCTAGCAATGGCTATAAGCAAATACCTAAGGTAAAATATGAACAAAACAAGCATAGATGATACTTCCAGAATTCTCTCAGCCTCCAAACATTTTCAGTTCAGTGGATTTGCTGAACTACCTCTGTTTTTTATACAATTAGTAACTTTAAATTACTTTATCTTCCTTGGACTTTTTTCATCTTAAGCCTATATAAGCTTTAACTTTCAAGGACTTCATCTGACAAAAAATTTCACAAGTCTTCTGTTTTTTCTGTTGGAGTCCAGGTACTGCTACCTTCCTTTTTTGAAAGAGTGAAAGAAATAACCTACCTTCTCCTTAACACTCACCATTTTGTAGACTTATTTTGTGTCTCTCCTAAGTCAATTCTTTTCTGAGCTTGATAGCTACTAGTTTGGTTACTCATTTCTCATACAAAAGCTAGTCTATATGCCTGCTAACTCTTCCTTGTCTTTTAAAATTTCCCTCCAATCCTTTTCTGCAAGACTTTCTGCTCAACTCCTCTTCTCCTACAATGATTCATGTCTCCATAATACGTCTTGTTACACTTTCAAGCCATATATTTTCAGCTACCATTCTAAATAAAGCATGCATTTCCCTGCTCTGGTTTTCGTTCACCTCTTTCTTTTCACAAGGACTCCCACTTTTCAGATTTTCTGCCTTTACACTGCTGCCACACCCCTTCATCACATACTCATCTCACACTCCTACAAGGTGCCTGTATATTTGTTCCTATCTACTGCTTCTAGCATTTCTCTGCTCTCTGGGGAGGGCGGGGTAAGAAATTTAAAGCTCTGTGAATCTCAGAAACTTCTTGATTGGATCTGTAGGAACTACAATTGCTGATATTTCTCCATGCCATAAATTTGAAAAGAGTGCAGTAAGGATAAAATCATAGATGGTGGGATTAATTTCACCAGACACTGGGCTTCTATGCAGACCTCTCCTATGAAGAAGTAGTTATCTGGACTTGTTTAGAATCACTGCAGAGAAAGTATAGATAGTCTACCCAAAATCTCTCTTGTAGACAATTGTCCATAAGATACTCTCCACAGAGTGTTAAAGGAAGGAGACTTAATTTCCCCTAGTTTCTCTATAACATCGGCAAAACTTAAAGGTGCTATAATGGACAAAATGAAAACTTTTTCTTACCTTGCTCAAGTAGATTGCTGTCCATAGGACGTAGTCTGTCATTCAATGTCTTTGTCTCCTTGCATGTCACATATAATCTAGGAGTCCAGTCTATGGCAAGTTATTTCCCCTTTTGTGAATGATCACCTTAATAGTTATTAGTTACTGCTATTAGAAACAGCAGAAGCATCAAAAGATAGCTATGAGATTTTTTAGCTGAGGAAGTAGGGAACTTCCACAGAGGTTGTCACAATTATTTATCGCAAGAGTAAAATCACAAGAGTATTTATCACAGCAGTAAAATTTGCTTGTTTTCCAGTGACCACTCTTCTCTTTTCTTCTATAATCTCTCATCACTAATTAATCACCACCAAAATTCTCAGTTATTTATTTCCCAGATGACATATAAGGAAATATTACATAGTTTCCAAAGAATTGTATTATATAGTTGGGTTCTTCTTTTTTTGTTTGTGTTTTTTGCTTATTATTTTAACTGTGGGGTTTGCCGCCGCTGGGTGCCGACCCAAGGTCACTCAGCTGTGCTCACTTCCCCCAGGCGTGCTGGGTGTGGAAGAAGCTGCCGTTGCAGTGATACCCCCAAAGCGCAGGGTTCCAGCTACGGCTGCCGGCTCCTCTGATATGAGGGACAGCCCCAGCCTGGTGTTCTTCAGTGGCTGGCGGGGACAGACTTCGAGAGGGACCTTTGTATGGATTTGCAGCTCTTTTATTGCTGGGAGAAGCAGCAGGGAAAAGCGGCAAGGAGAAGTGGGAAGGCAGGAGCAGCGGGAAGTGATAGCGCGTGGCTGGGTTCCAGGTGTGGGGAGAAGGGTCCGAGGGTTTGGAAACACCAGTGCGAGGGTCCAAGGGATCAGGAGCGGCAGTGCGGGGGTGCAGCAAAGTGGAGCAAATCCAGGGACAAAGGCAGGGGGCACGGGGTACAGGGGAA
>VZRZ01003775.1:620888-880751 GCA_013398175.1 Climacteris rufus | reverse complement strand
AAAGGGGGGAACAAAGGAGAAGAGCCGTGGGGAGAAGTTACAGCCCCCTTTTGAAACAGGGGCGGAGAAGGGGAGGAACAAAGGGATAAACCAGTAAGGGAATGACGAGGGGTGACAGGGAGCAAATCACAGAGGGTTAGGGGAGGAACATATTTGAACCAACCAATGGGGAACCAAACTGAACAGAACTTTCCAGAGCTCAATACATAAGCAATGAAACACAGGAATAAACACAGGAGTCTAAACCAATAGCATTACGGGAACAGAAAGGTTTCTAGAAGGAGAGGAGGAGATGCTGCTAGATGGACACCCAGTGGGGAGTAGCCTTAAACCTTGGTCTCGCCCTCGGATCCACCCTCAGGGTCAGAGTCCTGGGCAGGGAAATCCACCAACTCTATGTCACTCAGCCCCGAGGTGGGCTGGGTCACCGCAACAATTTTCTCTCCTATAGCATTAACATAATTAGTAGGCAATTGTGATATTTCTTTCTACTGAACCAAATGAAGCAATGGTTCGAGTAGAACAGAGAAAGTGATTCCGTGGTTCAAGTGATTCTGCTGTGTGTTTCTGTACTAAAAATTCATTATCCTTTCTTGCTAAAATGTTATTGCTTCATTAGCAGAAAAATCTTAAAGTGTACAAGTAATGTTTGCTTTTGAAATATGCATGCTCAAAAACAATTGCAATTAACTGGCGATCTGTCCAGTTATATGATTATTGCTGAATATCCAGCTAATATTATGCACACTGTTACAAATAATTCATCAGACTTATTAATTCTAGGAGTTTAAATTCATATTTTTCGGAATACAACTACACAGTAATGCTGTTAAAGTAGCTATGGGAATCTTACTGATGAAGGTTTTTGTACATCCAAAGCTTTTTTTGTTTTCCAATGCTATCAGTTCATCTATTAAAAAATATTCTTTTTCCCCTAAAACCTTCTCTTTGCGACTGTCCGTAATATGGACAGAAAAAAATATTAGAAAATTTCAGAAAAAAATATTTTAGCTCATGTTATCTAAATTCACAGTAATATAATATCAAGGGGGTACATGATATACCTGAGAGAAGTCTATATTGCTAAGATATAAAACTAGAATTTTTCCCTTCAGTTATAAGGAAAATATAAAATTATAGGGAAAGTTATAGGGAAAATTCTGTAGTAGTAATTTTTTAGAACTAGAGGGTGGTCATTATAGCTGTCATATTGAACATATTCTGCCTCTCTCAAAAAAATCCCAAAACAATGTCTTAAAAAGTGGTGTCTAGCTCATGGAAACCTCCACAGCTATGAATCGCTTCTACTCAATAGTCACTGACATCTCTGCTGAGATGCTGGAAGGAAAGCTGTATCTTTTTCCTGTGCTCACATCAAGATACAATTGAGATACTACTGTGTGTGTGGGAATGAAGGTGGAGAGAAAGAAAACAAAAATGTCAGTGAAAAGATAAGGTGGAAAACCCCCCGCTGAGAAGCATGCCATGACAAACAAATGGAGGCAGACTGTGAAAAACAAAGTAACAGAAAGGCATACACCCTGCATTGTTTGGTGGAACTGCATTTCAGAAAGTCACAGAGCTATAACAGCTTTCTCACCTAACAAAAGCTATTTCTGAAAGGCTAAGTAACTTATTTTCTCTGACCTCTCTTCTCCGTCCAAAAGACTACCATAAGGCAATAGCTATTAAATTGAAGCTGTCAGGTAACACAAAATTCAGTCCACAACCAATTGACATGAATGCACAAATCCAAGTTTATCACACCTCATTACTACTATAATTTATATATTCATCTCCATAATTCTTTCTTCTTGTATTTTTCATTTGTACTATGTGAATTTTAAGCTCTTCATCCAGAAACGGTATTTTTAAAAAATCAAAGTCATCTAGAATATTATGGCTATTTCCATGATTGTTTCTAAATGTATGACTCTGAACCTATCAATAATACATTGTCTATAATGCAAAAGTCTTAAGGATTGAAGCTCCACAGATCCACACTGATTATTCATGCATTTAAGCAAATTGTCTTAGTATCTATCCTAGTCAGTGGAGAGCAACAGAAGTCTCTAATGTACTGATCATTTGACCTGTTTAGAGATGTATACAAGGATGAGATTATTTGTGCTGTAGAAGGACTTATTACACTGCATTTAATTAAAGGAAACCTAACTGATTAGCCTTGACTGTAGACAAAAATTGTGTGGTATAAACCCTACATTTTACGCTTTGTCATACATGACGAATACAAAGACACTGCAGTCTTATGTGACAGAGAGCAGGGAACAGCATTAACTGGCAACCAAGAATATCCCTTTTGTTAGGGCTGCTTTGAAGGCAGTGTCACACCTCCCAGCCACAGCTAATAAGGTCTGCATAAGCACATGCTGGAGAGCGAGTCACAAACAACAGACCCACTTGCCCTCAGCCATCTAGAAATGATCTTATCCATCCAACCTAAACCATCCAACCTAAACTCTTTGGATGGCATATAAACTTAAAACAAAATTGATGAAACCTCTTTCCATTTAAGTCAATTAGTTTATTTCTCTTAAATTCACTCTTGACAGATTTGCATTCCATTCTCTCCTTTATCTTGCACTTTTTTCATACCTTTCACTGATTGATGTTTTACTACTTTCATTATACCAATGTTCGGAAGTTGGCAACAATAAGAATAAACTCTCACTATCACAATGAGAAATATATATCAGTAAAGTGTAGCAGTTAATTGCTGTTTGAAATATCAGACATCTGTTTTCTTAAAAATGTTTTACAATACCATACGGAAAAAAAAACCACAGGTAGGAAATTACTTATCCAAAATGGCAGGTAAAGTTGGAATAGGGAGGTATGTAAAATACTTGTTTTCTAAATGGAGGTAAGTCACCGTTATAAAATCAGACAGAAAAAAGCTTTTAGGATCAAATCCAATGATTGGTTGTGCGTTCATGGCTCCATGAACCCACATAGGTTGCACTGTTGGAGCAGATTCTGGGGTCTTGCAGTTCTTTAAGACACCAGTTTTACATACACTAAAAAAATAACCAAACCAAACAATTTGCAGCATTCCATAGCCATGAAACATTTCTAAGACAAAAGAGGTTGAAAACATAAGCCTTCACAGAAGTGCATATACCAGCAATAAATTGCTGAAATAGCTACTGTTAGATTGAACATGGATTAAGAATAGCTTCTATTCACTTAACATCATCTGAATGATTTGATGATGGATAGATTCAAACAGCTTTCAGTTTAAATGAAGCTTTTTCAAGGTATGTCAAAGCTTCTTACTGTCCTTAGTAATTTTACCAGATAAATAACCGTAAATGTAATCTACCAATACCTATTATAAGCTTTATTTATGTCATCAAAGTATAGAGGAAGATATAGGCAGCAGGAATGCGGAATGAAGTATCTCTTAAACATATCTAGTGGAACCATTTTTTCAAGAAAAAGGAGGAATATACTTCTAAATATGCATTTAAGTAAGGCAATTAGTTTGACAATTCCTACTTTTTATTAAATGAAGCAATCCTAGAAGTGTAGTTCTGATTTTAAGTATCCTTTTAGCTTGATCCTCTGCAATAGACATATGTTACAGCATATGCGAATGCATAGGTGTCTTTAAAACTTTTCTATGCAAAATTTACAAGCACTGATTTTCAGGCGTGTATTATGATTATCTAAACTTTTTTACTCTTACTGCACATGCAGGGCATACCCTGTAAGAAATCTCATTGTTGGGCCTCAAATTGCAAAATATGTTTACAATAATGATTTCGTAATACCACATGTAGGGGTATCCCTTTTGAGAACTTGGTGTGTGGTCTAAGTAAGGAAGAATAACTCATGGGAGAAGGGGAGGGGAAACCAAAGTGTTTGGTTTATAAAAGTGGTTTGCTTTGGAAGCTAAAGACTCTTGTCTTATTCACCTGGACTGACATTAGGTCACTACATGCTCATGACTTTGCAAGATGGCAAGCATCCTGCCAGAGCAGTAGCAATTAATATTTTCACTCTGAAGGACCATGCTACAATCTTTCATTAAAAATAATAAGAAAAAAATAGCAGCTGAACATACTTACCACACTGTGTTTCAATTGTAGAAGTAAGGAGTAAGAATGAAATTAAATTGAATTTTGACTGACATAAAAAGGAACAAAATTTTATTGTGGTGGCATATGTGGCAAAAGCCACAGCCCCACAGGCTCAAGACTGGTGGGCACAGCCTGAGGTTGCCACAGTCTGAGGCATACTCCCTGCTCAGAGTGAGTTTTTGGTTCACCGCCAGTGTCCCTTGTACTTTAGTTTACATATTTCAGTTAGCTGCTACATTACCTAATGTTCTGTATAAGGTTATGTTCTGGAAATTTCATTGCAATTCGGTTCTCTATTGGTTATATGTTAATCCTTGTACCCCCACAGGTTACTTTCCCCTGCTTGTATCCCCATAAATCCCCTGCTGTCCCTAAAACTTTGCCTTTGGTAGCTGAACCTTCAGCTCTCCCGGACCCCTGTGCCACCTCTCCTGGACCCCGGACCCTCTCCTACCTTCCCTGCTGTTCTCCCGGGATATAAAAGAGCTGGAAATCACTCCAAGGCCCTTCTCTCGGGTCTTTGTCCTTGCCTGCGCCTGCACCATCATCCCAGGTCTCTCTCTATCACAGAGGAGCCAGCACTAATGAGCTGCCAGAGGACACCCTGTGTTTGGGGAAACTGCAAGCTGCAGCCCCCAGGAAACCAGGGTCACTCCCAGAATATCGCTGAGTGGCCTCGAGCGGCCCCTGGAGACAGCGTTATTTTATCTACTACTTATCACCAAATCTTGTCTACTTTTGGATTCCCTAAATTGATTGAGGGTTTATTACATACTGAATAAAGTTGATTTATGCTGGGCTAAGTGAACCTTGAATGAACCTGTGCAGGTTAGAATCTCGCCTTGTACAACCAGAAGATCCTGCCATATCTGCAGGAACCACAGAAGGGAAAAAATACATCTGAAAGCATTAGCTGCATGCAGTCCAGCAGTCAGCCTAGAGGAACTGAAGGACCAGAAGGAGTTTGTTAGGAGCAATATGCCAATAACTCTAATTAACAGAAGCACACAGTAAATGTCAGCTTTTGTTTAAGAAAAAAAGGGGGGAAAAAGAAAAGACATTACTTTTTGGTTAAATAAAAGAAAATACTCAAAATACTCAAAATGTCCTGAACATAGACTGCTTCTATAAAAAAAAAAAAGAAGTGTAGCCCTACAGCTACAGCCCTTACTCTTTACTTGTCTGCATATTGAAAGGCCCAGTTCTCTGCAAGGGAAGGAGAAAGCAGACAATCATTTCTTGCACAGATGGAAAGGAGCACTGGACACGGAATGATATTACTTTTCTTGTTTATCTCATATCTAATCTGAGACAGCTTTTTTGGCTTCTTTGGTGGATGAAGACAAATCAACCCCTGAAAAGATCTATATCTTCCCATTTACTGTGCAAGGTACCTCTTCGGTTAGCTCAGATTTGACACATAAACATTTCAGATTCCTAACGTTGGATTTGGTTGATCTGTAGGTTGACCTGTTGGTCTTGGCTTTCCACAGTCAACTGGGTATCTGGGCTGTTAAGATAAAAATTGGCATCATATGCCAGAGGCTCAGGGGAAAGGGAGTGGTAATGGGAGCAGCTCACAGTGAGAAAGATACATGGGAACTGGCAGAGAGAACTAGAATTATTTTCGAAAAAGAAACAGCAGGAGTGAAGCAAAAAGAAACTTTTAGAAAAGCAGATTGTTTAGTGTGTTAGAAATAGATATGGCTGCTATCTATCTAGAAATAGATATACCTACGAGGAGGTAAACCTGTGCATGAAGTCTTCCCTCAGAACATCAAATGTATGCTGAGAAATGGTAATATGCAAAAAGTACATTCCTCAGCTTCCAAGTAAAAAGCTCTATACTGTCATTTTTCATTATTTTGTCTACTTCCTGGGTCCCTTGGTTATATTTTGACTACAAGTTCCACAAGAGCTGGAGGGAGTTTCTTCTCTGTAAAGCCTCTGTAACCACTGACTAAAGATCCCAGAAATTGCCTTGCAACATCATAGGGATATTGTCAGCTCATAAGGAAAGGAATTCCCCTTCAATAATGAAAATGGATACTATTTCCTTGTGGATTTTCAACAACCCCTTTCAGATATTTCTTGCTTTAACTTGTAAACTTACTTTCATGCAAGGAGCTCAGTGGATAAGAAATATTTTATGTGAATGTTCCAAATAAGGAAGATGGGACAAACATGGGATAAATTACTTTTCTCAACTCATTAGTGACAGAGAAGCAAGCCTTTAGGCTTTATCCTCCTCTGTCAGAAATAATCCAGCTTTCACTTCAGAGACAGAATCCTCTCCCCTCCGAGAGGATTTTTAGAAAAGCCAGAATCAGCTACACCAATCATGATAGGATATGATATGCATACAACAGTAGAGGGTGAGCTGTAGTTCAGCCATAGAATAACAGCAACCAGAACCACATAAAATTTAAATCAAATCCAGGGCAGGATTAAATTGTGTCCCATCCTTTTCCCGTGTCCCTTGCAATTACATATTTTACACTACAGAAATACAAAGGCCACTAAATTCTCCAGAGAACTTCTCAACCTTGAGACAGAAATCCGCAAAGGTCTTCCTCCTGCCCTCCTTGCTTTCTTGACGATCTGGTAGAATATCTTGACTATTCTTGAGTCACTATGTGAAATTGAAATACCAGCATACGATACTTCAGATTTTCTTATGGCACATTTATTGACATCAGAGAAGGAGCAGTAACAAAAGATGAGTTTTAGGAAAACTGAAACTGTTACTAAATAAAACATTTTCTTTCAAAAAGAAAGGATCATGGACACAATCCATGGCAGTGTTAATGACAACAGTGGCAGTGCTGGCAGCAGTGATTTAGGCAGATGGGGGATTACTAATTCTGGAAGGTGAAAGTGACCTTGGCAAATGGAGATTTGGTAAGACTGTGTACCTTGGATATAATTCTTCTTGATGATGACTGTGTCCAGTTGATTTGTGACAAATGGATCATTATCAGTGATACTGGCATCTCCAAATACAGAGTAGACACAACCTGTTGAGTCAAGGCACTGAGCATATGCCAAATAAGCTACACGGCCATTTAAGAATAACTTTTTTCTCATTGCTTCCTGTTATGTATTTTATACCTATAATAACATCAAGACCCTCTTCATCTACAGAGTTTTATCTTGACATTTTGAAAGGAAGAAGAGTAGAGCAGATTAATAAAATATAATAAAACAAGAAATCAAAACACACCTCAGTGTGAGGTTTCCCACATATGTTATTAGCACTAGGACTTACTAGGACTTACTCATTACCACTACAGAGTATGTTAATTTACATCAATTACAGAGTGGTTAACAAAAATTCTAACTCACCTCTAATTCTTCCAGAGTGACTACAGACTGCATTTTAAAACTATTATTATGTCTAAAATACAGATGGAATGTGCATGAAAATGAATGGAGTTTTATGGAGCATCAAAGTATTACCTGAGAGAAAAGATGTGGACTTCTGGGGCTTTCCCTACTGACTGTTCACATATTTTACACCTCTTGAGTTAAAACGGATTGTCAAGATCAGAATTTTGAAACACTCTTGTATTCTACCTAAGTCCTATCTACAATGCTAAGTTGCATTGCTGCTTTTAATCTCCCTCTTTCAATATACAATCACTACAGTATGTACAAAGTTACGTTGGATGGGGCCCTGGGCAACCTGATCTAGTGGGTAGTAGCTCTGCCCATGGCAGGGGGATTGCAACTAGATGTTTTTAAGATCCTTTCCAACTCAAACCTTTCTATGATTCTCTGATAATAATTCTTAACTTGTTGGAATGACTCACAAAGGATCTGATTTTTGTCCTCCTGGTCTGGTATTTGACATCTCCTTGGCAGCTGCTATAGCTCAGGAAAAAAAAAAAAGTTTGTTTTTGTCATGTAGTCAGGCTTTTAAGACCTAAGATATGGATCCAACTTCAGCTCAAGTGCTATTCTGACCTGGGTTTGAGAACCTTGTCAAATTCTCCCCAACTTTTCTGCCATAAAAGAAAATATGACTACCCCTACCTTGCATTCCTTCATAACAACAAAACAGGCGTTAACTATATGAACGGATTTAGTGGTGGTTTTGTGGCTGGACATTTGTACCAACAATATATTATAAAATATCATTTTTAAAATATTATTTATAGAGGGGTGGCTTTTCAGGAGTCTCAGACTTAATATGTTGATTTAAATATTGCAAAATTAAGGCCAAAATTGCTTTGAGAGTTTTTTTCAATATCACATTTGCTCACTTCATAAATATAACATAATACAAAAAGTCTTTAGAGAGAAAAAATGTGAATGACATAAAAAAGAGTAATTTAATATCATGTTAACTCATTCTATATGATACCAGTTAATACTGCATCATGACAGAGACATGGTGTAAAGTATTCCCATATGATTTTATAACCATTAATACAAGAATTCCATATTTTATAACATCAACAAACCAGATGAACCTCCTCCACTCAAAGTATGGAACAGTGAAAAGAACAAATGCCTTGTGAGGAGTGGAAATAAGAACAATGTGTCTGAGTTTAAACAGTGGAAATAAGTTGTGGATGTCATGCATGAAGTAATTATTTCTGCAGTGGGGTTCTGCTGTTCCAGCATTTAGTTTATAAGCATGTCAGGGCACACAATCAAGGCATTTCTGAAAAAAAAATCTGACTTATTTGACATGTAGAGAAAGTCAGACTTGAACACAAAGAATCCTTTAAAAAAAACTTTTGAAAATGGAGGTTTTATTAGCAGAATAAAAGACAGCAATATATTTCATTTAAAATATATAGTGTTTCTAGTCTGGAAGTATTCTCTCTGTGAGCCTCAGATGGCTTTCTCGAAACAGTGTGATAGCTGAAACATAATCAAGGGAATACCAAACCTTTTGAGGACAAATAATTGTGCCAATAACCCAAATATTCTCCATATGTCAGTGATATTTTTCCCTCCACATGAATATCTATCTAAAATTGGCATTCAAACAGAAAGACAAAAAGCTACTCAGAGTATGTTGGGATGGAAATGAAAATAAATAAGCCCATACTAAATAAGAACACAAGTAGATGAATCAGGAAATGCAAACATCCTTCTACCAAAGACAGAAATCAAGAGCCTGATAAAAGCATCAGCAATATTGTAGGCAGTATTCAGTGTGCCAGGATCTCACATTATGTTCCAGAGTCCGGTCTTTTTTAAAGCCTACTGAGGTTTTACTAAAGTTCAAAGAAAATTAGTTAAGGACTGTGTATTTGGAGGCTGAATGTAAACCGCAACAAAACGAAAACCAAACCAAAACAAGAACAACAACAACAAAAGAGGAAATATTTCTCTTTAATTAGCTAAAATTTGAAACTAATAACTCTAATTTGATGACACCTAAAATTTGGGGGTCTCTCAGCAATATTTTGCCATTGTCTTTAACACACTTCATTCTGTGTCTTGCCCTGAGTTTTGGATCAAATGTCTCAAGTTTTATCAAAGCAAATGTACTAACGCACCTAAGGCAGGACACTGGTTAACTGTTGTTAGTTTCCCCCTCTCATTCCTTCTGTACTACATCTTGTGAGGTGTCTAAAGAGATATGCTGCAAAACACCATACTTTTATTTTAGTTTCACAATTCTCTCCAGCCCTGTTTCTATCCTTTTGAGCCAGCCTGTAACTCCTGTCACAGGCTGATCAAGATCCAGATAGTAGGAGATGCTCTTCCTAAACTTCCTGTAAGCTGTCAGTCTAAATGAAAAATTCCCAGACCAAGTCCAACACAGGTCTATAGGAGCTAGCCTTGCAAAATACATCTGCTTTCTGAGGGTAATTTATTTATTAAGAAAGACCTAAGAAGGCTCTTATTTCTGACTTAAAACCTCTACCAAGAAAATCTATTATTTAATACTCTATTGTATGCTCATTTTGCATCAAAGAGTTTTGAATGAAAGAGAGAAACGATTTACAGAGTAGTCACCAGAGCGTGTTGTGCTGCAGACTGATATAACTTTTTTTCTTGTTCTCATTTCACTAAAATAGCATGCCATTGGTCCTGAACAGAACACATTCAACAAGAAATGTTGAGAATGCATCCTTCTTGATGGCTGTTCAAGTACGTATTTTAACTTACACTGGCAAAGAGGGCACTAGGATTGGGAGGACAGCTACAGATTTACTGATGGCCAATCTGCATATACATAACAATCAGACTCTTTGATTATGTGAGGATTAAGTGGATCTCCTCTGAGCTACAAGTCAGTGAAGTTACTAAATGTTTAAGAATCACTTCTGGATCAGTAAGTCCCTGAGACACAAATGCTTGGATGCTTAGACAAAATAGACTGAAAATATCACTGATTTATTGTCGCACTTTGCCCTAAATTCGCTTTTGGTCAATATCAGATGCAGAATATGTCAGTGGAATGATTTGTTTGGTCTTTCTTGTAGGCAAAAGCAACAACACAGTTCTCCCACAAACTAATTCATAGGTGGGAGACAGCAGATTCTGCTCATTCTGGTGCCCTCTCAGTGGAGCTGTATTGTCATAAAGCTGTCAGAAAAGTTCTGTTGTGTTTGCCTCATCAGCTCTCGTAGCCATTTGATCAGTAATTGGAGATGTACCCAGGTTTAGCATGGGGCTGTTCTTGGGCATCTTGCGAAGCTCATTCACCCGTGCACTGGCTAAAACATACAGGTGGTGGCAGCACTGCCACCGAACATGCCTTAACAGGAGAGCTCCAATTACTTCTTGGAAAACGTGACTGGAGTTGTGTACCATGGAAAGGCTGAAATGCCTGAGCCCTGCAGGGCATAAGTTTCACACATATTTGCCCTATGCTAATAGCAGGTGTGGTTGAAACTGCACATATCTCCACCAAGACTACTAAGACACCCTTATGGGTGTTGGAGGTGTCGGCATCAAGCAGTGCTTTGCTCTGAATTCCATCAAAGTGCCTAACAGACACAGGAGGGTATTTTGACACCCTACATTTAGGTGCTAGTGTTCTTTGTGATAATACATCTCTTTGCAAAACTGCGAACTGCAAGTCAAGATTTTATTAACACTTCATTCCCTGAGTTCATCAGACACACTGCAAAATTAAGAGGTTTAAAAGGCAGCAATTCAGGATAAATAGGCAGTCTCACAGTGAAGGCTTGTATGAACAAGACTTTTCTAGAGCACACAGTATTAGTAGTGATACCGTACTCAATTCACTTTGGTTTGATGCACACATTAGCCTTAATGAGAACCTCTGTTATTCTGAACCTGGATTTCCATACACTCTGTTCTCCTGTTTCCAGGGACTATATCAGTTGCATTTGGTGACTTGCATGTTGGGCACATGCTTCTAGAAAACTGTTCATATCATAAAGATGGAAAAGAATCCCATTCTGAAACTAATTTCTCGTGTAGGCACACAGAAGGACAGTACATGCATACATGTATTTCAGAGACATTTAGATAGAAACCTGAGTTTTGACCCAGCTCAAATTAAAATAGGATTAATGCTTGAAGAAACATTACCTTCCAAATCACTGCCTGGAGATGATGAGTGCATTGACCAGAACTGACAGTTTCCAGAGCCTTTTGTTTTCTTTTTAGTGTAATTATTTACCAGCTATAACAGTTTTCCAGAAAAGTAAAGAACTCAGTTCACTCATTCTCACCCTTACAAACGTTTCAAAATCAAGGATATCTCTAACTGTCAGGTTATATTCCCCAAAAGGATATTAACTTGCTTATTCTACTTTCTGAAATTCTATTACTGCAATGCCAAAGTGAGCAAAATTAATGGGATTAACAAAAGAACCTGTATCTGGAAGTCAGTGGATTGTTAGGTTTGCTTCCTCACTCAACTGTAAGACAACAAAGACAGGTTGGTCTAAGTCCTAGACCAGTCTAAACATTTTCTGTTAATCAGTACTAAACTAAAAATCAAAACCAAAACCAAACAAAAAACCCCAACACAAAACAAAACAGAAACAAACCAAGTCTCCAAAACAGGGATTAGTATCCCTGAAAAATGGGAAGCTTTCAAGCAACCATGAAGACTGTTTAGTGTTCAGATGGGTGCATTATGGGTGCTATGTTTTTTATGTCCTATATTGCAATTAACTAAACTTGCTTGGAACGTTTTTTGTGGTGCACTAGTATGGCAAACGTACATATTGTTAAAATTCTCTTTGCTTTTCCTCTTCTTTTTTAACCTTACTAGAAATATTCTGATAATGTTCAGTATTTGTGTGGGAGTGTGCCCACTGACAGGGTTCAGAAGCTGTTGGAAACCCTTCTAACAACATAACAATGCGGGTGTTTGACTGTTGATGCCCAGGGAACATTCCTCAAAATTGTTTAAGCCATTAATGTGGCTTCTACAACCAGAAATACATTGCAGTTGAGAAAACATCTTTCAAATACTGGCAGCAACAACCCAAGATATATCACCCCGTGCATTAAAAAGCTTTAAACGTGATGGAGTATAACGTAAAACATGTTAGTGCAATTTGAGACCCTGCATGTGTAGCATAGGTCCTTTTCAAGATGTCACCTCTCTTTGAATGTGAAAGTGTGGCAGTGGGGTTCCCCCCTTTACACACACAAATATGTGTGACTTTTTCTCTCTGCTTACCTTGAGACATTTGGTAAGTTCCTTATCCAAATACTAGTAAATTTTTGCAGCTGTTTAGAGGTTCACTCAGTTCTGACTTAACCTCCAGTTCCCACAACAATGGAGGACTTGATTTCCTCAGAAGCATTACACTTCTATTTCTCAAAATCCTTCATTCCCTATACTTCTCTTCTTAGCCCCAAACCCTGGCAGCCAGCCCTAACTGTCCTCCCTGAGTACAAGTGAATTTCCCACTTCCCACTTACACTATAACTGAGCTTTATGCTATCATTGGTTACATACATCTGGATTTTTGATTAGGCTTTCCCAGAGTAAAGAAAATTCTTGCCAGTCAGGTCAAACCAGTTGATGACTATACATCTCAAGTTACTGACCTGACCTGATGCTAACCTTCAGAAAAAAACACCTTTCTTCTCACTCTCAGAAATCTCAATAAGGTGTAGATCATTTACTTAAAGGAATAATTAAATGTATGCCTTAACTTCATCCAGCTTGTATTCATCTTTTACAGATTTCTGGTATACTATGAAGAAAGTAGCAACAAAACAGTTTTCACACTAGAAAGAAATAGTAATTTAACATGCTTTCAACACAAATAAACAAATATTAGGAACTGCTTGTTAAAAGTGACACTTGGCTCTTTAGCTGTGATGCTAACTAAAGAAAAAAAATAGTGCAATCTAAATCAGGATATGGTGCCACAGTTTTTGTAAAGATTTATTTTTTGTTGTTTCTTTTTTAATGTTTTTGAATTTCTTGGAACAAACATATAGTCCAAGTAGGCTTCAGAGCTATTCATGTTTAATAAATAATATAAAAGTACATTAATGTATATAGTTTGACTATTAAAAAGGAGAATTCACTGTATAAGATGAGGAAAGGATTTTTCCAACTGAGTCTGAAGGAGTAAAACTATACATATGGTAACATCCAGTGTTAGATCCATCAGCCAAACCAATTTCTTTTTTAACGGCAAAGACAAAAATATGTCCCTCAATTTGCTGTATGCTGCTTTTAAGCTTTTTTTTTTTTAGTTACTGATAATTTGTAAACTTTGAGTAATATATACAAATTGGATACTTATGAACATCATGATTGTAGGCAAAACAATCATGGCTAACCATTAGTCTCTTTCCAGCATTTCACCATTCTACTGGAGACTGAGAGTTTTCTTTCCAAGGCAACCATTACACAAGTATTGTGTTTTTTCTACTTGAAGTAAAATATACTGTTTTGTTTTCATAAGACAAGGTAACACACTCCTAAAAATAAAATAAAGCACATGACACAACAAGCTTCAATTTTTCCTCTGGAAATAAAATCTTCCATTTTGTAGTGATTAGAATAACAAGCAGGCAGTTGACTGATGGTACAAGCATACAATTTTCCATCATTCATATCAGAGTTCTCATTTAGCGTGAGTTTTAATGTCACTTCAATATTAAAGTGCTACTGAACCTAAGGTCAGAGGATCCATTAGGTGAATTGCTTTAACCTGCTCTGTATTGTAAAACGTTAAACACAACCAAAGTGTTCTCTATTGATACCTGAAATTTAAAACCTTACAGTGCTAAGAAAACAAACTTTTTGTCTTACTCTGACTTTAATTCCACTGACTACTTTTGTGCTATTTGCTGGTACATTTCATGGTCTGAAAAACACCAAAAATGTCAGTGAGTAATAATACAGAAAATTCTCTTTTCAGTTATTGATTTAGTATTTGAATCATAGCATTTGACTTTAAACATCTTGTATGTGTTTTTGAAGCAGACACAACCCAGCTTTTCAGAAAATACAAAAACAAACTGTCACTTTATGGCCCCTGTGAAAGCACCTTTTCTATAATGTGCAGATACCTCATTAGGCTTTGGGTTGAAAACGTTCCAAATTTCTAGCTCCCCAAACTACTGGATTATAGGCTATTCTGGACACAGACATTCCTCTAAACCACTGTGCTGGAACACACTCAAGATTCATGGATCTACTGAGAAGGACCGCAAAAGCGTTAGCATATCCATCCAGATAAGGATAGTTAGAAAATGTGGTTTGAATCTACAAACCCTGTGGAGGGCTTCCCACTTCATATATAACTGCTTTGATCAGCAGTAAATCTTTCCTTTTAAAGGTGACTCATTACACATCCAATTTCTCAAGCAAGTTTGCAAATGTCTACCTTCAGGATAGGATTGTAGTCTGTACAATCAGACTGAACAGAAGTATAAAAGATGACCTGGAAGTGACTGTGTATGCTCAACAAAGGGATTTAGTCCTTTGTATATAAGACTTAAGTCTTCTTGGAGCCTACCTTTGAAGCCAAATCAAATACAGGGATGAATTGCAAAGTGTAACTGAAACTTGAATGAAACTTCAAATTTAAAAAAAAAAACCACTCCACTGTCCAACATAAATAGTCTTTACATGGAAATCCCTGAACATCTTACAGATAATAACTATAATTTGTTGATCTTTTTTTCTGCAAGAATCCTCCCCTCACAGAATTTGTGAAGAGATTCTTTAACACTGTACTGGAGCACTGTTCATATATTACCAGATCAGAAGTATGCCTGAGTTCTTAGGTCAGGTTGTAAATCATGTACCAAGTCATAGCTGGCCAGTATATCAGTTCCTTCATGAATTTTTCATCCTCTGACCTATTTTCACTATTTCTCTTTTTCCATCCTTACATGCAGCAGAGGGAACATAGGTATTTACATGACATATCTACATGATATATCTACATGATGTAGCTACTTGATATACATATATATCTACACAATACATCTACATGAGCATGTGTGACCACAGCTTTAAATCAGACAGCTGAGGAAGCTGAGGACTGCCCTCACAAGGGTAAGAATTGTCCTTTGAGAGGCAGTCAAAAGGAAACTGATTCTTGAGAAAAATATATTTGGATATACTCCCCTCAAGCATTCATGGTTTAAGTTAATTTGTGCTACTAATTGCAAAATATTAAATGCTTGTAAGTTGTTGTATGGCGCTGTGGTATATATCAGTGATGAGACTTGCCTGAGGAAAATTCATAGAATCATAGGATATACTGAGTTGGAAGGGACCCACAAGGACCATCTAAGTCCAACTCCTGGCCCTGCACAGAACAGCCCCAAGAGTCACATCATGTGCCTGAGAGCATCATCCAAACTCTTCTTAAACTCTGTCAGGCTGATGATGTGACCACTTCCCTGGGGAGCCTGTTCCAGTGCCCAACCACCCTCTGGGTGAGGAACCTTTTCCTAATACCCAACATAAGCCTCCACTGACACGTCATTCCCTCAGGTCCTGTCACTGATCACCAGAGAGAAGACATCAGTGCGTGCCCCTGCACTTCCCCTTGTGAGGAAATTGTATAGACTGCTAGGAGATCTCACCTCAGTCTCCTGCTACTTGCTTAAGTAAAATTATTCACTAAGTTATCCACTAAGTTTGGGAGCTTTGCAAGCTGTTCCCTCACAATTCGTGAGTAGGAACAATGGCAATATGTGTGTTGAATAAATTGTTTGCTGTAACTTATTTAACCAGTCCTTATTTTAAGCCTAACTACAGTATATTGTCAGCACTCTGGTAATAAATAGCTTCACCAAATAAAAGGCTTTTGTTGGAGTTTCACCTGCTTGTGTTGCATATGCACACCTGGTAAGCTTCAAGACAAATACCCTAAATATTAAAAAAGAGAATATGAAGTTCAGGTCAGCTGAATGAAAAAGCTGTAAAAGTCACTTCTTAACAAAAACATGTCTTAAAGCATGAAAGAATCTGTTACACAAAGCCAAATGAGCATTCAGATAAACCTAACGGGAGTCTCTCCTTTCTATAATTAGAACTAACACACACAGTTTCGGCATGAAAGCTAGCATGCTTTCTCTCCCTCTTTTTGGGGGCTAGAATTGCAGGTTTGAAATTTTTCTTCTGAATTTGTTGTCATAATCAAAACATCTGCAGTTAAAGGCCTTCATCTTGCTGGTGCAGGAAGTTACACTCTGGTCTGTGTTCCTGAATTTCATTCTGTTCATTTTCTTATTTTAAAACAAAACATTTTGATCTCCCATGCCACCTGCAGAGTTTTTAGTGCATATGTAACTGTTTTCAAATCTCTTTCCCACACAGAGAACAAGAAGCATCCATTCTTTTGCAGGTTAGCTTCTCAGTGAGAACTGGTTCCACTGCTTTACCTTTTCTGCAGGTAAGGGGAATACCCAGAAAGGGGAAAATTTGGTTAACAAGTTCTTACCATTCTCTCCACAAAAAAAAAAAAAAAGGGCAAACAAACAAAAAAACACTAGCTAAATCTCTGTAATACCAAAGTGAATGTGTATGTTTATCAAAAGGTATGGTCTGCTTATAAAAATAGATTTTAACACCATTTATAATGCCTTTGTTTTATCTTGCTGTAGCCTCTGTTTTTAATTGATGTCTCACATATAATGGGTGTTTAAATGATGTCTATTTTTTCTTAATTTTCTAAGATATAGTAGGAACTTGTCCACATTGTGAAATAGTTTATAAAATTTAATCTTAATATAAGTATGCTTTTAAAGATAGCACTAAATTAAATACTAAGGAAAGGATTTATGTCTATCAGATACTCCTAAATAAAGGACTTCATGTTTTTTTTTCTTTTCTATTGCTTTTATAGCTGCAGAATACAGGTAATTACAGATTTGAGATTTTGTAATATCAATCAGTAATCAGAATGTACTGTGTAGCATTATATATAAATGTATTGAAAAATATACTTGGAGAATGAAAAATGGTTATTTAGCAGAAAATAATTTCTCAAAGAAAAAATAGTGCAGACAAAATGTTAAAACAAAATAACTTCGCTGGAAATTTCAGTGGAAACTCTGGCCAAATTTGAGAGAATCAAGGAAGAGTTTTTAATCAGACATTTCTCACATGAGGATTTGCTGAAGAGATTAGATGAAAATCATATTGAAACCTTGAGGATGTCAGTAAGACAGACAGGTTTCTCAATCATGTTTAGTTAGTGATTACAGTTATCAGGTCAATAAAATTATAAGATTCAGGCTATTTTTGCTGGGAAAAATTCAGATAGCATTCTTATTCCATTAGAATTCAATAATAATATTTGACAATGATCGTTACCACTCTAAGTGGTGCACTGGAAAATGTTTTTTCTAATAGTAAATTAAACTTGCCAAATGTAGAGCTTTACCTCCTTATCCAAATCACATATATATTTTGTGTCAATAAATTAAAAGCAATAATGACAAAGAGATGTGGTTTGCTTGTTTTTTTTGGGAGGATTATCAAGAACACAGGCACTGCATTTCTCAATCAGGCAGGAATCTGATTTTACATTAACTGGAGACTTGCCAACATAAGGCTTGTAGGATATGGTCCAAAGAGATTTTTCTTTTCCATAGCAATATGCAATGCACTGGATTGACCTGGGTTCAGTCTTACCAACAGTTACTCCTGTGAATACCTTCATGCACTTGATTTCAATAGGATACTTCACAGGTGTTAAGTTAACTGTGTAACACAGTTTGCAGAGTCAGTGGCTACACTGCTCTGGAAAATACATGGCTATGTCAAGGAAAATTTAAAGATATATTTAAAACTATAACTATAGTTAAAAATACACCAAAATATGGTTTGTGCCTTATTTCCTTTGTTATTACTTTAAAAAGTGTTAGTTTTCATCTCTATTGACTATCTAAGGCTGGTTCTAAAGACAATATCACCATATGAGATATGAACACAATAATATATACACATAATAAATATATATTAAATATATATACATATCTAGCATCTATATTTTCCTTAATTAGATCAATACTAAAATAAAATTTCTTTACTTCCATGTTTCTGGTCTATGGTTTCTTCTCTGACTTTCAAACTGCCAACCCAGTAATGGATGCATCTTAAGGAGCAATATACATATGTTTTTCATATACTTTACAATCTCCACACTTACTTAAAATAAATAGCCTATTAAATAAACACAGATAACCTTTTTCTTTCCTCAGTATTTTTTGTAATTTTGCCAGCTTCAAAGCAGGAGTTGCAGGCAATTTAGTAAATAACAAATGTCTGAATTCACTATGTTTTGTATATGTTTTGATTTCTTACACTGGACTGCTGTTTTGTAACTGCTCACTGTGTGCTCTCCAAATGAATAACAGTCCAGCATCTCCTACAGCAACTGAGTACTCTGTCCTTTTGTTTTTTTATAAGTAGAAACCTCTTCCAGATATCAAAGCCACGTTCACTGAAGGCACTAGTCTTTTTTCTACAGCTATATACATAACATATGGGAAAATACTGAGTGTAATAAACTCCTTGATGGGACATCATGTGAGTGAGACTTTAGCTTCATTGCTGCACTGAGAACCTTCACAGTTTGCCTGGGATTTTTCTCCCTTGATTGTGCAGATCAAGGGGTTATTTGGATGACGTGGCAGTTCCTCCTCTGACCCATATATCTAGATTTCCTTACAGTAAAATCCACAAAGGACTGGTAATCACCCAAGTCTTGTCCCAGTAGGGAACTGGGATGCAGCCAGAAGGTGCATCTGGACCCAGCCCTCCTGTGTTCTGTCATTAAGACATGACTAAGTCATTTAGTGTGGTCTGTGCTGGATAGACTACCATATGCTTCAGTTCCCTTGAACACATCTCTTTTTTTAATGCCTGGAACATATATCCAGAGGGAATTCAAAGATTTTTGACATTTGTTCAGGATTTCTGGATGTCTGGCAACCTAATCAGAGCAGTAGTGGAGAAAATCTGGACATATCCACTCCACATGCGTGTATCAACTTTACAGTGCATTTGCAATGAGGCCAACCCATCCACTCTGCATGTGATGCACAGATGGCCTGTGTGTATGCTGTAAATATGATGTAAAAATTACTGAGAAACACATGCACAGTGAGTCTGTAGCTTTCTGGAAGCCTCAGGCTCACTGCATTTATCCTTAATATGTAAATGCATGACAAACCTGTTTGGGAAATCCTGCTCACCATGAAAGAGGGATATCCGGAAGTGGATGAAACATGAAAGTGAATAGCAGTGTTGCACCTTTACACCAGATCCTGGACATGGTTCCAGACTTTGTGCAGGCGAAGGATATTTAGCACCCTGACAAACATACACCTCCCTGGTTACCACACGGCACCACAATGTCTCTCAGATTTTGGAGGGGCTCCAAAGAAGCTTCTCGGCCATGTGTCTTGCTATGCTAAAATAGGTGAAGCAGGCAACATGCAAGCATGACCAAGCTCAGACTACCCCATGGACAATTTAACCCAGAGGGTTCTCCAGTCACATCAAAACCAGCCTCCTTGTCAGCAAGCTTGCGCTATCCTCCCTGAGAGAAAATAAATGCTCACAAATGTTAAAAGTACTGAGCAACCAGGAATGAGGAAACCACCATCTGGGAGAGATCAGAGGAAAAATCATCACTCTGCTTTCACACACAGCAAACAAGCACACACAGAGAACAACAGTTGGGGAAAACAGGTAGCATCACAAAGATGGGGCGGAATGCACTGCAGCTTGGGCTGCCAGAATCAGAGATACGTGTAAAAGGAAGTTGGGGAAGAAGGAAGTAGGAGCTAAACCAAAAATTGGAGACTGCCTTGTTCTGCACATAAACTGAAAACAGTTTCAGAGATCAGAAATATGCTATGAATTAGTAGTACTATGTAATTGTTAAATGGTCAGTTGGGAATAACATTATAGCCTAATAGGAGGGCAAGTTGTGTTAATCTCAGGCTAATACCTAGCTAGCAATCAGGTTTAAAATAAGCCTGAAAGTCAAGAAAACCAACTTACTAAATATTATTTAGCACTCCAAGTGCATCAGGGAACAAAAGTGTATCATTCCCACTGTCCAGCTCAGGTTTACTAGTTTTCAATTCTTCACTGAAAATACTGAGAAAACAGACTTTTTACTTCTTTGCTTTCCTTACAGCCAGGAATCAGATCCTTGTATGAAAAATTCAGCTTTCTTGTGGCTTTTTTCTCCTTTGGCTTTTAAATTTCTAACCAATATTATCCTACAGAAAAGGCTGAGCCTGTAAATCCTTAAACCTTTTTAAAAAAGCAAAGGAAGATTTAAAACAACAAAACAAAACAAACCGCTAAACTTATTCTTTTAAGTAATTTTAGTTACATTTTGAGTTTGTTTAAAGACATTTAAATTATCAGGACTGGCAATACTGCAAACCATGTCATCTTATATGATCTAGGGAAGATAAAACAAAGAAGGTGGTTTATGCTTAATCAAAGCATTCAAGAACTGCTGCAGCGCCCTGATACAGCACGATCCCACAGGGGGCTTGGGCAAGGCAGCCTCGTGTCTGGGCTGTGCTGGCCTGCACTGGGGCTGCCCCTGTTGGAACGGGGCCCAGGTTGCTGCACCCCGGTGGGGACAGCAGCGTGGGGTCCCAGTCTGAGCCGGGACAGCTGGAGTGGCTGCTGCCTCGACACTGCCTGGGCTGTCCCTCTTTTTGGCGGACACGGCGGCAGAGAGACCTGGCATTCCCACACGCACCTGGGGCCAGCCAGCTCCAGAGGTCGCGTGCTTGCGGATTGTGGTCCCACTGGGCTGGCGACCTGTCAGTCAAGCCCTGTCCCACCCATCCTCTCAGTGATTGGCTTGGGTCAGCGTTCTGCCTCTGTTCCCCAGATTTTAAAAGTGCATTGCTTGTTCAGATGTTTGCCTTTTCTCCTCCTGCACGTGTTTGCATTAAACCCGGACTGCTGTATGGGAGAGGCCCCTCCAAACCATCTCTTTGTCTCCGCCGTGCTTATACCACGAGGTGTGGAGTTGCCGCTCCAACGCCCCTGCTTTTAGTGCCACCGTACTCCTGGGAAGAGGAGCTGGAAGCAGCGCTGGTGGGCACTGCTTTCCAGTCAACGCGGTGGGATCTCTGCAGCATTTACACCCACCTATCTGGGGCAAAGAACCAAATGTTTACTAAAGTCTATGATTTTAGTAACTGTAGGTACTGTACCGTAACCATACAACTGTAGGTACAAGTTAAGAAAACAAGAAAATTTCTCAAACTTGAGTGGTTTTAGCTGTGGTGTCATTTGAGGCTTTGTCATGTCCTGTAAAGGATATAAAAATCTAGATGTTGACAAAGAACAATCATCTTTTATATGATTTTCCCTCTTAACCTTAGAACACCTTGCACAGCAGATGAGGCAATACAATGGCTGTGTTTCTAACTCCAAGGAAGGGCACTAAGCTGAGAAAATTGTTGTTACAATGGCAGTTTGCTGAACCCTTTGAGAATTAGAATAATTTTCTTCTAATCAAAATGAAACTAAACTTATCAAGGGATTGAACAGTAAAAGATATCATACTTGATTACAGAAACCAAATATATTGTTCTAAATACATTTTGCATAAGTATGTAGGCACAGATGTACATGTATATTCAGAAGTACCTGTGCCCCCAATTATTTGCTGACTAAATACATTGCTCAAAAAAGAAATTGAGTAGTATTGGATTATTTTGTCACTATGTAAATTTTATGTTGTCTTTGTTATTTCTCTTCTGGGTAAAGCCTGGTACACAGATTGTGACAATTGGATGATTTTATTTTGCTCTAATTCTCTTACCTGGTTTTTAATTTTGTTTTGGTTTTTATTTTTGTTTTGGTTCTTTTTTTTTGGGGGGGGGGGTTTGGAGGTTTTTTTTTGGTTTTTTTACATTTTTTCTTTGGTTTTTGTGGTTTTTTTTTAGCACAACAGTGAATTTGGGTCTGATTTTCTTATAGCATTGCCAAAACTGTATCTGGAAAAAAGATGCATGCCAGGACTGTGATCCTATGTTAACAAAATAACATTGGAACTCATGGAGCAGGTAAGTGCCAAGGCAAACTAATAATTATCAGTTTAATTAATCTCTCTTCACATTTTCAGAGATATAACCATGAAGCAATATTGCATTATTTTTATGAGCTGTGGATTACATTACAGAATCTCTTGTTTTCAAATCCAGATTAATTAAAGTTTCTCTGCTAGCTACCAAGATCTGTGTTTTATTCTTTCCTTTCCCACCACTATCCTCAGCCAGAATACCCTCAGATGCACAGAAAATGTCTCAAAACCTAGTGAATGATGGCTAAACACCAAAAGATTTGCCAGTTGTGCTTAATTATGATTCTAATAGTTCAGTTGCTTTTCCAAACATGATTAGGATGTAGCCAAAGATCTTTTATACTGGTAAGCTTACAGTAACAGGCCCTTTGCAAGATTTCCAACAGTTACTTAAGAAACAGGCCTAAATCCAAGCCAGTGAAATCTGATGCTTGCATTTCACAGATTGGATTGAATTCTTATGGCCTTGTTCTGTCCAAGGCTAAAAAAAAATTAAATAATCACAGATTTAGAATTTTATATCTCTCCTTCTGGTACTGGCCAAAATAAGCATCATAAAAAGTAATTTTTTTTTAATTGCGCACAAGCAGAATACAGTTTAGTCTAGATTAAAAAAAAAATCAAATAAAATAAACTTCTGTCTTTACTGGTGAGATTGCAAATAAATAAAAGTCCTCAGTAAAGAAATAAGTACCATAACCTAAAGCAAGTGTGATGCAATTTATTTAGAATTTCTATGCAGTTTTACACAAATTCATTAACTTCTCTGTAGCCTGTTTTCTCCTAAATTTAAATAGAAGTACTGTCTTTTTTGCCTTCAAAGAACACAGAGAAACATACTGTATTGTAAAAAAATCCTATGATGTGAATCATTTAAATATTAAAATTCTTTTTAAACATATCTGTTCTATTGACCTAGGCAGAGTGGATCTAAAAATCAATATATATATAGAGTACCACAAGCTACATTGTAATAAAATGTAGAATTATTGATTATTAAATCTGTTTTTATTTTTTTGAGGAGTGAGAGAACAGAATCTTCCTTTGAAATGCTCAACAAAAACAAGGAAATTCTGTGAGAAAAAATTATATCCACATCCAAAGAAGAGTTCAATTTCAACTTTAGCTAATGTAAACAGGGAAATTTGCAATTGAAGCTGACTTCCAATATCTGTGCCCAACAGGATGCCTCCTGAACCACTTCCTTAATGTGCCCCTATTGTGTCTTGGAGGGCAGCTGGCCTGTGAGTTTCCTTATTATTAGTTTATGTCCCACTGTTAATTCCCTTCTTCTATTATGATGATTTTAGCTATTGCGTTTAATTTCCTCTTTTCATGGTGCAGATATGACCCCAGAAGGATAAACTACCCCCAGCCATGCAGACACACTGAGACTCAGTTATCCTCTGATGAGTTAATGTGACATTGGCCTATTGACAGTTAACATGGAGAAGAGAGATTCATTACAGATCTGCCTCTATTTAATGACCCTTTCAAACCTTTTGAAGGAAAATATCTGGAATATTTGAAATTTCTCACCCTCAGCAAGACACTTGCAGATAAAAATTCACTTGGTCTATTATGGCAGTATTTATTGTCAGATACAAAAATGTCCACTCAAGTATTTTATATAAAAATATTCCACTTGTTTTTCTATTCAAATCCTAATCCCACTACCTTTGTTTTAGAACTCTCTGCACTTTTAAGTCTTTAGTTTATATTCACCTAACACTTTAGCAATGACTTTTGTGTTTTGGTTGAATTGGCTGGACAACTGCATGGCCAGACTCCCATTGGCCTGCTTGACTCTGCTTCTGTGCACCTTGAAGTGAACCAAAGATTAGAGTGCTCGTTTAGTCCTCTGTCATTACCATATCCAGCATTGTCAAGGGATTAGCCCAGATGCTGGGGCAGTCTGTCATTAATAAAATTGAATAACATAACCAATTAGACCTACATGGTGGAGCAAAGTCCATGTCTTGTGGGAAAGGGACACACAAGTCTGGACCAGGACACAGTGTGGTCACCCTGCACACCTCTCTGTGAATGGGAACACTGTTTCTGTTCAGACAGACCCGACTCTTGCCTTACTTTCATGCTTGCTTGCTATTGAAGTTGAGACTCAGTTGAAAAGCCTGATAAGTAACACATGTCCAAGAGTGCTTTTAAAATTATTTTTAAGCTTTCTTAGGCAGTCACTTCTTCTTTCAACACTCCAGTTGATCAGAGAGAACTACATTCATAGGTATCTGAAGTAGGAAAACCTACATACCAAAAAGGGTGTCCAGGTGAAAAATTTGAGGTGATGCAGGATTTGGCTTAGATGTGACAGGCTTGAACTGGGTAGTGACATAACAGATGAAACATTTGAAAGTTTGAAATTTATGCATAAAAAGTTATCATTGCCCATGCCTTGGCATTGTCATCCATAATTATCATGGATTCATAGTAGTAATGATGTGAGTTTAGCTTCCAGTGTAAGAGAATTTGTCCAGCTTGTGCTACCACCTGCACTACCATAAGCATTTGAGCCTAGTAATCCAGCTTCATGGACAAAGTAATTGTTTTTGTTATGCTTTTCTGTTTTATTTCAGTAAGTTATTTAAATATACAGTGCAAATGGGAGAATGGGTTTATAGCCTTGTAGTTATTTTTTTTCAGACAGGATCTGGGCACTGCTCCAACTAATATTTGATTTATTTTCTGCAAAGCATACGGTTTTAGCAGAAGAGTGTGAAAGAGACCTTCCCTATACAGACATTAGCTTAAAGGGGTTAAAGCATCTGTCAAATGAGATACTTAGAAAGAAATCCTCATTCAGGCAGAGGAATAAAAATTTCAACATGAGTATCTTTCATCCTGAATCTCAGGATTGCTGAAGGACTAGAGAGTCAGAGGGACTCCATCAATGTCTTCATTTTCTTCCACAAAAAAAGAAGGCCGCACTGAAATATGCAAAGACACATCTATACGTATATAAAATGACACCCAGCTGTAGGCTCAAGTCTTCTGAATTTCCTATCAAGTACCCTAGGTTGCTTCATATTTCACTAAGGATTTTGTGATTTGGGTCCTCAGGAGTTTGAATTGTAATGTACACTGTGTATGGAGTAAGGTATAATTCCAGTAGGTTGCAGGATTTCAAAGTATTAGTCATTCTAATATCAAAATCCTTTTGTGAGTTTAGCCCAAAGGATTATTCTTATATTTAAGTGGTGCAGATTCATGAAGGGCAGATCCAACTGAATATCTTAAAGGATTTAAATAACTACACTTGATAAAAGTGGGCAAAGTGAATTCAGTTTCAAATTTCATCAGATGTTTCTAACTTCTCAAAGCACCAAGGCAGCATATTTTTGTCTTATGCAAATATCAAAGCCAAGATCTTTTTCTGGAATCTGTGTTTGCTTACAGTCTTGCATAGCATACATAAGAAGCAATGTTGTGATGAGGTACTTTATGGCGGGGCAAAATATACATGTTCAGAAAAATACTTACAGAAACCATAATGTTTCTAGTGGGGGAAAGTTCCATACAAAATGAGTTTGCTGTGATGCATTTTAATCTCAATAAAACAAAATTAACAATCTTTTCTCCTATATTTGATAGCATTTTGCCCACTTGAGACCTACATGTAGCCTAAGATTTTTTTTCTCCCAACTTTAGTATATTTGGTAACTACCACTAACTTTCAGTCTTTGTCTTACTACCTTAAGATAACTTCTAGGTATTCCTCCATATTGGCCTCCTTTTTGGATTGAAATCTGCCATTTCTATTTTATAAAACTATATTTCAGCACGCATACAGTATTTCTCACCCAGTAATATCAATAACGACTTTGGAAGGCAACTTTACACATGGCTACAACTGTAGTTTAACAATACTGAGGCATCTTCTGGACCTATAGAAAATTAATCTTCTCTGTGTTTGCAATCTTATAATCTTCAATCTCATTACTGTACAAGAACGTAGAATTATGTAGGCTGGAGCTAGATCATAGAAATATGCATATATATGTGCATATTAATGAACAATATTGTGGACAGGTGTATATATAATATGCATACTACATTTTCCTCAAATATTCTGTCTCTTTTCTGATTCCACAGATAAATATTTTAGTATAAAATGAACAGGAGTTTTCTTTATTTACAATGATTAATAGCTTCAAGGCTAAGTACACAAATATATAAAGGATAATTTTCTAAAAGTTTCAGTATTTTAAGGTCAGTCTGATAAATAAAACACAACGGGGAGAGAAATGAAGTTGAATGCAACCAACCATTATATCACTTCTCCAAAACCCTGGAACATATCTTGAGCCATTTAAGTAATTAAATTGCGCACCATACATGTATAATATAAATTATAGTTAATGACAATGGAAGAAAAAAAGGAAATGTCAAATATTTGATGATTACTTCTCAATAGCTTTATTTTTCCTCTTTTAGGTAACAAAACTGAATTCTGAGCAAAAAGTATTAATATAAGATAAATGTGACTGACATTAAATTAATATTTATATATTAAATTAATCTTTTAAGAATAAGTAATCAAATTTTGACAATTTCTCACAAAATTCTAAGTGTCAACATGGTAGCACAAAATGGAGAGAGAAACTGTCACTTTCTAGATAATAACTAAAAATAAAAATGCATGCGAATGTAACAAACTAAATTCATTCTAACCTAAAATGTCCTTTTGGTACAAGAAGAAGGACACATTAAGGGAACCATAATGTTTTGACAGTTACTGAGGTATGTCTTGCTCAGTGTACTTGTAGATTCATCTGAATGGCTTTTAAGTCGTTCAGGAAAGGCCATTTACTTCTGTCTTGACTGTTGTATCTGACAGTGGACACTTGCTTTGTTGTACCTTCAAGTGCAACATGAAACACAGGGACTTGATATGTTGCACGGGCATCAACAGAGAGTTAATTTGTACTACAAACCATCTGCCTGCACAAGAAGATCAGAATTCACTCCATTCAATAAAAGTGTAGTCTCTTTTCTTCATATGCTCCTGTCCAAACTCCTTGATCTTTCTCCTTTCTATCTTCCTTTTCTCGAAAAAAAACAACTCAAAACACCAAACTGACCAACAAAACAAAAATAATAATAAAAAAGCAAACAAACCACAAAAAAAACCTTACATAAAATAAGTTATCTGTGAAAGGGACTGTCCATTCCAAAGCTGTACATGAATAAACATTTTCACAGATTTATTTCCTGGCTTCTAGCCCTTACTGTATAATATTCCTCAATGGTGTGATCATGAAGACTTGTGAAACAGCTTCTCTGTAATACTTCAAAGAGCCAGAATCTGTGAGGCCCATTTCAATGTTTCTTCATATTATTGGCTGTGGATTTGCCAAGATGTACTACCAGACAGAATCAGGCCTCAAATCTAAAGCACTGCATTAGTATGTATCCTATATAGTCACATGGGACTGTGAGTGTTAATGTGTCGGCCCCAGAGGAGAACAGTTAGATCCTTAGGAGCATTTGCTCAGAGACCTCTTATTTCTGTGGATTTAAGCATGAATTGATATATTTTCAAAATGAAAATAAAAAAAAAAAAAAGATAAAAAGAAAGAGTGATACAAATTTACCAAATCTTCATCTGAACATGGCAGGAAGCAAGGTACAAAGAAGGACTTGAGAAAAAAAAAGTGTCATCATGGCAGTGTCATCATGGCATTGTGTATTTATACATGAAAAAATCATAGCACTGCAAGTCAGAAATTTTACTTGTTAATTCAGATGAAACCTGACAGCTCAGTGAAAACCCAGAGATGAATAAATACTCCAAGATCAATACCTAAATCCATTACTGAGAGTTCACAGAACTGCCGCTCAGCAGAGAGCTTTCTGTGTTCCCACACCTGCACAGCTTCTTGTCTCATGGATCATGCCAGTTTCAATATTGACTGCCTGCCTGCCCCTCTTCAGGAAACACCCTCCCTTTCACTAAAATGCACCATAGGAACACTATAAAGTCAACGTCCAGCTGTTCCAAAGAGCAGGGGTCCATCCTCTTACTGTGTCTGTTCCCTTCACAACAATTGCAGATGAAAGTTTGGGCAGCAAGTTATAGCAACTTTGCTGAGTAAATGTAATAAATGGACTAAGCTTATACAACGAAGGCCTTGGCAAAAGAATATCCTGAGGTGACGTCTATTGGGCCATGTGGAGGAATGCATCTGCTCTGCTTCTACCTAGAGCTGGTCACACACAGAGCTATGCTGTGTGACACTGGAGAATGGGTTGCTCTGACTTGTCATATGGAGCCTTGTGAAAATCCCCAGACAAACAATGGTAAATCTAAATTTACCTGAAAGGAGGTTGTAGCCAGGTGGGGGCCAACCTCTTCTCCCAGGCAACCAATGATAGGACAAGATGATATAGTCTTAGGCTGTGCCAGGGCAAGTTTGGGTTGGACATAAGGAAGATTTTCTTCCCAAATAGGATGATTAGATGAATTCCAATGAATGGGCTGCCCAGGAGGGCAGAGGAGTCACCCTCCAGGGAGGTGTTTAATGAAAGACTGGACATGGCACTCAGTGCCATAGTCTATTGACACGGTGGTGTTCAGTCCTAGGTTGGACTCTGTGATCTCAGTGGTCCTTTCCAACCTAATTGATTCTGGGTGATTCTGTGATGTCTTGAGGTACCTCAAGTCTCATAGGCTTTATCAGCTCATGCTCAACATCATCTTAGTGCTCTTACAGGGACTTAGATGTATCTGTGTGTGCTACAAATCTGTGACAGTGAAATTTTCTACCTGGGAAGGCATGTCCTGAACTTTTCTCAGTAGTTTCGACTTAACAACTTTTTGATACAGAGGTAACAATGAGTCAGGAAAAAAAGTATTCCTGTACTTTGGGAAAGTTTGGGTATATATCTAGAATTCGTATGAGAAGCAGAACATTTGTAGTGTTCTTTAACAGCCTCAGGTGAACAAATCAAGGTGTCTTCTGATCCAGAGGTGCAAACATATATGTTTATTGTTCAAATTTACTGGGCATGGAACTTACATGCAAACAAATCCTATTTACTTATTGATTCCTCAAAAACGCAAGCTTTTTCCTCTGGAAATAATCCAGTTTTGTGTAAGGAATAATGCAAGGGAAAAACAAGTGAACAAAAAAGCCCCAAACGAACAGGCTATTCTAGTATTTTGTTGTCCTAAAATAAACCACTTAGACATTTTAGAAATGGGATACTAGGCCTCCAGCACAACAGTGCAATGGGTAAATGTCGGGACTGCACTAACAAATCCTAAATTAAATCAGTCTGTGAGTAACTTGACAAAATCCATTAAGCATTTCTCACAACTGGAAGTCACTTCTTATCACACCGGGAGAAAAAAAAAATCCATTGTTTTGTTCTGAAAATCTACATGGTAAATAGTTATTATGCTCCCTTTTTTCCCCCCCTTTGTTTTCGTTCCCTCAATTACATTCATAACCACAGAAAATAATGACACAATGTAGAAAAGCCAATAGCTTGAATCTTGGTATTCATACACTAATCTTTGGAAGAGATTTTTTTTGCAGATAGAGACTAGACCCTGTTGTTTGTACCCCACATTACATTTTGGTGAACAGAAGCAGTGTCCACTCACCACGGACTTTGTTCTTAGGAATGTTAGTGGATGCATAACTCTCATGTTCTCTTTAGCACTGCATTGGACTTTAAATACACCTGGAATATAATAGCAGAACAAAGGGAGAACAAGATAACACTGAGTGCCATGGTATTTTTGTATATACTCCACAGAACTCTTAACCACCAAATAAATATTCAAACAGAAAGGGTAAAGTTCAGCATAAGAATTTAGCTGTGGGGTGAACTAATAGAAGGCACAAAACTTAAATCCTAGCATTTACTATTAGAAGTCCCATCAACTTGCCAAGAGCACAGAAACTTCTGAGGCTTTTCCCCTTCAGAGACACTGCATATACTACAGCATCAGTGATGGTATCCCATAAGCCTTACTGTACACATATATATATGTGTGTGTGTGTGTGTGTGTTTGTGTGTGTATGTATATATGTGTATATATATATGTATGTGTATATATATATGTATATTTAAGAGAATTGGGTCCTGAGACCACAGCTTCAAGGCTTGTCTTATTATGCTGTGGTAGCATTGCCATCTGGCTGGTTTTCAACTGGACTGGCTGATTCTGCTATGAGTGAGCCAGTTGGCAATACATGGGAGCAAGTGAATCTTGCAGCTACATGTCTTAAGGTGGCTGGTTCTTTTGGACATCAAAAGTAGTAGTGTTAATTTGGCCTAGGAAAAAAACACACATGAAAGTGTTTGGTAATGTTCTTTGTACATTTACATTTTGTGGGAGAATTTGTTTATTCTCTCATTACATTCTGAATTCAGTCTCTGGGAGAAAGGCAAGAATGTTAAAACCACATAGGTCTGCCTAAGTCACCAGTTGCCCTGATTTGCATGCTCTTGGAACACAAAGATCCAGTTCCGGTCTCTTTTTGCTGACTTCAACAAGAATAGAAATTAGGCCTAGGGTCACAGTTTCCTTGTTGACTTTTTCCTCATTTTTTGCATTGGAACTCAATTTGAGATAAACTTTGCCCTCTGGGGAAGCAATTACAGATAATACTAAAATCAACATAAATTAAAACTTGAACATATTTACAATGTCACCAGTTTGTGAATTATGCTCTCTGTGTAAAATGTTTTTCTGCTTAGTTTTGGAAGGGTCACTGCTATATATAAGCTTATATGTATAAAGAGAAATAATGATACAGCAAACAGAATCACTCTTCTTTGTAGAATGATTTTTCATCCCTACAGTACTGGTAGTGAATAACGTCAGTCAGGAAATAAGTTTTTTTGGCACTCAATTTTCCTCAATCTTTGGATCCATTAGTGAAAAGTTATTATATGCGTCCTGGCTTTTTTTTACTTTTTAAAGAAAGCACAAAAACATTTAATACCTATAGTAATATTTATGTTTTAGAATAAATCTGAGAAATGAGCCAAAAGGATAAACCACACATCAAGGAACTAGTTCTTTAAGATCTGAGGAAATTAACACATGAAACATATAAATAGAGCTTCTTTATGTGGATGACATTACTTTTCCTAGAGTGAACAAAGCATATTAAGAAAAAAAAAAAGGCAGAAGAAAATGGTAGAAACACTTTATTTTACCTTCAAAGGAAATATTTTCCTGTCTCTTGAAAACTGGGACAATGACCAGGGGAAATCGAAGAATAGTAGAAAGCAGATATAGGAAAATCTGGAGGTCATTCTTAGTCATTCCAAATGCAAGACCATTCCCTAAAGTATGCTCTTGAGAGTCCGGTCCAGTCTGATTTGAAATGAATCAGTTGATACCATTTTTACACCTTCTCTAAGGAGAGTATTCCACTGTGAAGTAAATACGCTTGTGAGTCTCAGGCACAGAAGTTATTCAGGCATTAGAATTAAAATTAGAGTCAAAGGGAAAATAAGCTGAATAAAATGTTATATGTAGTTTTGGTTTGCCATCCAGATTTGATTAGAGTGAACAAAACATAATGAGTGTACATGGAAGCTCTCAGCAGGATGCCTGGCAAGACCTAATTGAGGTTTTGGGGCTCAAGCAAGATAGTCCTATCAAGGAGTGTAAGTTTTGAAGAAAAAAGTGGATTTATATGTAGATATTTCTGAGAACATTTTCATATATTTAGACATCCCTCATCGCAAGAAAGAAAGAGGAAGACTGTGTGACAGTCATTAATCTCTCCCACAGAAGTCCAGAGACCTTATTTTTTTATCCCATGAGAAAAATAAAGGTGTGCCTTTCCCTTGGGTTAGGTAATATGTAATCATGTAATCACTATGATACAAAATCAAATTGTCATTAAGGTTAATTGGTTGGCAGCTTTAAGATTCATTGCATACAGTAAATTCTAACTTTCAGTTATACCTTGTTGCCGTAACATATGAAAGCCCAGGCCTTTTCCACTGTTTTATGCAAGTCCACCCAAGATACTACACCTTTTTCCCAGAGAAGTGAGTCCCAAATTTGTGTCACCAGGGACATAAACAGCAAAAGTGGAGTGCCTGATACATCTCTCACACCAGCCTGGGTAAGGGACTATGTCTCAGGGTGTTCCCACTTGTGTGATTGTTGATTTGTGGAGGCAATTAAACTGAACACAGCAGACTTGGCACCCACCCGACTAGAGAAGATTTGAGATAGTCAGGAAATCACATGAAAATCTGTGGGTAAGAAAGCAATGCCACACACCTGGCTCCTTAGGGGCAGAGGGCTGGGCAGGAGATCCTCCTAGGGTCTGGACTTCCCAGACTGTGTTCCTTGCCTGTGTGGAGTGCATAAGGGAAGGCTGAAACTTTCCAGATCCTTCAGATCGGTTAGGTACCCTGAATACTTGCCAGTAGTGGCAATACTTGTGGCAGTCCCACACAGATATAGCAAAGATCCAAAGGAGGGAGAGGAGAGGCCACCACGGATGGTTCCTCCTGCTATAGCTCTCCCAGCTTTTTCTTGAAAAACTTCCAAGCCAGCCAAGGCTTAGCTGATCCTGCTTTCTCTTATCTGGAGCCAGACATGAGCAGCCAGCTAAAATCTCACCCTTCTGACTGTGGGTTCCCTGACAAAACAGCCTCCTGTTATATTCTTACCTAACGAAAAAGGCACAGTGAAAAATAAAGCATCTTGAAGCTGTGTTCTCCCATTCTGGAGGAATCATCCATCTGCTGTTTGGACAATATAATAACTGTCTGCAGCACAGTTATAAGACTGGATATCTGGCCTAAAATATCATTTTATTTTGTCTTTAGCATGTTTATAGCTTGTCAGTGAAGACTGGTCTTACTCACAAGGGGGGAAAGCTATTTTTGTGCTGTTGCCAAGATACTACTGGCACTAGCAGACTGATCAGATAGCAGCTGTCAATACCTGTGACAAATTAACAAAATTATTCAAAGAACAGAATTTAAATTATGTATAACTGACATACCTCCCTTGTGCAAATCTTCTGCTCCCATCTGGAAAGTTAGGTAAGTCAGTCCCATTCCTTCACAAAGCTCTCCATGACACTGAACAGCACGAGAACTGGTTGGCTCAGGGAACAACCTAGAGCTATCATTCACAAACCCCATCACAGAACATGTGATGTGGTACCTCATGCCCAGTACAGATTTCCTTGGAAGTGTACAATACAGCTTAAAGTTAATATAAAAATGGGTTTGAGGAACACTATACTGCATCAGAGAGACTGATGATACAAACAAGTTAAAATCAAAAGTCTCAGAGAACATGAGTGCAGAAACACAGAACAGGTAATGATACCTAATGTAAACTACTTTCAGGCAAAGCTTAACAAATGCAACCTAAAAACATTATACAACAGCAAGATTCTTTACCTTTATTGCCAGCTCCTTAACAGTAAAAACCAAGTAATACTTATACTTTCTTCATAATTTCTTCTAGAATAGCAATTTTCAGTATAAAATGCTGCATTTTAAAACATGTCTAATTTAAAAGGACATAGTGGGAAAAAAGAATCTGGCTTTGCTTGATCTTTGCACAAAAACTGAAGAATGAGCATTGGACAAATAATGCAATTTACATTCGGTAATGAAAATGTTTGTAACAGAATGTGTACACACTTTGCATTTATATGTCTGTAGCTTGGCATATACAGCATAAAGAAATAATTTACCAGTGATACTAGCTGTTACATTAGGGATTCTGTGCCCACATAAAAATGTAAAATGTGTCTTCTGATTGTGAGCTGTATGCACTTAAAATCTCTGCCCAACAAAATTGCTTCAAAGTCACCTTGCAAAACAGAATGTACAAAATAACACCAAATGCTACATGGGTAGACTTTTAAACAGAAATTTATTTTATCTAAGTATAATGGGTATTATATTTTTAAAGCACAATCACAAGAAGTGGCATTTTTCTATGTGTATGTACATAACCCTCTGTGTGTATACATATATATGTACGTGTGCATACAGAGACAGACACATGAATCTATAGAATCATATAATAGGCAACAACTTTTGCATTCCTATAAGGCTATAGGTAACAGTAAACAAGGCATGATTCCTGTACTTCGTACCTTTTCAATGTCAAGGGAAAGGATAAAGTATAAACAAAGGAGAAAATATAGCATTTTGCTGACAAAGCACCACTGTAAAATGCTGTCAAATGAGATAAACAAGTATCCTGCATGTCTGGAATGACAGTGACACTTGGATAAAGTCCTGCAGTTGGGAAACACCTTTCTGTCAAGTGGAGATTCCCTTAGACAAATCTAGATTTGGAAGGCTCTGAAGTTGCCAGAAAGTTCAAAACTCTTCAGCTGTCTCTTCCACATGTTTCTGGAAAATCAAAATTTTTGCATCTATTTCCATGTCAGTCCTAAAAACAGGCCAAAATTCTTAGGCAACAGTTTTAAATATTTGATTAATGCAGAGCTTTTCTCTAGGATGAGTGTTCAGGTACATCATCTCTTCTAGCTAATAAAAGTAGGATAAAGATATGTTACTGTATTGGATTTACATGACAAGGTTTTGGAAGGGGGGGATTTCATAGCTCCCATGAGAAGGCACAAGAAGCTGCTTCTATGACCAACAGAGCCAATTTCAGCCAACTCCAGGATGGATCTGCCACTGGCCAAAGCCAGGCCAAAGCTGAACCCATTGGTAGCACCTCTGTGATAATATATATAAGAAAGGATAAAAATCGTCAGAGCTGCTGGGAGAGAGGAGTGAGAAAATGTGAGTGAAACAGCCGTGCAGACATCAAGCTCATTGTAGAAGGAGGGGGAGGAGGTGCAAAATTTCCCCTGCAGGATGTGGTGTAGACCATGGTGATCAGGCTGTCCGCCTGCTGCTCATGGAGATCTGCTGTGGACCAGAGATCCACCTGCAGCCCATGGAGGACCCCACAGAAGAACAGATGAATGTTTCCTGAAGGAAGCTGCCACCAGTGGAGACTCCACTCAGGAGAAGACTCATGTCAGGAACTGTGTCCCATGAAGAAGAGTCAATACAGGAGCAGGTTTCTGGCAGGACCTGTGACCCAATGGAAGACTCACATATAAGCTGTCAATCCCTGAAGGGCTGCCAGCTGTGGCAACACCTCACACTGGAGCAGGTCTTGAAGGGGTATATCCCATGAGAAGACCCCCATGCTGAGACAGGGCAGGTATTTTTAATTTTGTTTTTTTCTCTTACTGTCCTACTCCATTACAATTACTTGGCAATAAATAAAATAATTTCCCCAAGTCATCTTTGTTTCGCCTGTGATTGAAACTACTAAGTTCTCCCTGCCATTATCTCAACCCTCAAGCTTTTCATCGTGTTTTCTATCCTGTTCTATTGAGAAGGGGGAGTGATGGAATGAGTTGGTAGGCACCTGGCAGCTGGTCAAGGTCATCCCACCACAACTATTAAATTTCTCAGTCTATCACAAATTTCAAAATATATGGACAAATGTTATGCCTATTTCATACTGCAGATGGAACAACAAACAACTCCTGAATTATGTGAATCCTGGGGCATGTTGTTTTGTTGCTTTACTGCTCTGCTCAAATGCATAGCAAAATCCTGTAAGGGAATCTCTAATGAAATCAACATCTAACATAGTGGAAATTTTTACACTTGGATTGATTCCTAAGCAAATAGGAAACTTCTGATGGTGCCTCCTCAGAGAGTTTTTCAAAGAACTGTGAATAAAAAAAAAATATAATTAAAAAAAAATGTAGACAACCATCAGATCAGAACTGACAGATTTGCTGTCCTAGCACTCATCTTGGAAAACTATTATTTTTGCATTTAGTTTTAAGAAGGAAAAATGTGTGATTTATTATCATTTTAAGTTAACCATAAGCTTGGTTTTCCAAAGTTATTTAGCAGTAATCACTAGTTCTTGATTTCTCATTACTTCTTTTTGACAAGAATCAAGAACAATCAAAATTAACAAAATAAACCATCACAGAACAAAGTTGAATGTTATTCCTTAAAAGCTGAAGGCATATGAATAAAACCAGAAATCCTTATTTGTGTTATCTTAGATTGGTTCTTTTTAAATTGCATTTCTTTTTTTAAAAAGGAAAGGGTGCATTTCCTTTGTCTCAGAAAATGGTGTTTCTTAAGAAATCAGGATCAGCCAAAAGATTCCTCAAGTGAACATTAATCTCCAAGACATTTCCTCAAGTCCCTTTGCTCATAACTATGCCAGCACAGAATCTTCCTTTGAAAGATACCTGAATGAAAATGGAGGAGACAGGTAGGACAAAAGATCTTCAGAGTGAAGTCATAAAACCAAACAGATGTAAATATTTTGGTTTTACATAGGAATTTAGAATTTGACATTCCAAAATTCTGATTCAGGCTCACATGTTCCAGGTGTGCCAGATGCCACACTTGCCTTCAGTTTCACACCGGGAAAATTTAACAAAAATATTTACTCATCTCCTATGGCTGTCAGAAGGAAATCCCATGTATTAAGTGTGAAGAACCAAAGAAAAGTGTCATATTTTTCAGCTTTTAATACCATCCCACAGACAGAGATAGGGTTCAGGTAGACTGGGAATTTTAGTAGCCTAGGTGACATAGTAATAATAACCACAAAACCTCTTGCAGAAGAATAGAAAACAAAAGTAATGTTGTAACCTAAATGCACACAGAAAGTCTCTCTGTACCTGTGGAGAAGTGTATTTGAATATTAAGCTTAAACTTTGCAGAAAGATACTGGCAAGAAGGAAGAACTTAATTTAGAAAGCATTGGAAAGGCTCTGGCTGGCAAATACAGGAACAGTAGAACTACAGAAAGAAAGAGAGAGAGAACAAGTGCCACTCTGAAAAGATCTATAGCCAGGTCATGTCCCTGTGATTAAAGTGGGTACTCTGCCTCATCTGACACAAAACCTTGCAGCTGGACCTCTCACATCTAAGTGTCTTCATTAGTCTACTGCTCTGTAATCTCCTTTCCCATGGCATTGTCTGGTTTTGAGCAGATTGCATACCCTGAACCCCTCAAACTCACATCTAAACCACAGCCTTTGTTATGATAAACTCAGCTTTTAACCATCGTGATAAAAACCCTACAAATACCTTATACACTAGGGAAAAAGGTGTCTGTCCAGAGCTGAGAATTGCCTGAACTTCCCTTTGCAATTATGTTCTTCCCATTCTCCTGTTTCCTTCACCTGTGGTTCTAGGTCTTTATTGTTGTGCCCTATCTGTCACTCAAGTTAAAACACCCTGAGCGGAGAATATACCTCTCTACATTCCTAGCATATTTTGGGTGATGCCACAATGTAAACAGTACACAAATAGTGATATCCATATCTATCATCATACACTTTTGCAAGCTGGGTGTTTGTGTGGTGGTGTTTGGTTGAATCACGTTAAGTGAACCCACTGTTTTCACAAGCACAGGTAGTTGGTGCTCTTGCCAAAATATCTTAGCCTTTGATGCTACTGTAATGTTCTCTAACCTTGTTCTTGTATCACACCCTATGATGTCTTCTTGTTTTGAAGGGTGAGGGTTTATTTCCACTGAAACAAGCCATCCTCTGACGTTAATAGACTGAAATTTGGGATAACAAAAAAGAAATTGCCTAATGGTAGCCGGAGAATGAAAAAAAAGAAATGAGAGACTTATGAATGACATCTTCCTACAGAAGAGGAAAAGATAAAGACCTGAAATAATAATAACAGTGAGAGGACTATTCATTAATTGCCCTGTCAGCAGTTTAAGACTTTCCAAGTCTTTCTATCAACAGATGGATAATTACACTGGTTGTTTTCCTCCATACACACTTTGAAGTTCTGTTTAGCTCTCTGTGTATGCTTTAACATGCTCTGTGAGAGACAGATTTTATTCCTCAGACCTTCTATGGGGGGAATCAGACAAGTCTATTGGCAATTCCTATTAAAAAATTGTGTTTGTGTGTTACCAAATCATTAGTATAGACCACACAGATGGACTGTGCTGTTGTATCCAGGAGCCAGTTGCAGTCACCTAATATGGGAGAATATATATGATGGTATGGATAGTGATCATCACCCACAGGCTGACATTAACTGAGAGGATGATTTGGAGAATTTTAGAGGGAACAACATTTTTCATTATAGTTCCCAGAAAGGCAGAATCTCTGCCATTTCCATTGCCTTACACACTTTTTTCTATGCTCCAGCTGCACATCTGCCCTGCTTACCACACAACAAAAGTTTAGCAAGCTTCATGTAGACATGAGCTGTGTTCTTGAGCTGGTAAAACAAATATTCACTAATACACATGCTTCAGAAGACAGGTCTTATCATATATGATGTAAATCATACATCAGTAAACTCTGGTTACTGATCACACTGAACAACATGGAATCATGCATGAGGGATGGTGAGGAAGGTTACTGTTTTCTCATGTTCCTGAAGCAGTTATCAAGGCAGTCAGAGTCTTTTCTTTCAAGGGTTTTTAAACAGATTAAGGAACAGATAACAGGAAGTCATTAAAAGTGCTCAATTATGAGTGTAGTAGTTTATAATATTAGACCCTTAGAATGCATTACATGTCCCTGTCCCAAAAAGGGATAAAGAAATTTAATTTCAGTTGACGTGAAATGTTCCCTTTTGGGTTATAGATTTTAAGAGGTTTGGGGTTGGTTTGGGGGATTTTTTTCCTAATTTTCATTTTCAGCTTTTATGCATGGAATATAGATCAAAGGATTAGATCTCAGGAAAGGAAACTATTTAGAGCACTAATTTAGCAGGAAAATAATTCATCATCTACCTTGTAAAGTCTCAATTATCTCAGTGGTAAGCGCCATGGGAATCATAATGCTCTTTTCCTACCCATGGGTCTGTGTAAAGAACATAAAGGTCACAGATAACATTCAAGCTATCACATGAGTCTCACCCTCAACTTTCTAGATTTCAAAGTCAAAGCAAATAATGAGAAGAGATGACAGTGGGGCATGGTAAAGGATCTGTCATAGGTTTTAATTCTTCAGTTATGAAATACAAAAGATATTAAAATGGAAGAATTTTTTTCTCTTGATTTAGAGGATCTAGAAAGACATTTAGCAAAAAAACAGCTTTAATCATAGATGTAAGGTCTCTTCCAATCTTGATGATTCTGTGATTCTGTGACCAAATCCTTCTGAGACTTCTCCAATACGAAAAGACCCAATTTTCCCTCATAGGAGAGGTGGTCCAGTCCCTCAGTGTTCTTAATGGCTCTTTACTGGACTCTGCCCAGTGTGTCATATTTATCTTGCACTGGGGAGCACAGAACTAGGCACTTGTGGCCTCACCAGTGCTGAATAAGGTGAAGGATCATCTCCTTTGCCCTGATGATATTGGGCTGTTTAATGCAGCCCATGAGGATGTTTGCCTTTGACACTGTGTCATACTGTTCATTTATGTTTGTCTGGTGACCACCACGACCACCAAGGCTTTTTTCTGACAAGCTGCTTTCCAGCTGGTCAGCCCACAGCATGTACTGGTGTGTGGAGTTGTTCCTTCCCGGACACTTTGTTTGTTGAGAAACCTTCATAAGCTTCCTGTTAGCCTGTTTCTCCACCCTGTCAATGTCCTTTGTATGGCAACACAGCTGCCCACAACCACCCCATACATTCACTGTGGCACAAACAGGCAGTTTCTCATACAAAACCACCATTTGTTTAACACTGTAAGGAAAAGCTGTTACCAAAAATTCTAGCCAATAAATAGAACAAGAAGATAAATAGGAATCTAGTTCACCAAAGAAAGCCTCTTTTTCAAATCAGTAAATCACATTTTCTCTGAACTCCTATTATCTATCCAGAAAAGCAGCAATGTTTCACAGTAAGGCAGTTTAATAGGAATTTATGAATGTTGGGAAGTGTCAAATTAGAGTAGATACTATCTTGTTCAGCCTGACTAGTTATACTGCCAGCTGAATATGACTATATTAATTATGGGTATTTTATTTTTTTTATCACAGTGTTTCATGCTTTTATGCAACATAAACTGTAGTAATGGATTAAATGCAGCCTTGAAGCCATAACTGCACAGGGTCTCATCTTGCCTCTTAACATAAGAAGCTATCAACTCAATGAAAAGACCTTAACTCAGTGAAAAGGCCTCCCTTAACGTGGGAGGTTAATTTGGAATTTATGATTGACTTCTTGTGTTGATGCCCATATTCTCAATTCTGAAGTGTGTAATTTGGAATAAAGACCCTTATTTTAAAGTCAGAGGATATGATTCATCTCATTTAGCTTCAGACATCTACAGCTGAGATGTTTATAATCAAACGATGCATCTTTACAGTCAAATAGGACGATAGAGACGCCCAGCAGATGTGATTTATATGCCCTAATTTAGATTTCTACCTTTAGAATAAGATGATTCATATATGAGAAATCAAGTTGATTATTGAAGGGAGTCTAAATAAGTTATTCAGTGTGAATATCTAAAATTTTGCAGGGTTAACCTGCTCAGGAGGTCAAAAGCAGTTAATTTGTAATCACTGCTTTAAATCCTACCTCTGCCTGACTTAATTTTCCAAGTAGATTAAACTTAAATGAATCAGTGCCAACTGCTATATCACTGCTTCCACTTTCTATGACCTTGATTTCTCAAAAAATTTCACATGTAAGTGCTGACAAATCCCAATCCTAACAAACATATGATGAGATCATTATCTTTTCTGGTAACAGTTGCAAAATTTCCACATACTGCTTGCACGTCATTCCAGACCACATTTATTTCTCACACAGATCACAGCCTCCAGTGAGCAGGTTTTGCTGAGTAAAGAGTTCCTATTATTTTTCAGCTGGACTACATGAAAACTGGTCATTTTCCAGAAAACTTCTATAAAATATGTATTCATAGAAGTCATCCTTTGATGCACAACCGTATTGCCTTGTTTTCCATTACAGTTTATCTCACAGCTTGTCCCACTGATACCATATTGAACACTAAAGTTGATAATATCTAACTGTACCTCATGCTTGATTTCCTTAGTGTAAGCACAATTTGCAGTAAAGTATTTTACTGAATAGTAAAAAGAAAGCTTATCTCAGAGCTCCTTGCACACAGATACCCAAGAACTGTCTTGTGTACTGAAAGCCTGTGATGGGAAGGAAGATACAAAGTCCAGACCACTGAACAGTCTCTTTGAGGTAATTCAGCAAACCAGAAACTCGCATTGAGGAGAAGACATTTCAGGCAACAATGGGAACTCATGCAAGCATGATTTGAAGACTACCAGGGAAACAGCTGAACAGAGTCAATATCCAGTGTGGTTTGCCTGCGGGTCATGAGGGCAACTCCTCCAGTCTGAGTCATGGCAGAATTGCATTCCAGAAGCAAGATTTTTTAATTGGGTGGTACTTTCAGGAGAGATGACTGTTCAAAATGAATTGTTAATGAACTTTGCATCTTTTCTTGGTTTCTTGTGAAACAACAGAAGCCATGCACATAGCTGTGAGATATGGCTATAAGGATCATATCCTAACAGATTGTAGGGTTATTCCTTTACTGATGGAGCCTCCAATTTCTGAACACTAAAATCAATAATATCAACTTGATATATCTTGATTTCTGAAGAAGCCCACTATGAGCAAGATTCCTTTATCCCCAAATGAGTTGACCTGTCAGACTGAGGTTTAACTGGTGAACTACAAGTTGAATTGAGCAAGCCCTTGGTCATGATCCATGCTGTGCCTTGTTTGTAAATTTGTAAACACCAAGTAGAATTTTTACATTTCTCCAAAGTCAGTGTACAAAATTATAAACCTGTGTTCTTTCTCCTGAAAACAACAAACTATCACACATTTGCTTACAAAAATGAATATCAAATAAATGTTAACTCTGTAGCTTCATTCTTCTGTTGAATCCTAAGAAAACATTTTTAAAAGACTGGTTTTCATTCAGGATTTTGAATATTTTAAGTTAAGCCATTCCTAGACTCTTCTTGGCTGGTTTTTGGCTAAAGCAATAGTTACATATAATTACATATAATGTAACCACACTAAAAATGAGACAGGCTTTAAAAGGGGCTAAACACATGAAATAAGAGTTGTTTTGAATTTAGGAGAGTAGAGTTAAAATGTCAGCAAAATTTTCATTTAGATTGAACAATTGTGACTTCCCTCACATTCACAGAAAAGGTTTTACATTCCTTGTGTTCTGCACTACAGGACTGGGACTATTAACCTACATCCATTAGTAAAGCAAGGTTTTAGGGTCTACTTGACTCAGACATGACAAATTACTCATGTACATACCACCAAATATATTGTTAGTTTTGCTAAATACAAAGTAAATCCTGATATTGGATATTTTGATTTAAAAAGATGGCATGAATTTGGTAGGGCTTAAATTTGGAAAGGTTACTTTTTCCATGGTACTGTCCAGATCAGTCCTCAAATTTCAATCAAGATCTTGTTAATGGCAGTGATGGAATTGTCAATCAATTGATTTTTTTTAATTAGTTGCTCTATTTAATGATAAAATAAAGATGTAAAAAAATATTCAAAGGTAATAATTATTTTGTTTTCAATATTGGACTATAAATGTCACTGCTGGAAAGACCTTCAAACAGTTACAATGGGGAAGATTTGTATCCACTATCATCCAAAGATATAATAGTTAATGCAAATGAAGCTTTTTATTTCACAACTTAATCTCATATTAAATTACTATAAATGAGACATATCTTCATAGAAATAGATTATAATGCATTTCCCTAGTGTGGCTTCTCGTGTTCTCATGAATTCAGACACTGTTTGGTTCTTAGTGAACCGTAGGTCTGAGACACCACAGTGATTCCTGTAACAAACAGGAAACAAACACAACCATTTACTGTATTTTTTGCTTAAAAGACAGTGTCTGTGGTTTCAGCATGAATCACAGATTAAATGGTGCAGGTTTTCTCAAAATTTAGTTTCTGAAACTTAGGAGTTGCCTAGAAATCTCAGGCAGGCAGCTGAGGGGTCTGAAATTTTACTGCAAAGAGGTTTTTTGAATTTGCAGATTTTCTACATCTGCGGTACACAAAGTGGTCTATTAAGAGCAATAAATTTGGGACTGTTCTGGTAATTCACACCCTGATTTTCTGGTTTCTTGATTTCTCTATTAATTGTGAAGGCTCTCTGGCTCCCCATTCAATAAACACTCAGATGCTTTGACTGCCAGGTTGCTGAGAGCGAATCTCCTTGGCTGACTGCTTTTCTAGATTATTTGCTACCTGAGCACTTAGCTTTCTTGGATGGCAAGCCTTGAAGCTGAAATGGCAGATGAGGGGCTGATGATATTAAATGCAAGAGAATAGGCACATATAGAGATCTAGCTTCAAAATTTTCTGTCAGGGAAAGAAGCCATACAGTGATGGAGGCAATCAGGCAAGCTGGCAGAAAGACAGGGTATTTCTTTCCCCCATCAAAAATCTGCCGAGATTTGACAAATGTTTTTTTTGACATCAACACATTTCTGTTCAGTGAATCTGAACTTCCTGACTTAAAACGTGTCCCACCAGAAAATGTCCAATCATTTCTATAAGGGAGATAAAAATTTAACTTATTAATAGAATTTAAGCTTTGTGGATTTAATTTTAAAACCAAGACACTCTTCTATAAAAATTAATTATTTATGTTTCATAACAGTTTCACTTAGTTTTCTTGCTCAGGGAAGGGTAACTGAACTCAATAGTGCCATTCTAATTCATTGCCCAGCAGTACTGTGAATTGCCCTCAACAGCAAGTATAACCCTTGAAGATGTATTCCCATCTGAGATTTGTGTATCTGTTTGAGAACCATGCAATAGTTTCACATGTGTTGCACTCTGTAAGTGGTAATGACAGTCTTTCCTTGTTTAGCAGGATTTCTGCTTTTCCAGTTAGTTTGGATTTCTGTCTTCCTGTGTTTTGTTAGTTGGTTTGTTTGGGGTATTTTGGGAGGAAAGGGGGCAGCTTGGGATTTTTATTTGTTTGTTTTGGTGGTATTAATGCCTGCAGAAGTTTCACCAGATTTGTGACAGAGGGAATTTTTGAGGAAAGAAGTTTTTTGGGAGTAAGAGAAAGATATTTAGGGGTTGTATGCACGTATTTTGGTTTTATTGATAAAAAGGAACACCAAAAGAATCTACCAGAAATGTTTGCTATCAGCTTTCACATTGTTGCCACGCATGTATTTACACTGGGACTGAAAGTTATTCAAACCACTTCTTTCTGTGATCTTCTCTGATCACAAAGGCTAAGTAGGATCAGAGCTACACAGTGTTTAGCTGAAGGAAGTCCAAAGAAAATCCCAGGTAGAAGGAAGTGCGATGGAGGAGGCTTCTTTCCCTCTGCTGCAGAGTGGAATCAGTGTCCTGCCAGAGGCAGCATGTATCGACAGCACTGGGCCAAACACTCCTGTGTGGTTAAGCCACACTCAGCACAGAAGCAGAGGATTTGAGGTGGAAAGATTCCTAGATGAAGCTGTACAAACAGTCTGTGTTCCCAACTGATTTTGTTATTCCATTTATCTGCTTTTCTACCTTCTGTAAAACTAGTCCCTTACGCCTGATCCAAAGCTCCTGTGATCTATGTATATCCTCTGTTTTCTGTTGGGATATTTTTATAATTACATTTGCCAGTTTCTAAGGTGAGCACATTCTTTTGAATACAGTGAACTGCCATTCCACTCTGCATGGATTTAATTTTCGTTCACTGCTACTCAATACAGAGAAATCTGATACAACCCCACAGGTTTAAGTACAATCCAAATTAAACTTGATCATATCTCACAAGCTCTTCATTATTTCTAGAGAAATCTCTCATGTACCAATGGAACAGCTGTTCTAATCACGTTTTAATGCCTTTTGTGGATGTTTTTCTGAAACCTTTCCCCTGATATTTTCTACTCACTATCCTGCATTGCAGCTGTTGACCTCTGAGCATATCAGTAGTTTGAGTCACCACATTTATTTCATTTTTAATTAGTTTTATCCAATCAAAAAATTACCATTATCAAGAACACTTATGTACTTGATGAGATCCAGTATGAAGTGTTTTTTGAAATGGTAATTCAAATCCCTGTAGCTAGTTCTTCATTCTGCGGATGTTATTGTATGTTAACAATTTTATAATATTTTTTTTTTGAATCATCATCATCTTCTTCTACTAAGCCATCAGCAAATAACTCACCAGTAGCTTTCACCATTTTTACACTTTTCACAACTGCATCACATAGGTGGCTCACAGTCCTGTGAAATAATCAGAATTTTCTTTATATATTTGCAAATAATTTTCAATTTGTAAAAATACTTTTATTAGTCCCATGATGTCTTACCATGCACTTTTTGTGCTATTACATGCATTCTACCACTTTATTCATCAAGGTCATACACTCTTTCCGTTGTTCATGATGCCTCTGAGCCTTGTAGCATGGTCAAATTTCATTAGCACTCTCTCATGAATTAAGATATTTGAGAATACTGGTCCTCTGGTTCATCCTGGAGGAATGTCTCTCCCATCTTTGAGTTTCCTCTTCACCATCGCCTATTGTTATTATCTCTATAATAAAATCCATACTTACAGTTAATTTACGGACTTCGCCCTCTCCATCTTCTGCAAGTGGGATTTTCTTAAACATTTCACCAAAATCTTTGAGCAACCCCATCTGCCTCTGGACCAGATGATGTCAGAGGTCCTTTCCATCCTTAACTACTTCTTCAGTTCTTTATATGGATTGACAAAATCCATTTTATTTCTCCACTCTAAAAGAAAAAAAATGTTGTTTAGTAATCTAAGATAGCCTAACATGGCCTGTTTCACTGAACAAATTTCAAATTTCTTCCATTTTTTTGTTCACCTCTATGTCTTCCCTTGAAAATCTGACATGTATCCTGGTATATATACTGTGATTGTCGTTTTATATGTGTTATTCTACATTTCATCCCATGGACTAAGCTTGAGTTAAATGCACTTCTCCTTCCAGGGTTGAATTGAGAATTAAAGAAGCTAGTTAAGTAACTAAAAATTTTTCAGTACTCCTGATCATGTTTTCACTTAATGATCATTCATCTTTATTAGTTTCATCTTTTTTATCTTTATTACTCTGTGTTGTATTTTTTTTCAATAGAGTTATTTCTGCTTGTATTTGCTGGTCTTTATCTCTGAGGTTTAAGTTCTTGATAGGTTTTCAGTCTCTTAAGCTCAAGATCACTTTAAAATCTGGCATTTTCTTGATGGCAAGTTAGGAGTAGAAAAGAGACAACTTGTGTTCATCTTTTTATTTACTTTGACATGAATTCTTGAATTCTTTCTACATTTTTCAGGCATTTTTTCACTTAAATTATGTCTATATTCTCTGCATTTTTCAAATTTGTTTTTCAAATGGGGGCATAAGACATAAAAGCATTATCTGATGCATAAATTGCATGTTCAGAGATCTACAAACATTATATTATTTGACTGAATTGCCACGAGGGTTACATTTGAAGGGTACTGACACTGTTCTGTTTCTCAACTATACTTTTACAACAGTACCACTTGCCCTTGAACAGATTTACAGAATCCTATATGTTACTATTTTTCATCATGTAGACAAAGAATAAGTCAAGTGAGATTCAAAGAGGTCTGTCATGAAAGGATAACTTCTTAACAAGACACGGTTACTTCTAAAATTAATTTTAGAAGTACATTCCTCACATATTGTAGTTTGACTGGCCTATTGAACAATTATATTTTCAGTGGTTTCTCTCAGGACAGTAATTTCAGACCTAAGTACTGGAAAGGATGGGCTATGCCAATAAGCCTTAATATGAGAGGGAATTTTCCCTGCCTCAGGTTCTGATCAGAATGCAAGATATATTCACAGTGACAGCTATACATTTACTGAACAAGTTTCAAATGAGTTGCTGGAAGCAGAGCAAACAGTTTTGCCCTCTGCAAACCTTTCCACTTACCAATAAAGCTTCTGTTTGAAAATAATCTTCTGTAACAAATGCATCTGTACATGCACTGTAATTAATATTTTCTTAAAAATGAGAAAAACTAAATTGGTTGTGGTATGCAAGCTATGTATTTTTTTCTAAATTTAGTATTAAACTCTATTTATGTAACTTTAGCCTTGTTTTCTTACTGTTATTAGTTATCAGCACCTTGCAATGAACTGCTAAATGATTATTACTGTATTTTTCATTCTGGATGAGTTATTCTATTTTAGAAAAAGCCTTCTTTCTTAGAAATCTTTGATTATTTAGAAGCAGTTCTCTACACAGATTAGACAGAGCTTCAATGCTCTGTATTTAAAAAAAAGACATTTTACTAAAAACAGGTTTCATCTACAAATTTGGCTTGAGTTACTTTGTCCAGCAGACTTTTCAATCCCATTATTTTCCCTTTTACTCCTCTTATTTACTTCAGTTTCATACTCAGAAAAAACTTATTTATCTATAGACTCTATATAACCATTTATATATTAAATATATAATAATTTATAAATTAAATACCAAATTGTCATGAATGTAGTTCACTAAACAATTATTAAACTAGTCCTCCAATACAGACTAACAGGTCTTTGTAGTCTAACCTCCACAAATAATTTGGACACATCTATTGGGTTTAGAAGTACATTGCAGTATGGAAAGGTGGAGTTTTTTGCATCTAAGATACTCCTCTGTACTGGAGTTTCATTTATTGGGACTTTCTCTCACAGGAAAATTCTTACAGTAGTTTCATGCAGATGGTAAAAGAACACACTTTCATTAATATTAGTTTTGCCCAGTAACACAAGGGGAAGAAGGAGGACCCAGGAACTACACACAACCAATTAGCCTGAACTCATGCTTGGTTTCTGGGAAAGTTGTAGATCAAATATTCCTGGAAAACACATCCAAACACATGGAAGACCAGAAGGTGGCTTGGAACAGTCAGGAAGACTTTATGAAGTGTAAATCAGGCCTGACCAACCTGGCTGCCTTCTACAATGACTTGATTAGTACTTTGGGCAGGGGAAGAACAGTGGCTGTTGCATGCCTTGATTTAGTAAGGCTTCAGACACTGTGTCCCATAGCATGCTTATGGCCACACTAGCAATATCTGGTCTCGTTAAGTGAATGAATCAAGCATGTGGAATATTCACTGGAATACCAGGCTCTAGGGATTGTGATCAGTAACATAGGTCCAACATGTAGCTGGTTACTCGTGATATCTTTCAGAGATCAAGACAAGAGTACTTGACAGTACAGGAAATTCCAGTTAGATACCACACAAAATGTTTTCACTATGAGGATGGTCTAACACTACATCTGATTGTGCAAAACATTTGTGGAATTCCTGTCCTTGGAGGTATTCAAAACTTTGTTTGATAGTTCTTAAGACAGCAGACCTGACTGGATGAGCTGATGGGACCTGTGTTGAGCAGAGAGCTGGATTCAATCACCAGAGGTCTTTCCCTACCTAAATTATTCAGTGGTTCTACAATTTATGAGATGTTCAATTATTTCTGCTTAGTTGGTCTAATGAGCAACTTGTTTTTCATGGAACCAGATTTAGTAGAACTCAAAGAAATCTGTCTAAAGGGACTGAAATTCTTTTAAAAATACTGTTCCATTACAGTGTATGTGAAAATCAGGTCCAAAGATATGTGTTTTCAGATTTACAAATTATGACAAATCTGCCATTCTACCTCAAAAAAGTGTGCTGTAGTGCACATAATTTTAATAATATTTACACATGACTAAAATATTGGTGAATAGTGAACTGTTCAAAGGTATCTAAAACTCCCCACTCAAACCTGGTTCTTGACAATAACAGCATCTTCACAGAAATACTTTCAAGTCAACTTTCTTCCCCCAACACAGAGAGATCTTTTGCTGATATGATTGACCTTCAGGCCCTTTTAATGCAGCTAGATGGTGAAAAACAATTTGATCTTTTGCCTTGTTGGCCTAAGCTTAATCTGATAAAAATCTCTGCAATTACAGGATTTATCAAAAATAAAATCCATACAAAACTTCAGCAAAAGACTTAATAAAGATACAGATTAGTATGTTGATTCACCCTGCAAAGTTATTTGTTCAAAAGCCTTCTTTCTTAAGTAACATTTAACATTTCTTTTATAACTGGATTTTGAAGTACTTGGAATTCTTCTTTGCAGTCAATCAATGCTTGGGATTAATTTAACCTGATGCAAAGGAATACTTTTACTAGTGTAATATTTGCACCACTATATCAGTGGAAAATAAAGAGCCCCTGTACTATTTGTGATCCTTTTCTATTAACTGCATAATTCCAAAAAGATGTCAGAAGTTTAGAATTCCTTTTCTTCTTTTTTTTTTTCTTTTTTTTTTCCTTTTTGTGCAATATCATTAGTGTCCTGAATGAAAATATAATACTGCTAGGTTACTTAGCTGTTATTTAGTATCTCATCTGGCAATCATATTTGAGAAAAATTATACAAGCCCTGGTCATTTCTCCAGGGGAAAAGAAAAAAAAAAGGCCTGGAATATTTGCTTCATTCTTCTTCTTTATGTCTATACCTTATGTCATAAAGCATTCAAATCACTTAGTTTTCTAAGCTTGAGAACTAGTACATGAAATCAGTTAGTTTTCTAAGCTTGAGAACTAGTACATGCTAATTGCACACTCACCCAATGTGCAATTAATGCAGATTTGCAAAAGAGCTATCATGCCTTACTTCAGTGTTTATTTCAAAGAACATCCTTCCCTAGACAAGCATTATGATTTTATCAGATTTTCATTTTTGAGTAGCAACCAATAGGTTTTGCAGCAATTATTCAATAGCATGTTTTCTCTGCACAATATGATGTGACCAAGATTCATCTGAACTTCTTCTTTTAGCTGAAAATTCAAATTCCCTATATATCAGACTGGAGTTATTGCTAGTGATTTTTACAATGTCTTTGATTCCCAGAGGTACTGTAAATAGTAAAGAAATTGAGTAACATAGTTTTATTTCAAGAATAGCAAGTTGTGAAAGGATAACAGGTTCACAACTGATTAGCATTTCAATCTAGTCAATAAAAAAAGTCTTTCTGTAACATAGCCATATACAGCAGATATAAATTGCAACACTGGCAACATTTCTATTTAGCATCCTGAGGTTCAAAATTATTTAGTAAAATGTCGTGATTAAAGTACAATACAAGAATTCAAGAACATTCAATACCACTGTTCTCAAAGGGGCATGTTTTAGAAATTTTGATCATACTGCAATCTGCTCAAAGCTGTTAAAGTATGGATAATTTCGTTCAATTTTCCAGTAGGTTTCTGCCTTGAATAAGTAAATAGTGCGTAATGGTTTGTGTCAAAGTCCTTGTAACACTCCATTAAACATAAAGCATGACAATCTGATCAGATGTCTCTTTTATAGTCAGAAACTGACTTGTGACTTTGGGAGTTACTCAACTGCATCAGGTCACAGTCTAGTCTTTTCATCTTCTAAAAATCCCTTATGGCTTTACATCTGACAAATTTTGAATCATAGCATCATGACCTCACTTTTAAAACTGCATTTGATATAGTCCAAGCACTGTTACTGAATGGAAAGTAGAACACTCTTCTGCTGGGGACTATATAAAAGGAAACCTTTTTTTTTTTTTAATGCTTTAGATTAAATCATATCTTCAAGCTTCAAGTTTTTTACTTACATGAAAAGAAATTAGAGTCCAGCTTAAAATACACACAAAACCAAGGGAATTCAGAGTTAGAAGAGAATAATTCGCCCATTCAAACATTAGCATTTCCTGAAGAAAAAGATTAAAAACAAACAATCTCTCCTTTAAATAAGTTAGAATAGAGATTCCAGACAAATATAGAAGTAGAGATTCTCTGTGTTGTGCACAGATATCAGTAGACTCTGCCTATGTAAAGTCTTTGTTATATTTAATGTAACAGTCAAGATCTAAAACATGATGATTCCCCACCTGAAACTGTCATCTTTCAGAAACTATTTGCCCATTTCTTTCTTTCCAGCAGGATAATGTCACTTATCTGAAGTTCCAAGAAAAGGAAGGGTTAGGACATGGTAAGTGGCGGAAACAATAAAGATTCAAAAGATAGAAGACAGGGGAGCATCAAGGGAAGGTGGAGAAAAAACCAGCTTGTTCCCAATGTTCACCAGAACAGGAGATCAATGGAACCTCTTTAAAGGAAAAGGACCAGTCTCAGTGAATTGAGAAGAGAACAATTGGAAAACACAGGCACAATAACACAGGAACTTTCTGCTTTCAAATTTGTGGCTTTGCACCTTTGGCTTATTGAAGTTTCACAGTTTGTAGCCAATCCTTTGTTTTTTCCCTGCCACAAGGAGAGACTTAAATCATGCCGCCTTCCTGGCTAATACAGAAGACACGGTCTATCATTCCTGGAACAGTGAAATTATGAAAACAATCTGATAGTATTATATAAACAGTGTTTCCATAGAATGATTAGCATTATAGATGTCTAATTTTATACAATAACATATGACTGATCTATGTCAGCCCATCTAATAAAGTATGTCGTCTCTCACTCAAAGCCATTCTTTTTTCCATTCTTGGAATAGTGCTGCTACAAAAGCAGAAAATGAATAATATGGAAAAGAGATGATGTCCAGCTATTGACATTATCTTAGAGTGCATTAGATGACAGTCTTTTCCCAAAGGAAGACCCTAATTCTGGTATCAATTTTATACAGAGGTTTTTGTATGGACTTGCTAGTGAAATCACACTTTTTTTCCTACAATTCCCTAAGCTGACAATGGATTTTTTGGGTAACATTCTCAAGGGGTTTGTTACTGAAATATAATTTCAGTGTCATCACTGCTACCTTTCTGTGATTGTAAGTATAGATTATATTTAAATGTTGTGTTTAATTTGCAAATATAACATGCAAGTAACTCCAACATATTCTGTTTTTTTCCGTGAAGTCTGTACTTCTGGAAGACCCATGTACAGGAGTGTGTTTTCCTTTATCTCTGCCTCATGCAGCTGGAGGAACCATTGTGCTGTCTGGGACAGAGTCAATTTTCTTCAAATAGGCTGGTATGGGGCTCTGTTTTGGATTTGTGCTGAACACAGAGTTGATAATACAGAGATGTTTCTATTGGTGCTGAGCAGGGCTTATACGGAGCCAAGGCCTTTTCTGCTTTTCCTTCTGCTACACTGACAAGGAGTCTGAGGGTGCATGGGAGGTTGGGAGGAGGCACAGCCAGGACAGGTGACCCAAATTGACCAAAGGGCTATTCCAGACCATATGACATCACGCTCAGTATATCAAGTGGGGGTAAGAAGGAGAAGGGGGGATGTTTGAATTGTGTGGTAGTGCATTCTCCCTTCACCCCAGGATGACAGAGTGACGGTGTTTGTCTTGCCAAGTCACTGTTACGTGTGATGGAGTTCTGTTCTCCTGGAGATGACTGAATACCTGCCTGCCCATGGGAAGCAATGAATTCATTCCTTGCTTTGTTTTGTTTGCAAGTGTGGCTTTTGTTTTCCATATTAAACTGTCTTTATCTCAACCCACAAGTTCTCTCTCTTTTACCCTTCTGATTCTCTCCCTGGTCCCACTGGTGGGGGAGTGAGCAAGTGGCTCTGTGGGGCTTGGCTGCTGGCTGGGATTAAACCACAACACCCAAACAAAATAGAGTATTGGTATAGAAAAGAACACATTTTAATCAATTAGAAGGAATAATAATACCTCCCAGTTAATCCAAATTAGCTTCTTAAATCCCTTTCATAGAATAAGAACCATTAGCAATATTAAACTTTACTAAAGAAAACACTATCTTTTTTCTTGGTGGAATGGGAAAATTTAGTTAAAACACGGTTCAAGCTCCTGAGCTAAAGTCTCTGATATGAACTGAAAAATTAAAGGAAGTTTAGTCTAAATTAGAGCCTTTTAAAATATCCACAAAATAGTAACCTATTGTTCTCATGGGATTTCAGACTCTTATGCTTAATATCCAATAGATTGGCAAAGGCAAACTCTAGACCAAATATTTGGTGTAACCTGAGTTTTGCCCATTATCCTTTCTTCTTGCTGGCTGAAAAAAAAATCTTGATGTAATTGTACCCTGGAGAAAAACAGTTTCTTACAAAGCACAAAGCCAGGTGCAGGAGAGCTTTTATTACAAACAAACGTCCTTAAACTGAGGCCTGTGACCTGTTTAGGTCTGTTTAAGATTTGATTAGTTGTAAAATAGATACCAAAACACTGAGATATCTGTTGTGTTTAATATTCAATGAATTGTTCTAATGAACATCAAGAAAGAGATTTTATATAATTCTCAACAGACTTTTTGTTAGTAAAGTCATTTAGGAATATAGAGAAACAAATTTAAAAAAAAGGGAAAATAACATTTTGCAGTACAGAAATAAAATATTTATGAACCTTTTGAGACAAACATTTTAATATGAAATAGCACAATTAACTCTTGGGCAATGTTTTCTTATTAACATCATACTGTGAGGTGAGTTGTCTTAGAAAGTTTATTTACAGTTTGTTTAGCAAAAGAAGAAACATACATATTTTTCCCCAGGATTCAGAAAACTTCTTGCATTAAATCAATATAAATGCAAACAGGATGGATTTGCAACAGGAAATTCTAAACACTTCAGGGATTTAATACTGATTTCACATGAAAAAGAGTCTTTAACCCCTCTCCAGGACTGAACATGATAGCTGTCCAATATCACAGTCCTCTTCATGTTCCACAATGACTCACTCACACAGAAGTGAATTTCTCCTTTATACCTTGACATGAAGAAGAAATACATGAACCACGCACTCATCTCCATGACCTTCAGTCATCATATAGTAGGATGGTCAGAAGAGAAAATACATATTAATAAATAAAAAAAAAAGCTCAGTGAAAAAGTCATAGAAAATTAACAACTAAATTTCATTATTAACAATTTGTCTTTGCAGTTATTTTTTCTTTACACTGTCAACTTTTAGGCTTTTACTATAAACTGACATTCTTTTACCATGACCCTATCACAAGTTCAGCATTCTTCATTCTCTACTCTATGTTTAAAGGCCAAAAGTACATTTGGATTTAGCAGAACTCTTGTTTTGACTGCAGGTGGCAAGGTTTTAATAGTGGGGGTTGGAGAGGTAACTTCTATAAGAAGCCCCCAGTCAGACAGAGCCAGCTTAGCCAGCTCCCACATGGACCCACTACTGGCTAAAGCTGAGCCCTTCATAATATATTTAAGAAAAGGCATAAAATGTGGTGTGGCAGCTGTTAGAAGAGTGAGAAATATGTGGGAGAAACAGCTCTGCAGACCCCAAGGTAAAGACACTAAACCTGAATGCTCTTGAGGTACTGACAGCGCCTTTATGCAAGCAAAATCCCTGCCAGGATGAGTTGCAATGGTTTTANTCTTCTCTGGGATAACAGCTGATTTATTATTAATCCAGTGTTGTGTTATGAGGGTCCAGGAAGGGAGTCCAGAGATATCCAGGTGGCTGGGGTAGCCCAGAAGAAAGAGGCCGAGGAAGCCCTGCAGGGCTCTTTTAAAGGAAGGTGGGACCAGGAAACACGCAATGGGAAACCGCGTAGTTCAAAGTGACCAGTGGAGGGGAGAGCTTCCCAGCGCATAACACAAGAGAAATATGGGACTTCACCACAACTCAGGTAGAGGGTTCAGATACTGGAGGAAGAAGGTCAAGGGTATTGTCTTGGCTTTCTTCCCACCAAACCTGAAGTTGAAAAGCAGCAGCTTCTGCCACGTGCGCTGCTACACCAAGGTGCTTCAGGTGCCAAAGCAGAGGTTCTCTTGCAGCCCATGGTGAGGACCATGGTGAGGCAGCTGTGCCTCTTTATGCTGTGGAGGACTACAGTGCAGCAGAGATCCACCTGCAGTCTATGGAGGGCCCCACATTGGAGTGGGTAGATTTGACCTCAAGCTGCAGGTTGTGAAGAGACTGTGTTGGAGCTGACTCCTTCCAGACACTGGGGTCCATGGAGAGAAGCCCACATAGGAGCAGGTTTTCTGGCATAACCTGTGATCCTTTGGGAGCAGTCCATTCCCAAAGAACTGTATCCCACTGAAAGGACCCATGCTGGAAAGCTATGTTAAGGACTGTCCTGTGGAAGGGACCCCATGTTGGAACAGGGGAACAACATGAGAAGGAGGAGTAGTAGAAATTAAGGGTTATGAATTTACCTCAATTCCCCTTCCCCATCACCCTGTGTCCCTTGAAGAGGAGAGGCAGAAGTGAAGGTAGGAGTGAAGGGAGAAGAATGGGGTGGTAAGAAGAGGCTTTTAGTTTTGTTATTATTTCTAACTGTCCACATCTGTTATTAACTGGCGAAAAAAAATAATTTCCTGAAGTCAAGACTGTTTTGTTGTGACAGTAACTAGTGAGTGGTCTCACTGTTGTTAACTCAACCCATGAGCATATTAATAACATTTTTGTCTCCTGTCCTGCAGAGGAGGGGGCCTGAGAGTACAACAGAATGGCCATCAGGTGGTCAGCCAAGGTTCAGACATCACAGTTCTTTGTGGTGCCCAGTGCTGGAAAATCAGATCCAGTACAACTGTGAAAATAAAATATAAGCAATTTCATGGGGTTGTATACCTACAGTTCATTGATAACTGTAAAAGCGCTAAGCCCGGAATGCTCTCGAGGTAGCGACAGCGCTTTTATGCGTGCATGATCCCTGCTGGGGGAGTTGTATAACTCTCCCAAAGGACAGAGTCCCAGCTACCGCAGATAACCTGTTTCTGCTGGCTCCTCTAGGACGAGAGTTTCCCCAGGCGTGGTGTACCAGCGCTGACGAGAATAAAAGGCTTAGACAGAGGGCTCTTCCTCGGGATAACAGCTGTTTATTGTGAGTCCAGTGTTGCGTTCTGAGGGTCCAGAGTTATCCAGATGGCTGAGTAACCCAGAAGAAAGAGCCAGAAAGAAGCCCTGCAGGGCTCTTTTAAAGGGAGATGGGATCAGGAAACACCCAATGGGGAATGGCATAGTTCAAAGTGACCAGTGGGGAAAAGCTTTCCAGGGCATAGCCATATATGGCATCTGAGATATGGGTACAGGTAACACAAAGGCAATATGGGATTTTACCACAGCTCAGGCAGAAAGTTCAGATATTGGAAGAAGAAGGCTGAGGGCTTTGCCTTGGCTTTCTTCCCACCTAAACCTGAAGCTCAAAAGCAGAATCTTCTGACAAGCGCACTGCTACATAACTGGTAGGATGAGCACTTTCTAGTAACAGTAGATTTTTGCATAGGTGATAAATGGAGTATTCTTAACAAAGAGCTTACATGAAAAGGAAGAAAACTGTGCCCTTTATAAAAGCTAGATGGATCCCTTTGTCAGTCAGAACAGCTGTAGGAGGCCATTCTGTACATAAGACTTTACTTCTCTGACATGTTGATGAAATGCCTTCATGGAGAAGAAAATTAAATTCTACTGATTTGGGCTTATTATCAGATAGTAAAAAAAAAATCATCATTTTAGGACCTGCAGCAAATGGTTGAGATATTAGAGAATAATATTTGAGAATCATTTGCTGAACCAGGGCAGATAGAGGAGTGTAGTGACCAGGAATAAAGAAGACCAAGGACATAGAAGCAGCATGGAAACAACAGTAATTTTCTGGAAACCTGCTTCTGGTAGCTCTGGTGTGTTTGTGACCTTGAAGTGTGACTGGAAAGTGGTCAGACCCATTCTCTATATGATATTATGAATTCTTTTCTTCTCTACAAGGCTTTCTACCTGTGGAAGGAAAAGGAGGGAAAGAGAAGGGGGATTTGGCTCATGATGACCAATTAGAGGTCTATAATTTGTGTGCATGCACACAGAAGTAGTCCCTAAAACCCAATAAGGGGTCAGCAGATAAAAAACAACAGTAAGGTGAAAAAGTCATGATCAACACACAGAGCCCTAGCAAAACTCCTTTGGAATAAGACTGATGCACACTATAGAGACCTAAACAAACCTGAGGCAACAAGAGGATTTTTTTCCCTGTGATTTAATAACCAATTGAATTATATTAATGTAGGACACATTTCCACACATTTTTTATTATCTGCTGATCTCCAAGGCTGCAGCGCACTTATTTAAAAATCACCCTTCTAGTACACCCATTTGCAGGGTTAGAGCAGATATATTCTATCATTTATCCTTATTTTGAGGGAAAAATCAACATTTTTAGAATCATATCCCAGCTTAACAACTTAACAAAAAATTCATACAACTCAGTAATTAATGTGTTTATAAGTACTTAGATTTGAACAAGTTACTAAATCCGGTTGATTGGCAAGGGGTTTTTAGTAGTGTTTTCTGCATTTCTGCTGAAGAGGAAAATTTCAGATCTACAAGACTGCATTTTCAATTCAGAATCACATTTTAATACATGTAAGACTGGCCCTGTCGTGTTTTGCTCAGAAACATCTTCAACTGCCTTAAAATAAAGAAATGGAAGAAGTCATAAGTGACCTGAAATGACTGAATTATAGAAAGGAATGCACTCCAATGCCAGTATATTAATTCCTCAAAATTTCTGAAAAAAAAAACAAGAATTTGTGTGCACCTTAGTCCCTCATCCAGGAGAAAGTGTTTATCAGTTGAATGTTCCATCATTTATTATGTGTATCACCGCATTTCTCTTCATTAATTGTTTACTGAGATTTATCTTGCATAGTAATTTAGTCCTTAGTTAGGCTAACTGTTTATTTCAATATTTATTTCATTTAGAATAATAATCAATAGAACAAAACGGTTGCCTGAGATCATGTCCCCATGCCAACAGCATGCAAAATTATCTAGTAAATTAAAATAACTAACAAGAGCTGTCAAGTTCCATAGGGTCATTTCAAATTAATCTCTGTAAGAAAAAATCAGGCTTTATATTATTAACAACAATAGAGGTAATACATATTTTTTCCTTAGAAAAATGCAAAAGTGACGGCATATGATCTCAAATGCCAGTTAATACAGACAGCAGAAAACATATTTTGAGAGAAAGACGAAACAGTTTTCTGTTGCTTATTTGTGGTGCACTGTAAAAGCACTAGGGTAGCTAATGTACATACCCATTATATTGTCTAAGACACAAATGTGTGCTCAGTAGCAGGAAATCCCTGCCCAACTGATAAGAAAGGAGGACTACTCTACACTATTCAAAAAAAAAAAAAAAAGAAAAGAAAAGAAATTGTGAGGTTAAAATTGGGTTATTATTCAGTTTGCTTTAGTTTTGAAAAGCCTATTTTATTTTTAACCCTTAGAGAAATTATTCCAAGCAGATTTGACTTTTAGAATGATTAACCTTTTCTATATTTTAGAGACTAATGGTCTATTTAAAAGTTTATTATTAGAAAAGAATATAGTTCTTTTATTTGCTCTATTATACACCTATTTCTGAACTGTTTAAAACAATTTTATACATACATACTTTAAAAACTATTATAATTTTAAAACATATTTATTAATCTTGTGGAAAAAAATTGAACAAGTCAGTAAAGTTAATAAAGTCAGATCAATGGGAAGCTCATATTAAGAGGCTTTTAGTTTTGGGATACACTTCATTTAATGAAATTGCCACTATGATTGTCAGTAGTAAATGAATTGTAAATAAAAGATATATTCCCTATGTGGCCTGGTGGTTGGAATTCAGCTCCAGGGATCAGATCAAATTAATTTGATACTGTTATTTCAATACAAAGCAATAATTTACAACAGAAAATCACCACACACAAAGTGTGAAAAATCTCTGCTATATGCTAAAGAATGCCAGCAATCAAAAAGACAAGGGGCAGATTTATTTGCTGTCTTCAGCAAAGTCAGAGAAATACCTGAAATAATATATATTAGACCTCAAAACATTTTATGGGCTGAAGGGATGTTAAGGGGGGAGTATGAGTGTAAATCACACATGGAATTGTGGTGGAATTAATGAAGTAGGGCAATTGTTTTTTTCAGTTATATCTTTCCGTGTTCTTCGTTTTGCAGTTTGTACTGATTTAGAATCCACAGACTTTGTCAGAATGGAAGAAAGTTGTTCTACAGGATTGCTTTTGAGTGCAGAAGTGTCTGTCTAAAGCTGAACTTTACTCTGGGTGTATTCAGTGTGGTTTTGGAAATAATGTGTCATAAAGAAGAAGAGATAAAATACAGGGTTTCAGATTCTTTTTTTTTTTTGTAGGTATACAGGTGATAAAACATATGGTTCATCTTACTTGCAGAATTTTATCATTATAGAACATTTTTTATAATGATCTATAATCTAATCAGACAGAATAACCAGAGTAAATGCCAAGTAATCACTTTATTCCCCACCTATACGCCTACTTTAAAGATATTACTTGCTTTTGGAATAATAGCTGCAGCTACATGCGCAGCTAGTAACTCTTGAGTAACTATGGAGCATTGAAAGGAGCTGAAACATGATTTCCACGGGGCTGCATCATGCTAATAGCCTCAAGGCTATTCAACTTGCCTAGGTAATAGGAGACTGTAGTCAGAGAGACTGGATCATCAGGCGCTTCTAAGATTAATACTGTCACATCATCCTCAGATCCTGCTGTCCATCTATCCATCTGCTCATTCGAGAACAAAAGCATAGGAGCCTCTGAGGAAGCACTGCTGCCTACTCCCCCAGTTTACTTCTGCAACTTTCTTTTCCCTCAGGTACCTCTGTTAAAGGTCAAAGTGACAGGCATTTTCTTCCTGTTTTGTTTTCTGGGTTTATTTTAATAGAACTTCACTTCAGTGAGGGTTCCTGTCTCACTTAGAACTTTAAAAACGCAGTGTATAAAACCCAAAACCACTGAAAATGAACAATAGATGCAAACACTATATTTAGTATAAAAATAGCATTCATACTACACTTCCTTCTCATTCTTTATAAATACCAACAGAGGTGATTTTGAGGAGAAATGCTGGACAATAAACCAACATATTGTGCCAACTTCACCTTAGGCAGATCCAGGACCCATTAAGTAAATCATAGGATTTGTGCCATGTTTTTTAAAGCATTCTCCTCCATTATAGATGCTTCATGGGATTTGGGGACTTTTGACTTTAGGGACTGCACCCACGAGCCAGTTTGTTCTGTGAACCCAATAATGAGAAAGTTTCTACATAATTCTTGGATATTTTTGCTTACTCATTTTTACACAATATTTTCACAAAGCACAACCAACGAAAGCTTCTCTATTTATCTGCCAATATATTTGAAAGAGTTTCCATGGTTTAAACAATATCTAAGCCTTATGCCCTACTTCAGCTGAGAATAAAAGTACTGAGCTTGAAAAATTTATTTTTTAGAAGACTGTATCAACCTGTATTCATATGGACAAGTTTCCAAACAAAAGAGAACTATACAGAGCTCTCATTTTCACTGTAATACTTGGAGTGTGGAAACAAGGTGTAAAAGGAGTTTTATCATATGTATGAACATATTTATGAAGTTTGGCCAATGAGAGCTGCAGCATGAAATGTTCATCTCTAGACTTGCTTGTGAAAAGCAGGGATCTATTAACAGCTAAATAAAAAAAGTGCTTGGTGGGGGAGCTAGAAGTGGTGACTTGTCACTGCTTGTCAATAAACCAGCAATGAGCCTCTGTCTCTGAGAGGCAATCTAAGATGACTGCAAGGAGATAACAGGTATGAAATATCTCAGCTCCCTTGTCTGTTATCATTGATCTGAGCTTGCTTGCTAGAGCCTGAGTGAAGCTTTTGCCTGACCTAATTGGCGTTTAAACATGTACCCACTCCCTGGCCAAACCCTGTGTCTTGCCCTTGCCTGCTCAAGCCACTTGGCTCAGTCCAGGCTCCTTTCAGTGAAGTCATGTGTCACCTGACTCCCACCTCAGTTGTTTCATGGGAGCCTGGAGTGTCTCCTCTCAGGCTCCAGTTACAGGACAAGCTATGTTTTACATTCCTTTCTGATTTGTCTCACACCTCACCCTCAGGTCATAAGACTTGCATTGCTTCTTACAAGAGAGAAGAATTTTGTTTGACCATACTGAAACTGGACTTTGCAGTTTTCCCATCACTGCAAAACACTCACAGCTCATATAGAGGACTCAGCTGAAAACTTTTCTCTGGCCCTCCATTAACTAAACTAATCCCAAAACTGGATTTTTAAAACAAATACTTTTTATATTCAGACAAACACAAACAATATGTGCAGAACACAGCTGAAATAGCAAGCTTATATGAGTTTTTTTGCTAGATTTATGCTTTGCTTGCAAGCATGTATTGACTTCTCTTTGCCCAATTGCACCCAGATCTGTGTAACAGCAAACACAAAATACTGCTGCACTGTGTTAATACCTTCCCATTGAGGCTGGGGAGCTGAATATTTATGGGGTCATGACTAAAGACAGACAACCTGGGGGAACACATCACAGAAACCAGTGCCAAAATAGGGAAAGGAATGAACCATGGTCCCATCCCTACTTACAATACCTATAAATTCCTTCCTGTAAATACACACATGCTATTTCACTCAGTTTTCTTTTGTTTCTACCTCCTTCTTTAGAAGTAGTATTTAACTGTGAGGTGTCCCTTCAGCCCTAAGTTCTGTCCCTGGCCTCACTACCCTAGAGGGGAGTTATTAGCTCCATTATAGTAGATAAGATAGTGTTATCTAAAATCTGTTCACTTACGTTTTTCTGAAGGGTTTTTGGAAAAAATGGCTGTCAAGTCTTTCCTGGTCTTTATAATGGTTTAATTTCCTTTCATTTTCCCTACAGAAGTTTCTTTTGACTTAGCTCCACACCACCTGCAAAATGATAAGAAATAGGTAAATTAATAAGCATATAATATTTATACAATACAGTAGGGAGAAATCCTTCCACATCACCTGCACCTTAGTGAAACAGCTGAGCTGTTGGATAAGTATCCTAGAAAGTTTGGTTACAAACTCTATTTTAGATAGTACATTTGTTGTACTAAAAGTCAAATGTTTCTTGGAATACTGTCTTATTAACAATGAGGTTTCCATTAAAAAAATTATACATTATTGTAGCTGCCCAGGGCTTCTTTTGAGAAAGTAGTCTTTCTCATGCAAGCTATGAAAAACAATAAGATAAGCACCTGCTGTTTTCCACAGCTGTTTTGACTCAAGGCAGAATGTGTTTTGATTTAGGCAGTGTAGAACCCAGCCAATCATACTGGGGGATGGATGGCTACTGATGAATCATCTAATTGGGTTCCTAACATACATAAAGAGAAAATAGGACAATAAACTCTCTCTCTCTGCTGCTGCCTTCACTGAGCTGGTCGTGTGCTTATTTCCATGTCTACAGCGACATCCCACAGCGATATATTATCTTCAAAATGTTTCCCAGATCAAAGTGACATATTCTATCCTGTGTCCTTATTGCCACAAACCACCCTTTCAATAAGCGTATGTTTCATTCCATCTAGTTGTAACTTGATGTCTCTAGGTAAAATAAAGCCATAGAATTTGTTGGTTCTCTCCTGATGTCTTCATTCTTCCACAGGGATTTTCTTTGAAGGCTCACGTTTGACAACACACTTTTCAAATGTAAGTCTGGATGCATGGATGGATGGTAAGTGCCTGTTTCTTTTGACTCTATTTTCCCAAATTCATGTACATCACATTGCACAACACACTCATCCCTAGTTTCTCACTAATGATATAAAGTAGGTTATCTTTCATTGTCGCAGAGTACTTATTCCAAGTTGACCAATGTACCTGGTGCTTTCCTTGTGGAAATGGGTGGAGGTCCTGTTTGCACCCAGTTATGTCAGCTTACAGGCACTGGGACCATGACCTCAAGATAATGGCCTTCATTTTTGTCTGTAATAGAGGGAGAGGATGTTAACCTTCCCTCCCCTTGTGTTTTCCTATACCTTGTGTATTTTCACTGATAACCCACAGCTGCATTCCTGCAGCCAGCTGTCTGTGTTTTTAGTGAGAATAGGAACTGATTTCTGGCTCATGTTATATTATAACTTCCAAGCAAAATATCAAAAGGTATGTCCTTTGATATCTTCACTGACAGTATTCCAGCCCTTAACTGGGTGTGTACAGAAATGTGCTCTTCAAATAGCAGACATGGCTTCATGTTTGGAACTTTCAGCTACATTTGATACCCTACCAGCATCTGGCATTTTATTTGCCCATATGAGATCATACCAGTGTTCCAGAAGCCCTGGGGTCATGGTCCTCTTAAATGTCTCTCTCCAATGCATCCTGCTTCACTTTCGTGCCAAGGTGTCCTGAAAATACTAACAGAAAACATGAAATTAAGCAGTAATTTGTAGATGTTTGATGAGAAGAGTCACCTATCCAAAAATCATAAGACTCAGAGGAACAAGTAGTGCACCTTTCTGGCAGATGTATCACAGGGTTAACTGCACTAATTGAAAATCCCAAAGCTATTCTGGCTGGAAACACAGTAGGTCATTTATTTGGCTGTCAGAACACTCTCAAAAAGATCAGTTGGCAAATTCTTCCCAGCTAAAACTTCACGTGACTGTTTCTGTGAGTGTTCTTCCCTTCATCTCCTTGCGTGTGCTTCTGGAGCAATTCACAAATGTTTTCTGACATGACCCTAATCTGTTCTCCTTCCTTGGGAACTTCTGAAACTTCTTTTCAGACTGAATCAAAATCCCTCTACTTTCGAACATGATCTTTGCTAGGGCTCTATAAGGTGAGCTTAACAAAGATGAAGAGGCACATACTTTATTTTAGCTCATTTCTAAGTGCTTAATTGTCATAGAATAACCCATAAAACCTCAATCCATCATTTTCAATCCTTTTTGTCATGCCATATTTTCAACTCAAAGTTACTTAAGCATGTGAAATTCTGTTCTGGTCCTGTCATCTTAACTGACCTGAACATGCAACTTTAATCTTGCTCCCACATATATCCAAAATCCATGAATGAGTTTTCCTCGTATCAGAGACCATGGGATTCTGATGCAGTCAATGTACTCTGACCACACTTACTGCTAAAAACAGGTAACTGGGAAAAAATATGGAAGATTCAGTCCTTTCCATTTAAACATGTTTCTTCTGTTAAAACACTGTAGTCAAAACATTCTTCCAGAAAACAGAAGTGAGTTCACCACCCAATTTCATCTCTTACATTCAATGATCCAGGCTATACAAAAAAAGCTAGTCTGAAACCAGATCCAACAGTTCCTACAACAACCATAGCACTGGTCATTCAGGCTTGCAGAACTCAAAAAGATCAGATAGGCAGAGGACATGAACCAGATTGAACAACGTGTGAAAAGGGTATTCACAAGAAGCTGCTGGAGGAAGAAAAGATGGATACATGTGCATAGGATCTAATTCCAAAGACAGTGCTCACTGAAGCAAACAAATTTCAGATAAAATACATCCGGAGTCCTCCATTCCTTCAGTTCCACCAGTGTAACATTGTATAGCATTTATACAGGATCTACTGTAGCCCATTTGACATTATTCATTCTTGTAGTTTTTTGTTTCTTGACTATATCACTTTCTATTTGTTCTGTCTCTGCGACAAGCCTCAAGTACTGGGTCCAGCTCTTCCTTTTAGATCTTTTTAAATCTCTGCAATTTCGATTCTAATGTTGTTTCAAATTCATCCAAATACATTCTTATGATGGACATTTCTGATGTGAATAGGATTATTCTCATATTTTCGTGGCCACATAAGTTTTTTACATGTCCATAAGATACATATCATCTTCCCAAGAGATCAAAGGAAGCACTGGATGTGGTTCACAGAGAGGTCCTGACATTTCCTCAACCCTACCTCTCCATTGATGAACTGATATAGACCGGGCAACTCCTCCAATGGGTGCATCAAATGCAATATTGATGTCTTCTTTCTAACATGTTCCTACTAGCCCAGTATCTCCACTGGACACATGCAGAATCCTAACATGGAGTCACCCTTGAATTGCTCAGGAGCCTCAGGACTTGGTTATCCTGTAAGGGAATATCTTTACTCATTTCCCTTCGGTAATTGGTGTGGGAGAATTATTCACCCTTCTTTTAAAAATGTTACATACAGTTCTACTCCTCATCAGCTGAATACAGCACAAAGTTATGAATCCCTTAATCAACAATTTTTAGGTTCAAACAGTCTTCTTCTTTATCAACTGGGTAATTTTAGAGAGATGCTTATAGTAGTTTCTATTGCATGATCTTTTCTCTACTTCGCCTTTCCCAAACAACATGACAACCTTTACCTTGACTTTCTCTTTAGCTGACATGATTTTCAGTATTGTAACTCACTGCAAAATGTCACCACCAGAATTCTGCTACTACCACCAACAGTCATAGGTACAATCAGACATATTTTTAAAACCTTGATGTATTGATCTAAGTTGGTGAATCTGCTTCCTTTGTCACTGTCAAAGGTGAAATCTTGCCATTTTAAGAGGTATGTATAAGAAATGGGTTGATGTAAAATAACAAACCAGATTAAAAAGTAGAAAAGAAAAAAAGCATATGGAAAAACGATATAAAAATGTGAACTACTTGTCACATGTATAGAAAAGGCCTGGAGAAGACCAAATTCAAGACTTTCTGTAGAAGTCATTACACCCTTCAGCTTCAGGCCTGATACATCACTGTTTCAGCATTGGTCAACAAGGTTTTAAAGCTATAAATATTCTCTGAAAGAAGAAAGAAAAAAAGAAAAAGAAATATCTACAGTATCTCTGAAAGATACTTTACTTCCCCAAACGATCAAAAATCCCCCAAATCCACCCCTCCCCTCTTCTGTTTGTAATTCACATTTATGTAATATGGAGTTGCACATCAAAATATTGCAGTATATAGTTTTCTTTGTAGCATCTCCAGCTCAAACGGAAAAGAGGTGTCATTCTTTAAACAGTTGCAAAAGAGAAGCAAATTAGACATACATTAAAAAAATATCTAGACTCTATTCAGAGCCTTTTTTAATTCTGAAGAAGACATTTACATGTATTGTGGAAAGAGGGAGATGCCCTGTGTAGTAAAAAGAACCTCCAACAGTAGAGAAAATAAAAACAGGACGGAGGCAAGGCAGGGCAAGGCAAAGGCAAAGGCAAACGCAAGGCAAGGCAAGGACTTCACTGCTCCTGCAATGTGAAGAATAGAGAAATCTATCTGCTACCCCTGTGTTTGATATAGATATTATATTAGGCAAAGGAAGAAAAACCTGGATGAATATATGAGAGTGTAGAGCTGCAGGGAGGGAAGGCTAAGAAGAATCAAGGGACCATCATTAATCTCCTGAAAGCAAGACTTTCACATGCAGCAGCATAAAGGCTTCCTGTGAATATTGAACTTTCTTATTACATAATACAAAAAAAGGGCTAAAGCAGCATAAATTGAACACAATTATATTAAGCCGAATATTATCAGAAATTAATACAATACCATTTCAAAGAGATTTATGACAGTTGTACAGCTTTTCAGTGGTTAAATAAAGACCTTTTTGCAGAAAAACGGCTGTCACCTCTGGTAAGTGGAAACACATGCATTTTCATTCCACTGCATATAACAGAGGCATTTTGTCCTGAAATTTAAAAAGCACACCCAATACATCAGTAATCAACCTGCATCTAAGGCTGCATATAGATCTATGGCAGGTGTGGAAGCTTATGTGGAATCATATAGGCATGTGAATACATCCCATTTCAGCTGCAACTTAAAATTTTATGGAGTCATGTAACCCAAGTTATTCATGGCGAGCCCTTCACTATATTTCTCTGTATTCATGACTCCCACTTCTGAATGCCACCTCCCATCTCTCTTACTTGCCTGCCTACCCCCACCCTCAGCCTCATCAGTCTTTTCTCCTGTGGTGCAATGCAGAGTACAAAGAAATAAAACTACAGAGAAAACCAAGATAGTCTATCAAGAGGAAAATAATTTATGTTGAATGCAAGAGATTTACTCATTTGCTCCCCTCTGTAATAAGACTGATTAATCTGCAGTAAAGTTCCCCAAAATTGCCTGAAAAAGTTTTCTGATGCAAGGCACTAGATGGTGTGTTGTCTATGGCTGAAGGGAGGATTTTGCTATTGGCAATAGGCAAGTGACAAGTGTCCCAGTCATCTAATCTGTCATGCTGTGTGTCTTCACTTCCCTGTCTTTATCCTGAAGCCCTAAAGTAAGAGGAAAGCCAGACAGACTCATTTCAGTAGTTACCACTAACCTACAATTTTTTCTTGAGTTTTTTCTTGATTGAATTTGCATCACTAATTTTACTTATAATTTTATTTCTTTGTGGGACTTTGGGTCAGTTGTTGTGGCTTTGAGGGGGCAGGAGTTAGGGGTGGCTTTATCCTCCAGACTAATAGAATTATTTTCTGTGTTTAATTTAATTTTTTTGTCTCTATTCAGTCATAGCCCTTCTGAACCACAGGATGCATGTTGCTGCCTATTTCTACAATGGCTGCATCAAATCTATTCACTTCAAAAACAGTCTTCCTTTGATAGAAAACCTCTTAGATACAAGATGACAATCTCTGTCATTAAAACTTTCACAATCTAAAAGCTATAAATGTTCAAATAACAATTCTTCTAGCATGCAGCAGATAAAATCTGTGCTTTGATTTACTTCTTAACACATTACTGAAGTCATCTCTTTGAAAGCTTTACAGCATGATTATTTCCCAGCAGCAGGGTATGTAGAGCCTAATTGAAACAATTAAGGTGATATCTAACAGCTTCAGTTTCATTTTGAGGACATCAGTTTGTATTAATATATATCCATATGAACAACATTAAAATGCATGTTGTTCTGTCACCCTCTGGATAAATTTTAATTTTAGAAAAAAATTTAAAATTCCTTTTCATAAAGTCCAAATGTGGCTAGGGAAAAAGGACTGCCTGTGCCTATTTACTGAATAACCAGTACCACATCCTGCAAAAGAAACACATTTATCCAGGACATGAAATGCTGCCTGTTGGTTGTGTATCATTTCTGATAGTGGCTATCTGTTATAATGGAAAAAGCATCAGTGATGCATCAGGATCCATCTGGCAAGCCACCATAAGGCTCTCAATCACTTGGTCTCTGCAAGGTGACAGATGTTGCAGTTCATGCTTTTTTTTCTACAGAAACTTCAATGTACTGAAAATGTCAGGTTACAGCAGCAGCAAGATCTCCATCTATTTATTCCAAACTGAATATAAGACAAAAGTCACAGCACAGAATTGACTGCCTCTGATACATTAGGTATGTTCCTCTCATTCTGAAATGCTATCAGCACCTCTATTTCTTTTTTAAGTAATGCAACTGCAGCTCGATCAAGATCAAATCACTGTGTGGGTCCCAAAAACCTATGCCAGTAGAAAAGTTTCTATCATGAATCAACATGTATTGCTTCCCCCTGTGGCTGCAGTCAGTGTAGAAATCTTTCTCTGGCATGGTGCGATGTGGTTACACCCAGCCTGCAGTGCTGTCCAGCCCGCTCTGTCCTCAGCGCCTGTCCCTCTTACTCTCTGGGCTTCAGAGATAAGTTAAGATACATGTTCAGCAAAAGAGTGAGGCAAACAATGGAAGGGAACAAAAAAATAAAAAGAGCCTGGTGGTGGCTCAGTACAGGAAACCCTGTTATTTAGATTATTCTGGTCACTGTTATCTGATTTCATGATGTTTTAAGCTGTAGTGATAGCAACACAAGCAGAAGTCAGGTTTCAATTTGTAATGGTAAATATAGAAACAGAAGGGTGGGCAGGGAGGACTGCTGTTCGATATATCATTCTTAGTGAATTTCCAGTTTTTCTCCGATGACATCTCCCTGAAAAATACACACTGAAAATGTGAAGCTTCTTTGTTTATGTTTTGGTTTTTTTTTTTCAAATTGTCCACCACTACTCACAGAAAGCTTTTAGGTTTGGTTTTCATTAGCTGGCTGTATTGCTTTTCCTTTCTCTCAAAAAGTCATTACAACAGTCTTTTGAAACAAGAGGTTCATCTCCCTTCCTCACCTGCTAATTATTAATACTTTGCAGTGCCCTTATTTAGAGGCCAGAACAGGTTTTTTACGCAGCCTCAAGGAGAGGGAAGAGAGCGTAAATCAACATTAATGATTCATTTGCAGCCAGCCCTTGGTATATGAGATTATATTCTAGGACTTAACTTTCCTATTTAAAGCTGCTACAATCCCTAAGGTGTCCATTGTGTTCATATGTTTTGTATTCATTCAACTCCACAAAACAACCCACTAAGAACTGTTCAGCATTCTGATGTTTCACTTTATGTTAGGTTGCTGAGAAAAGGAGTAACAGTTTAAAGTAAGGGCATTATCCTTATAAGCAACAGCTCCTAAACATTTTCACTTTCTTTCTTAAGTTGAAGAAGTGGAGAGGGGGAGAGGAATTTGCACTGTAAAAGTTACACAATCAATTATGGGTTGTTATATCTACCTAAAATTCAAGAGAAGACCATGTTGCTGACACAGTGAAACACCTCAAAGAGCCCTCATATGTTGCTGACACAGGGAGACATTTCAGAGAGCTCTTATACAGGTTCAAAAAGATGCAGGTTGTGTCAGAAGCAGACATTATGAATTCATCCCATTAGTCCATTGTGTGGTGCCTGCAGGATCAGGCTACAGCTATTGTGCATTCCCAGAGGCAGCACAAATCCAGTTCTAGGCTGTGCTTTTGTTAGGATGCTGCCTGATATACACAACTCAAGTCAAAATAATGCACAGACAATTGTAATGTCAAATTTTGCTCTTGATTATGTCAACATGCCCTGTTGTACCTACAGGAGTCTCCCCTACCTCACCCTAATCAAACCGTTTAGGATACATGGCAATACAGTGAGAAACGGCTTCAACGTAATTAATCCTTCTCAATGAGTGCTAATTGAGAATGGGATGCACAAATCAAAGTGGAGAACTCCAAGAGAATGCGTTCAGATCATTTGCTTTTAACAAAACAACACAATATAAATTTGTTTCTAATGAAATACTACAGAACAGTTCAAAGAACAATTATTATCAGCCCAGAAGAGAACTTATAGGAAGATTGCCTACATTTTTTTCTCAAATAGTACAGTTGAAGATGTTTGATTCTAAAAGTTTCTATGGTGTTTTCTTTGAATATTGCATACATAAAATTTTCTCCATTTGAAAACATTTTAATATTTTAATTGAGCTTTCTTCCAGATACGGGAATTACTTCTAAAAACATAGTATTTTAAAAAAACTAAACTATTTCCCAGGTATTTTTAATGTATTACACATAAATAAAATCTGAATCTTGGACAATAAAAAGTACACTGCAAAATGTACATTTAAAACTTGTTTACAAAGTATGACTAAAGTCTTCCCTTCACGAGCAAAGAAAAGGATGTCGCCTGAAAAAGAAGGAACAGCAAATGTGAAGATAGTCATGGTGAATAGAATTTGAAAATACTTATAGTGTCAACTGGGTCATATTTTTGTAATAGACATTTTCAACAACATTAACTACAATGAATTTTATCAAATAATTCCAGAGTTTTGCATTATTTTAAAATAGCGTGAAAATTCTTCATATATGTGTTCATGTATTTGGAAAGAGAAAAGCTTTATCAGCAATTTTACATTTTTTAAGAAAAGACTAGCTTAATAGCTTTTTCACTTGAATCTCTCTCTGGAATCTTAAATCAATTTATAAAATGCCAAATGGAGTTGTACAGGCAGCATTAAGAATTGCTAGCTAATTCTGACACTGCATGAATTTTCATACAATTTGCAAAGGTGTGAGTCAATATAAAATGTTGTGAATGACTTCAGTGAATCACATAGTGTATCTCCTCTGAGAAAAAATTATGACATGAAGTAGTTGGTACAAGAAGCAATTGGGAAATCCACTGAATATTCACTTTGCAAAGACTTATGGTTCCTTTTCCATCCTCATAGTCACAGAGAGCAAACTGAGCATCCTCATAACATTTACTTTGCAAAATGGAACACTGGTGTGACAAAAATAAATATACAGGGGCATACTTTTCCAAAAACCTGAACCCACTAAATTACCTATATTATCTAGACTTGCAAGCAGAAGAAAAAGCATAAACAGTACCATGTGAGGTAGGATTTAAGCATATCCCAACACAAACAAAAGGATTATGTTTTGGACACAGTGTAGGCGCCCAGGCCACCTTTCTGTGTTGAACAGGAGCTGTTTAGGCAGGGATCCAGACAGAGTAGATCAGGCCAAGAAAAGCTTTCAGTTAGCTGTTTTATTTACCTGCTCAGACTCTACAGTTTGAGACAAAAGAGTGCACAGGTGTATTATACCTGTTCAATGAAATACCATGCCCCTAGTCATTCATTGTAATGCAGAGCAGTTTCACTACAAAATCCCCAGAGACAGCTGCAGGTTGTAGCTGCACATAGCTCTCTAGGTCAGCTAACATTCCTGCTCACTTTTATCAGTTTTGGCCAGTCAAGAGCACAGCTCAGGCTTTTCAGATTAGGTACTGACATTGTATTTTGTCTTGTGTGAACAAAAAAAGTACACCAGGATGACGTACAACCTGAGGAAGATTTTCACACACAAATCAGGCAGACTGGCCAAGCTTAAATTGGAAAGTAATAAACCCTCAAGATATTCCAGTATTCCTCCAAAACTCCCACCAGAGATTTTCAAGAACTCAGATGACTTTTTGCAATCTGCCTACTTTAGCAAATGGAAGAAGTGAACAGGGAACTTAGACTGAAGCTGGAGCCAGAGAAGCAATCCCAGTGGGCACAATGCACAGAGAAGAGGACAAGTTGAGCAGGGTGAGGGCAGGGTAAGATTTGTACAAGCTGTTTGTAACATAGCCTCTGTGAGACATGGATTGGTGAGATAATTCACATCAACTGAACCCAGAAGTGGAATTCAGTGGCCTGAAAACAGGCATCTACCACAAAAGCAAATATAACATACCCTGACTGCTCCCCAGAAAAGTCTGAGTCAACTACAGGTCTTTTCTGTTTGCCACATTTTCCAGCCCCGTGTGGATGTCTCAGGTACCCTACAGCATCGAACATCTAGGTCTCAGGTAGCCTACAGCATCCAGACCACTGAATTTCCTGCCATGTTTTGCAGCAATGTTTTAAAGTAATTCTCATTTTGACATATTTTGTGAACAGTTTGTTTTAAAAAAGCATTGGAAAGTCTTGTTGAGTATTTATTGTACAAAGAAATTGTAAAATGCACATTCTTTTCAAAAACATGGCTGTAGGTCTTGTACAATTTCCTCATTTTAGCAGTTGATTCAAGTGAAAAAAAAATATTAACTTTATCACAAGGATTTTATTCCACCAGGAGAGTTAGTGGCATCATGAACATATGCTACATCACTTGAATAGTCCCCAATTTTGCTGCTACAATGACCAGGCTTTTCAAACAGCTTTCAAAAGCAAATTCTGGTGAAGATGGGGACTGAATTCCCTTTACTCCAGGTTTGAAAATGAAGCACATTAGAAAACAAGGGCACAGAGCCAAAGCTACTGTTACCAGGTCATTAATGCAGAAAGGCTTTTAGTTTTTGTGGTTGTTCTTAAACACAGCATAGCAAAACCTAAGGCTCCATGTGATCTAGCCCTGCACACATACTCCTGTGCCATCTGTAACACCCACACACATCCTGTGCTATGCCTCCAATATCCTACATCATACATCTTCTGGAGGAATCATACCTAGCAAGTCAGACATTCGCCATTAGGAAGACTGGGCTGCTCCAGTAACAGTGCTGTGAGTCATGGTTTTCTCAGTGCCTGAATCATTTGAACAGTTGCAGAGACCAATACTGCTCTTTGGGAATAGATTCCCACTACTTCGAAGTGCAGCTTTGTGCTTTTCACTGTGCATATCGATTTGAAGGGTCTGCGGAAAGGGACAGGCTGGCTCAGCATACAAGGAATGTGTCTCATATATTTGGCTTTTTCTAGAAGAAATAGTATCCAGTGACAGTAGAAGGTCCAACCCTTACTCTTCATCATTTCCTATACCAGCTGGCTGACATCATTCCCAAAACATACCACATCTGAACAGCCAGGTTAAGAAAGGATGGAATTAACAACCCAAGTGGATTTTTAAAACAATGCAGTAAGCCATACCTAAGTCTTGCCAAAGAGGCACATTGTGTCTGGTCCTGACAACACACTGACATTTTACATTGAAGTATTGGCCTACTGCCATAGTAAGAATGGGAAAAACTGAAACTTTGAAAACACATAAAATATTATCTAAGGTCTGATCATCCTCCAGTCTAATGAAACAAAATGTTTTGGCAACATATTCTTACAGATTAGCCAAAACGTTCCCTGGCAGCTCAGATTTGCCTTTGGCCCCTTTTGTCACCTATACAAGATCTCAGCAGCTCTAGGGTGTCAGCAGGAGGGAAGCTTCTGAAAGGTACCAGTTGAAACTTATCAGGGAGCCCCAGGACATGCTGTCTTGCAGTTTGAGTGGATTAGACACACAATACTAAGGTGTCTGACAGCAAGTTTTCAGTTAGAATGGGGCATTTTCTAGTTAAGATAAGCCACTGTCTGATATGTACATGCAGATACAAGAAAAATACACATAAACTTATAAGTATTTATAGAGAAAGATATAAAAAAGATACACACACATACATGAAAGATTGTTTTCTGTTTTAGAAACTCTAAAACAACATATACATGGGCAAACCTTGATTGAGAGCCTAGATAGAACATTGGATTTATAAAGGGTTTTAGGTAAAAATAATTTTGAATATTTTGGGACCAAATTCCTCTCCAAGCCACACTAGTATCGATGTAATATCAGCAGTTATTTGTATTGTGCAAGAGCTAGAGGGAAGATCGTCTTTTTGAGAACATTTCAAACTCAGGTTTCTTTGCCTGAGTAAAAAAAAAGTAAGTATAGCAGATCTCAGGTGAGTTTCTCTGCTGCAGATATATCTTGCATGCCTATATGCATGGAGTTTTCTCTGCATATTTACACTCGATGCAACAGATCCTGATGCCCATGATAATGTTTTTTACAGATTTTTAAACACTGTAATCACAGTTGAAATAACAGAACTATAATAATATTTTCAGCCTTTTAATAAAACAGTTTTAAGTGTTGCTTAGGGTTTCACAGCAATATAAATAATCCTTTGCCCACTTTTACCAGCAAAATAACTCCCTGGTAAAATTTTGCTGTGTGGTAGACTAAGAACCATTTAAGAATCTATGAGAATACCATACATAGTGTATTTGCCATAGCATATTCACACTCATGCACAGAGACCGAAAGGAGTACGTACAAGGTATACCTGGGAAAAATTCCCCTTGATTTCAGTGAAATACTCACTGTTGTGGTGCCTCTGGGCGTGGCTTGCGACCGGGCCGGCCCCACCAGGCCCGGTTCAGCAGGGGCCGTCCCCGCTCAGGGGAACAGCTCATTGGTTCCCATGCCGGCTGCAGACAGCCGACTCATTGGCCGGCACCACTGTCAATCATTGTGGTCCTCCGCAGTGATTGGCTCTCCCAACTGCCCTCCCCTCGCCTCTCTCTTATAACACGCCCTGAGCGCCATTTTGGATGTCTTCTCCACACCATGATTCAGTAATAAAATTCTGCTGGCGATAAGTGGAAAAGAACCCTTTTGATGCCTAAAAGGCTAGCCCAAAAACTGAGGCTAGGCAGAAGTAAGGGAATAAAAGGTGGGTATTTATTTGAAGGGCCTTCAAAGGTACATTTAAGGCAGGCAAAGCCCCCTCCTTGGGGCATCACCCAAAATGGACGACGAGTCACGAGTTCTCCACTCTTTCATAGACTTGGTCCATTCGCATATCAGCACAGATTCACCNGGGAAATCGCTTTGCTGATGAAACAGCAAAAAGGGCTGCAGGAAAAGGTATTCTTGCAGTAATTCCACAAAAAGAGATTGATTTGTCAGGGTTCACATAAAATATGATCAGACAGATCACAATTTAATCAAGTTTCTTAAGGCTAAGATCACAGAAAACGGGTGGGCTGTTACGCCTGTGAAGCAGGTGGTAGTTCCACCCCTAATCCTTCGAGAGCTGGCTCAAAGGGAACATGAAAGCACACATTTTGGAGTTGAAAACCTTCTGAAACATCTGAAAAAGTACTAATAGGAAAGGGAATGACAAGGCCAAGGCCTAACAAGCATTTCTGGGATCTCTGGAGAGTGCAGCCAGGAGGAAGGGTCAGGCAGGGGGTGCACCACCACAAGGCAATGGCAATGATGCCCATTTTTTATTGGTTAAACATGGTCACACGAGTGGAGAAGGAAGGAAGCACTGGCTACCTCCTCCTTATTTAGTCCCTCAGAAATAGATCCACCTGCTACCTGCATGGGTGGAAGCCTGCAGAACAGGTAAAATTCCAAGTGCTAGTGCCACTGCCTCCCCTTACTAGCAGAGATCTTGTCTAGGCTCTATGGCTGGACTTCTCCAGCAAGCTGGAGGAGCTGCTCAGATGGTATCAGGCAGTCAGAGGCTGCTATCACTAATGCACAGGTACGCAGATATCCTTGACAGATGATGGATTTTCAACCCCTCCACCAATATACTGTTCCAGGTAATAATTTATTTTGTTTTTGCCTAATGTTGGTCCTTCATAACCTTATGAATGGGATTCAACCCTTTGTTCAACTACTGCCTACCATGAGATAGCCTGGGGTAATATCCTTTATATGCAGCTTTGTTACTTCCGTGGTGTTATGTGCTGCATTGAATTCAGCACCAGGATAGTTGGGAGAGTATTTGGGCATTACAATAGAAATAAATCACACTGTATGCCCTATTCTTTCTTCACTGGCTACAGCAAGCAACCAAGATACCAGGTTATCAGAAGAAGAAAAAGAACATTCTCATTCCTTGCTATTCAAGCAATTCCATTTTCTGTAATGTAACGGAAGATTAACTGGGCTGACAAGGCCACAAAATTATTAATCTATAGCTTCATGGCTAGAACTGAAATAACAGCCACTTCTAATACTGCAATTGGTCCATATAATGGGAGAGAGTTAACCAAAGTGCTCAGTGTACATTTTACCCAAAATCTATTTTATGCAATGACAAATGAAAAAAGATAATTCCACCCTGAGAAAAGTAGATGAGACCCACCAACCTCTCTCCCTCTAATCTAGCCTACGAGAGAGAGAGTATCTTTACTGGGACACCTCACTCTTCTTATAAACTACACTCTTTAGTACCTGTTCTAGAAATTAAAAATTTACATTTGGCTTGATTGAACTTTTTTGTATCCAAATGCCTTTTAAGAATCTGGGCCCATGTAATTTTATTTTCTGAAAACCACAGTACAATTTAGTACAAAAAGACAGTTCCTTCTTCACATAAAAAAAAATCTAAAATCCATTTCAATTAATAAGAAAGTAGAAAAAAAATAGCATTGGCATTGTCTAATACTTGTTATAAAGCAAAGATTTTTTTTTCAAATTATGATAACATAATACTGAGCCCAATAGCCATATAATAATACTGTAAATATAGGATAATCGACAATCTGAGTAGAATGTAACCCCAGGATAATTATGCACTTCTCTATATCTTTAAAACAAAGCCTTATCGTCACATCTAAAAAGTGGAAGTTACATGGTAATTATTCTTTGAATTACTTTGTAACTGGTAGTATAATTATCAAGTAATCTGCATGAAAATAATTAGGTATTTACATAGTCTTTGCAATGTAATTACAGAGTAGTTGGCTGATTATGCAGCATGTGCCTTGTAACGGAAAGTGATACCAGAAAGACAAAAAAACCCCTCTAAAAATACTTCCCATTTCACACAAAATAAGTTAAATCTGAAAACTAATTTCTCTCTGTTTGTCTGTGTGTCTCTGTGTACATTAGAAGGTGGAAAACAATAGAAATAGAAGTGTACAAATCATGGCAGTTTCCTCAGTGGAAGAAATTTGTGAAGTCAATAATTTCCCAAGTCATAAATTTATTTCAAAAGACAATAAGAATTTCTTCTGTAATTCACAACTGCAGTCTTCTCTCCATCTCACAAGCCCATCTGCATTCAGAGATGCTTAATCAGTTGGTAGATACAATATGATGATACAGTGATTGTTTAAAAACTTTTACTCTGGTTAAGTGTCACCTAAAAAAAAAAGAATTTACAGTATAGTTTGTGTTTTAATTTTAAAGACATTATGAATTATTCCTTTTTTTGTTTTAATAATATATGGTAATGGAAATAGTTCACTTTTGTTGTGAGCAAGGCAGCCCAGTAATTGATTTTGATCCGTTATACATTTGCACCTTCTGCTTTGGATGCACTGTTCTAGTCATATTCAATAATCGGATGCAGACCATGCAACAATGGAGATTATTTCTTAAGTAGAAAGTCATTATTTGGTAATCATTTGCACTAAAATAGAAATATAGTGTGAATAGAATGTAAGTGCTTGAAACGTTATAAATGTATAGTCACAAAGTAAATTATAAATGGAAAGGAGTAAGAACATTCTTTGATTATTACAAACAAACAAGCACCACCAACAGAAAAAAATCTGACAAACCAATCATTATTTTTACAGTTCTCCTGTATTCAATTTTCTTCTAGATATCTTTAGCCTCTGTTTTTCTAGGCAGACCCCATCTATGTCCATCAATATTAGGAAATCAATGTTTTTTCCTCTGCATTTTTAAGGCTACAGACCATTTATGATTATCTATGATTATGACCCTCTATAGAAGAGAAAACAGCTCATTCTTGTGTCCCATCCAAACTGGTGTGTCAGAGAGCTTTCTTTTAGATGAACATGTTTTTCCTATGTTTGTTTGTTTGGTCTTTACTAAGGGAATTCCCCACTGTTCTTAAAATGAAATTGCCTAGATGAAATGTTAAATCCAAATTGAAGAAGGATTTCTATATACTTTTTTTTAATCCATTAAATAATATCATCTGATGGGAACTAAATAAATGAGTTTCTCAAATGAATGTATAAAACTCATTTCATTATTTTGAATATCTGAATGATTTCCTAATGAAATATTCCAGCAAAAATACAGGCTTAAAGGTTCAGTGAATAAGAAACACGTGAGATGCACCTCACATGTTTGGAATGAACTTTTCCTGCTGAAACAAGAACATGTTTCAAGTTAAGTGTGAGAGTTCATGTTTTCCTTCAGTGCTCAGCTTAATTTTACATACAGGCTGAGGGCTGCTGATAGATAGGACTGACACTCAGGTAATTTCTTATATGGAATACATGGAATTTGAGTGTGACAGGATGCATCTATATTTTCCAAAGCTTACTTTACATCAGAACCGTGGCATTTAAATGGGTCAGAATCTCATCTACTACATATTTTTGATGAAAATGGGGAAAGAACAAAAGTCCAGAACTACTTGTGTTTTAGTGTGCCCATTAATTTGTCAAGAAACGGGAGAGAATTAACCAAACACTTTGAAAGTTCTGCCCACAGCTATCAAATGCCTTATCTTACCAATAGAAATAAAACAGATGACAACAATAATTAGCTGACTTGTATTTTCTGTATCATTTGAACAGCTAAGTACAGCTAAGTACAGTCAGCTACTTTAAAAAGCCAATTTCATTGTAGGTGTCTGAAATGGATCTGAACATGATTACCTTGCTGAGTCTTTAAAAAACTAAAGTTCACAGCAAATACCAGTGTCTGCCAGGTTGTAATTAAAATTAAAAAAAAAAAAAGGTTTAATTCAGAAACACAAAAAAGAAAATCCGAAACATAGAGATAAAACCCATAGGTCAAATTGAGCTGAGGCATCTGTAGAGGGACGAAACTCAGTAGCAAGTTTTAAGTACCTACCAACACCATTGCACTACAGAGCCTCAATTCCCCATAATTAACTGACTGTGGTTAAAGCTTGTCCAATATTTAAGGAGGCTTTTTTTTTTTTAATTTTACATTCCAGGGTGTCAGCATGATAAACCCTAGAGAGAAAACACATTAATGGCAGCTATAAAGCTTTATAAATGTATCATTAGGAAGCTGTGGGAACCTGAAAACAAAGAAAATTTTGTCAGATAATAATCAGACTATGAGATGTCAGCTGGTGACACTAAGGAGATAACAATACCAACAGGAAAAAAAATACTTCATGGTGTGATCAGTATTTTAAGCTTCAGACAATCTTGAAATATGTTCATACAAGTTTAAGCCATCAAGTTCCATTTCTTTTAGACAGGAGTTTTTAAGAACTATTTCCACTTGATGCAATTGATTTACATGATAAGCAATGCCTGAGCTGGGACCAGCCTCTCTCTCATTCTCCAGCCTACACTAGGGAACCCAAGGCCCCTCAACGTCTATATATTTTTATTCCTTTGTGTTTCTTTTTTTTTTTTTTAATTTATATTTCTCTGTTAATTTCTGAATTATTATGGTTAGTTAATACTAGCCAGAGTCATTAATGGGCAGCAGATCGCATAGGGCAAGTTCTTGCATGACACATAGTAGGTTAAATTGCCCTCTAACTCTCTCCAGACAAGCCTGAATGGAGACTCCACAGGAGTACAATTGGAGTTAAGAGCTCTGAATGTTCTTCTATGGCAAATGGCACTAGTCTGACCCTGCAGGACTCTCTCTCTTGCAGCAAAGTGTGATAAAACAAATGCCTCTCTGATTAGAGGAATTAGTGCTGCCTCATCTCCTGTGCATCTGTGTCTCAGTCCTCGGAGCCAACTACTCTGCATCAGGTACAGACACACTGGCTGGCAGCCAAGACCTTAGGAGGTCTAGCAGACTTTCTCCCACCTGCCCTATATAGTTCAGAAGCTCCCAAGTTACATGACAGCATTTGCTTCCCAGCTGCATAGCTTCCCTCCAATTTAGGAGTCTGCGCTGTCCTTTGAGGAGCCACACTTGCTGTGACCAGAGGATTGTAAGAAAAAGGGCTGTTTCAGTTTGACACGCAGACAAGGCAGGCAGCTGCAATCTTCCATGCCCTCTATTTCAAAGAGATGCTTCGAACACTGAGAAAGTTTTCATCATCAGGGAATCTCTAAGAAGCTGTGAACTCACCTGGAAGCCTTTTCTTCAGTCGGGTCACCTAGAATGTCTCCCTCCTCCACTAGTCACTATTCTCACACTCTTTCAAACGTAATTGTCTGAGATTACAGCTTTCCATCCAATCACATAGCAGTCTGGAGAGCGTAAAGAGAACTAGGGTTGAATAGGATTTTATTGGATGTGTCTGTGTAAATATGGTTCAAGTGGCTTCTGAAATGTAAGGTCCTTCTCTGGATCAAGTCATGGTAATTGACTGCTTGTCAGGAATCATTAATACTGAATCAGGGCTCATAACTACACTATTCATCAGTTTTTACACTGACTTTATATTCATTTTATGTAGACCCATGCATTATAAAGCTTATATAAAGCCAAATATTGAAGCCAGGTGAGTATTCTAATTGCTTTTTTTTTTTATGTGATTCATTTATACACCTTCACAATATATACTTTCAAGTGCCAGGTTAGTCACGTACGGGATATTGCAAACCATATTCAGTCTTTATGTAAAACAAAGACTACTCCACCAAAAATTCCTCCACTTAAGCCAAGGATTTCAACAGTCGCCTGTCTTTGAAAATACTGTATATACTGTTAAACTCAAGTCCCTGAATTAAATTAAAAGAACAAGTTTTGGTTCAGTCTGTCACTTTCCCCACATTCCACTTGGCACAGGTAAGAGCAGTTTTTCTTTATGGGCTCTCTTCTACCCACAGCACTCCACCCCACACCTGGCCACTGTGTCCTCCAATAGGTATTTGCACTCACAGTCTTGTAATAGCCTTGTATAGGAAGAGGAAAAATTCAGGAGCTTATTATACTCTGAAGCCATCATGAATACAACATAAATGCTGTGTCTCAAAAAATGAGGAAAATGTCAAAATTTTACTGTCTGCTAGAAAATTATACTTTATCTAAGATTTCTTTTATTTTTGTAAAAGAAATTCATCAAATACAAAGCATTTTTGAAAAATACTGATGAATTGTACCTCCCTGTTTATGGTGCAGCCAAGAACTACTGAATTTCTCTAGACTCTAAATTTTCAGGAAATATCCTACTTATCGTACTTTAATTAAAATATTTCTCCAAAGTGCATTAAACCAAAAAGTTAATTTAACAAGCATATATAAGGGACTGAAACTGTGAAGCTGAACAAAGAGGGGAAAAAAAAGCCTAGTGAACAACTGGGAGTGAATAAAGAAAACTACAGAAATGGCTGATGTTCAATCTGGGACAGGGTGTGATATTTAAAATAAAAAAAGTGCCACAAAAGAATTACTACCTGCATGCACTTCCAGTAGCTGACTGTGCTGATACTTGCTGGTTTTGTAAGTGTTGGCTTTCTGAATTCGCTGATAACGCTGAGTTAGGAATTTTGCACAGAAGGGTGAGATACAGGCATTTCCAGCCGTATCCGTCAGATGACAGATTTATGGTGGTACTGCATTTTATTCCAATCTCATGTTTATGATTTGGCTGTACAATGTGCACAGAGATTATTGTCTTGTAACAGGCTGGTGGCTTTTTCTTCTTGCCCTGCTAGGAGGTGTCAATCCTGCTGGGAGACACACAGTGGTGACTCACTGCAGCAGATGGGGCTCCTGAAGTCTGTGCTGTTTGTACCAGAAGTACAAGCCTTTCTGGAAAACAGACCTTGTGTTGAGCTCTTCTCAGGGAAGCACATCCCAGCTTAGTCTGTCTGTGGAGTCTTGGCTGGCCTAGAATGTTTCTTATTTTGGTAATAATTACGGAGAATAAAACAATTCACAAAAACTGAACAAAGGCAAACCATTCTGAAGGAGACTTAAAACCTTGATTGTTTCTACATTTCATTCCAGACACATTTCTACATGTTTTCCTTCTCTCAGATGTCATGAACGTCAGGATTAGGTGTACTTAGCAAACCAGTATAAATCCACTATCTTTGAATTTGCTTGATGTGCCGGTTATTCAAAAAGTCATTGCTTGCTGTTGTTCATTTTTCAACCCACTGTCTTTACTTTGCACTACAATTGCAGGGTAACTGGCTCTTGCAGTAATTTAATTTGAGAAATACACTAGAATTTGCTTTTTCTCAGTAAACCCTTATCACTAGAAAAGCATGCTTCAAACACACTGCACACACGGCCTTGGTATTTTCCCCTAGTAGTTTATTTCTACCACATAGCCAGCTCCAATATTACATCCAACAGTGAAGTATTCTGTGATGATACTGTGATGATATGAGATCAGACTTTATGCACCAAAGTTAGTTGCTCTAAACTACCAGCAATTCAGAGACAGTGGTAACTGCTGAACTGCTGTGGGACTTACTTCCTAATATTAATATAGTATGTGGACTTTGACTATGCTTTCAAAAAACTTTCGGCCCTTTTTTTAAAAGTCACAAGCTCTTCTGACAACATCACTAAGCTGGCCATTCCAGTCTGTCCCATCTCTACCAATGTTATTATATCATTGCTTCCCTTCCTAAATAGATTCATTCTGCCCAAAATTACCCACTTCTGTGGATTTTCATAAAATTATTCAATTAAACATAAAAAAACTTGCAAAAAAACTTAAAGAAATCAAAACTGGAGTAGAGGTAACACAAATTAAAAACCATAAATTTGCAGACATAGGAGAAGTTATAATACTGTCTTCATCCAGTAGCACTCCGATCTTAATGATTGTACCTTTGGTTTTTGCCTTTGCTTTCCTTTTTTCATTTGTGTTCTCATGTACTGTTGATTACTGACCATCAAAAGTGGTTTGTCAGTTCCCAGCAGAGAGGAAAAAAGATCAATTCTGAATTTGTCTTTGAGAAACATTAAAGATATGTTAGAAACTTCACAAAAGTATAGAAACTTCACAAAAGTATATAAACTACATGGAAGACACTAAAAAACTGCCAGGGGATCTAATTCAAGAGTCTTTGAAGTAGTTCTGCTTCTACATATATTCATCACTAAGCTTAGTCATACATCTTTTGTGGACTGACTTGTTAAAAGTGTCTTATATAGCTTAGGCACTGTGTGCACTTTATAGTGTATTTTCTTATACCAATAACAAATGAAGACCCCTTACTAAAAGAGCATACCACTGCTCAAGAAAAATTTTGGGGAAAAAAAATATAACTGATTACTTTATCCTAAGCACTGAAGATATTTTAGAAATACCTGCTTTTTTAGAACTGGCTGAAAAATAGACTTCTGGTTTATATTTACTGCTGCCCTTGAGACGCAACATTTCTGTGAAATTTGCAGCCAAAATTTTAGATTTTGAAAGCTTCAGCCACCTTAAACTGAAAGTCACTGTGTGAATATGCCTCTTTAAGCTGCAAGATCCTGTGATAGTTCTGCTTGTGTAAACGTTTCGCACAGAGCCAAGGAAAAACATCACTGAATGGTATGGCTGCACAAAGGCATTAATTAGTGGCCAGTGTTCTGACAACCTGAAGATGTAGGACTTTTGCAGACAGAACTGTTTAGGTCAAATTTTGAAAAACAATGTTATTTCTAAGAAGCAAACATGACCCTTATTTGTAAGGGTTCATAAAAGAGAGTAGTTGCTAAACTGGAGTACAAAATCCTTCTCCTATCTCCTAATTTTCCCAAGTCCTGTTACATCTTCTTGCTCTTCATCATAAGCAAGGAAACAAACATATGAATTTGATAAATCACAGTCTCTCTAAATGTCTCTTACTGGGGCTGTGCACACAGACAGTGAGAACACAGTCCAGCAGGAGAACAGTGAAGATTTCTTTAACTGTGTGCACACTTCTTTCTGTCACTGGACAATTGCTCTCACCACAGTGTTATCCCTGATTGTACTGATGTATTATATCCTGAAGAAAATATTGTAGTATTCTGTCAATACAGAACATTCCTTCAAACTCAGTGTATTGTTTTGGTAAATAAAATACATAATGTCTCACCCCTTTTCCATTTGTGCTTAAATGGATTTTCCATCGATTCCTCAGAATTTCCAATAATACTTCATTGCAATCACTCAACCTAGAATATATATTTTGAGATAAAAATCAAAATTGAAACTAAAAAAAGCATGAGCAACCTTCTTGTCACCTACAAATAATTACACTTTTTTTAAGTTTCAATGGATAGCTCTATGAAAAACCCCAGACTGTTTAGCGTGCAAGTTACTTTACCAGAATCCTCAGAGTAAAGCTTATTTTATTTTACATTAAAAAAAAAAAACAACAAAACAACCAAAGCTGATCCTATGTAGTTATTCATGAAAATATTGTTTAATATTGTTTTTAAAAACCTAGCAAGGGTCCAGACAATACATAACACTTCAAAGACACTAATAAAGCTGGTCAATGCTGCATACGAAATGTCTTCTTAAATCTGAGAGTCAAAGAGGCCTCCTAGTCATAGGCTATATTGCTACAGTCGTCCTTTGGTGTGATGGATAACTGCAGTTACCAGCTGGATAACCTATTTGAAGCCTGGTGGAGGCCTTGGCCAGGGCAAACAGAAGGACTGGCTCTGCCACCGAAGGAAAGACTTCAGAGACCAAAAAAGCAACAGGATTCTTGGGACAAGAAATAAAACAAACAAAACAACAGAGGCAGGAATGAGATCAAAAGGTCTAAACAGAAGTACAAGATGAGACAAGAAGAGATGTCTGGACAGCAGCCACATTTCTCAAAACAATTCTTAGCAGGCAGCAAAGAGAGACTCTATCCACATTTGCATGATGAGTCGGTGTCACAGCTGCAGAGTCAGGCCCAGAATAAATGGGGAGTGGAGAGGTAGGGTGTGGGAAGTAGGGAGACAAAGAGGTTGTGCCATGTTGTGTGATATAGTTGTAGGCAGCCAGATGTACAATCCATTCAATTCAAGCAAGAGCTGCAGGCATCTGTCAAAGTGACACCTCCCCCATGGAGCTTCCCTCTATCTGGCTGACGGACGGCTTCAGAATTGCCGAAAATATCTGTTCATCAATAGAAGGGCAGCACCAAAAGCCATTCCTCATTAACCTCCTTAAACAATTTGATCAAAATCTGTTTCCAGAAGCATGTGGGGTAGAATAATCTAGACACAAATTGTTTTTCTTCCCAGATATCCAGTGTTCTTTCTGTCTGTAACTTGAGCATCAGAGCAGCAGACTTTCTAAATAAATCCGCACAACCCAGAATAAAGTCAGATTCTGAAGTGTCTGGGCAAAATATTTCAGTTTCTCAAAATCAGCAGAAATGTGACGGGTCATGCTTTCTTTAATGTCAGAGAATGCAGTGGAACAGGCTCCTTTCCTAATCTACAAGGGAAAATTTCATCCCCTAGTCTATTACAACTTCTCTGTAGCTGTGACCAAGGAGAACTAAGAGAGTAAGTTCACAACAAGATTCCCACACAGATACTCAGAGTCAAAAGATAATGGAAAAAAGACTCCAACACTGAGTATCTAACCAATCATACTGATTACGTGACATAGTATATATAAGACCCATACATGGACTGTCCATGTATTTGATCCTGATGTTTAAATGATACTGATAAAAGCAGTATAGTTTAAGGTGGTCAAGATAACAAATCCAAAACATTTGTATCCTTCCTGGGAATTGAGTTCGAGAGGGTGTATAATCCACCAGAACATTTGATTCTCATTATTGCAAGGAGGAAAAAAAGATCATTCCTACTTGTTCATTCTGAAAATAAGAAGACAAAATAAAGGTTCGACTCTAAGAATATATCCCAAGAGGCATCTGGAGCAATTTTCCTTAAAAAGGACAATCATTCAAAGGATTATAGATCATCGCTTCCCTATGTCCTCCCACTGAGACTATATTCTTTTAGCAACCTCTCATGTTCTATATCATTCATATTTGAAGCTTTAGTGCCATTGACTGCTACTGCTTTTTTTGGGGATTAACCTGATTTCAATGAGGTGAGCTGGTGCTCTGCAAGCTTAGAGCATAGAGCCTAAAATGTATTTTAGGACAATATAACTTCAGTCCATAACTATACAAGCCTGAAGTGTCATAGCATTTTGTTTCACAAAACTTGTCCTTCCACAGAGGACAAGTTTTTAGAATAGGCATCACTAGGCAATGGGTCAGAAGTATGTTTATCTCCCTGAATTGCTAAAGCTTTCCAAACAAGAGAACTTGATAATTTGGGTTTCTGAATAAGGCTTAGCCTCCTTGGAAGCCGAGCTATGAAAGCCTATCGCCATGGGGTACGCTTTCAAAGAGTCACATGGGGATTTAACGGTGTGGTTTTCATGCACTATTCAAGAGCGAAGCCCAGCCTCTGCATTTTCAGTTGAGGAGTGTTGGGTAAAAGCAAGAATTAAATGTGTATATGTACATACCTATGGATAATTTATTTTGACTGGCATTCCTTTATATATTACATCCAAATTTCCTCAGTTTTCTAGAGTAATTCATATCCATTTGCTGCAAAGAAGCAACTCTTTCTCAAGACAGGGATCTGATCTGGGTAGATAATGTCTTGGGGGCATTCCTTACCCACTCCTAGACAATTTTGTGAGTAAGCTATGATTAAAATTACTGTTACCTTAGGTATCTAACAACACATTTCCACACGTGACATTGCCACAGATGTATGCAGTGGCCACATATTCTATGATTATAGATAAAGTTCTTTCACATAAACCCTAATACTTTTAAAATTACATTTTGTATTAATTTCCTGGGGTTTTAGTTTGGTAAGAGAAAGACTATTGTGAAATAAGAATGATAGGCACTCCTACTACAGAAATAAAGCATGTTAGTAAACTAAATCTAATTTATATTCTTTGTTTCTCATCTTAGATTATTGAAAATGTTTTATTTGCTTTTATAAATACAAATCTATCTTTAGATAGAATTTTAGAGTCTGGAACTCAAAGAGGACACTTAAAACAAGATTTTGAAACCTTACTAAATGCGTTTTTATATTTAAAGTCTTTCTATGCTCTGTAACTTTTATTAGAAGTGTAGATTGTTATGCGGGAGAACAAAAGTTTTTAAAAAATGTGTTCTTATGTTTATCCATATAATTAGACCTCCTGACTGCAAAAGAGAATATACTTACATTTTAGAGCAAATATTTGGGAATTTACATTTATTCTAAAACTCTTAACCAAAGCATTTAATAGCTGTAATCACTAAGCATATTCTGTGGAATAAGAGTTTGCAGATCAAATTCTCCATTCAGCCTTTCCTCTAGCAAATTCAAGCTTCTAAACCATATTTGCGTATGTATTGAAAACAAACATTTAACAACAACAATAAATAATTGTAAAAAATTTAGAAAAGTATTATTAAATTTTTGAGTGACTTCTCAGATCAATTTTCTGGACAACATATATATATTACAAAGAGGAAAAATATTTAAAGAAAGAAAACCAAACTATAAAATAACCGTAATTTATTTTTTAAAGTTAATTTTTAATAAAATTAATAGCTTTACTTAGGTAATGTTCTTCACACAGAATGAATATAGGTCACCAGTATACATTCTTCTGGAGACTAATGGGCAATGTTATTTCAAAACAAATCTGAACAAAATCAGAATATATCCCACAATATTTTACTGTTTACTACAGTGACAGATTCTCCTACTCACAGTCAGGCAGATTTGCAGCACAGGCTTTGAGCTACATCCAAGTTTGGGCCAGGAGGAACACAAGAGGGTGTGTGTTTTTACCCCACCCTCTAGCCCATAACTTTCTCAGGAAGAAAGACAACATCCAAAAAATAGCCTCATATTATGGTTAAAAGAAGAAGACAAATCTCATATAGGTAAATACATTCTCCATTTATTGTGTTCATTTGCCTCAACATTCCTTTATTAACTGGAATCCTGGCCAGCAAATTCTATGTTTCTCACCTTCTTCTAGATAACAAGATAGTCTAGAAATAAAAGCCCATGAGAAGTTTTATTACCAATGTTCAAATTTAGCATATCTTCAAATGGTTGGTATTATAGCTGTAGAGTGCTAAAACCACTAAGGGTTCAGACAACACCGCAGTTTAGAAAAGTTTCTGAACTTCAGTTCAGAAGTTATTATGTTAGTTATTATAAGTTATTATGACTTCAGTTGTCATAATAAACAGTGTGTTCTTTATGCACAGAAAGTGTAAGGTAATTTTGAGTTAACCCAGGGTTGAAGAAAGTCAGACTAAGTTAAACTACTTTCCTTCTGTCTCAGACTTAGAGTGTGCACTTAAAAAGACCATGTGCAGTAACTCGGTCATGATTTCAAGACCTAAGATCATACCCAAGGGCTTTGATTACAATATTGTTTCTTGCAAAATAATCACTAGGAATAAACTGAATAAAGAGGTAAGCTCTTCTTGGTATGCAAAAGAAAATTTCAAAGATGTGTTAACAAGATACAAGGCGACAAATGTGAGTGGTGTAAGGAGTTATTTATATTTAAAATGCCAAAGAGTTCCTATATGCAAGGGTGCTATGCACTCTTATAGCTAATTAAAGTTATGATCCTTATAGAAGTAGTATCACATCAGGGTGATTAGTTTACTAGCTAGTAAGTCAGAATTGCAGGTCCCTTAAGTAATAGTAAGGGATAATAATCCCTGTAATAATCCTTTAGATAATTTCCATTGCAAGGAGAAGACAGCAAACATTATCTGTTTTCTCTAAAGTATATGAAAATATCTTGTACAACAAAAATTAATGTAATCACATGAGTAGCATCCACCAGTTCTGAAGAGGCATCAACTTCCAGTTATTTTGGGTGCTGCTTGCACATAGAACAAAGCCCATTCCTGACTCAAATGGCAAGGAACCTACAGGCTTTACACACACTTAGGCTAAGCAGAGGGCCAGTGAGAGAGTGACAAAAATAACACACTCGAGACTAACACCTACACTGCAATTCACTATCACATACATATTTACATTCCTTCCTCTCAATTTTGTTTCATGTCTCCCTTTCAGTTGATTAACACACTCTCACCAAGACTGGATTCTTGGCTCCACCACACACTGGAAAAGAAATCACTCATTTTACAGCTGCCGAGAAAGATTAAAATGTTTAGAGCAAGACTATGAAATTAACAGGTTTTTAGTGTCAATTACTAATGGACTATTGCCCTGAAGAAAACTACCAACTCTATTTCTGTTTCACATGGGATAATAAAATCCATAGTAAACCTGACCTCCTGAAGTTAGTTTATCTTGGATTATAATTTGAATCTTTAATGACTGAAGCAGTTAAAGGAAGTAGCTATTGCCTGTTATTCAGTTTATATGGTGCGTACACTTTGGAAAAATTCTATACCATGTAATTATGTATACCAAAATACAAAAATTATAGATGTTGTTTCCATATGTTTTCATAATTTTATTCAGTTTATTATCAAGCTTTCAAGTAGGGTTATATACTCTCCTCAAAATGGGGGTTATTAGAGCATATAAAAATAACTCCTTATGAACTTAATTTAGACACATATTCAGCCTTTGCTGTCCCTAGTGCATACCTTCATAAAATCTCCTGAATGTGTGTTTAATTTATTTGATTTTTGTGGATTAAAAGGAGAAATTCTCACTTAACTATGCTGAATCACATTACTCAGTTACTGCCCCAATACCATTGCTCCTTCCAAGAAAACAACATTGTACTTTGGGAATGGTGGATATAGCCAGAAAAATCCATGATTTGTGGTTGTTTAGAAACCATGAGGAATATATGAGGTTTTTTCAGATAACTAGCTACTAAGAAGGAAAAATATATATGCCAAACCACCACTGAATCATGTCAATTAGTAAATCCCTAACTCCAAGGCTCCCATCTTAACTGGAAAGAAAAGAGAATGATTGGGAGCTATTGCACAAAAGTATGTGTCAGGTTGCACTTATTTTGAGAACAAGAGTGATGAGAGAAAGCACGTATGGGGGGTAGGAATGAGGTAAATAAGAGGAGATAGGTCTACATGTTGCAAACCATAGTTTGGGGCATGAAGAGGTTTTCTGAATGGCACTGTTAAAATGCTGCAGCTTCTTTCTTGTCCACATAATCAACCATAATTTACAAGCCAAAACTCAAAGGAAAGATATTCCTGCAAGAGACATGGAACTTTTCTGGATTCAGTGCCCTGTTGTGCTGTAACCACTCCCTCTGTGAGCTACTTAGGTTCTCTAGTCTTCCCTTCTCTTGCAACCATAATGATATTTTCTCCTTTGATCAGTGTTTGTTTTATTCGTTTAAGAACAAGAACTACCTATTTCAACACACAACCCAGTGAGAAGATACCCTCACTACAACTAGAGGTGGGATCCAAACAAGTACAAATTAGGTGGAGGGATACAGATATGAGTGCATTTGTTTAGTGATTTTAGGATGACATATGATGAGTAATTTGATTAATACGATATTTGACTAAATATTCTTGCTGAGGATTAGTGTGAAAACCAAAGGTATACAAGAGTTCAAAGAGGGAGTCATAACTTAATTATGCAATAAATTGCAAACCAGCTTTAGAGAATAAAGCAAACCAGCTTTAGAGATGCCTAATGAATTAATTCCTGGAAGATGGCAAGTTATTCCTGGGGAATCATTACATTATATGAACACTTTTCATCCATTCTCTGCCCTTAGAATCTTAGAAAAATCTCAAGCACTTTCAAGAGAGATAAAAAGTCAGCAGAAACTCGTTTCTTCATTCCTGTTCCACTGCTCCTTGCCCTCCCTCCACCTTCTTCTGCCAGCAGCAGCCTACAAATGCACAGTATTGTAGTACCTTCAAAAAAAAGTTTTCTGATTTCCAAAATATTAGTTTATCTCTGCCAGCTTGTATGTCTGCTGTAATGTTGCCATTTATCTTGCTAAATGAACTCTGTATCCTGAACATACCTGGATGTGCCTAAACTTTACTCTGTGTTTTGACTGAGAATGTTCTTTTTCTGCATTCCTGTTGCTTGAAGTTGTCAGAGGAGAAACTTAACACTGCCACTGAACAAAGACCTTTTGATATTTTTTCTAAGCTGTTGCTGAGTGATTTTTGCATGTTTACCATAAAGCAAGCCTACAGGAACTGTATCAGCATTGTAAAGCTTCATGGCATGACACAGCGTAATGACGGGGGAGGAAAAATTGTCAGCTAAAGAATACAACTATTTTCTCACCATTTCAGTCACCTGCAATGATTGTTACAGCGTATGAAACCCAACATATTTCAGTGTACTGATATTTTTTTCTTCCTTCTATTCTGTCTGGTCATGTTCTTTTCACCAGGTTTTGCTAGAGTTTACTGGAAAAACTGATATTTGGTGAATGTGTTATTTATAAGGGGAAAAAATAATTCCTTTTTATGTCATCAGAAGAGAGACAGAAAAGGGCTCACTATGCAAATGATGTTTTTCTTCTTTTATGGCTCCTAAAAAATTGAATTTGGAGATGAAAAAAAAAAAAAGTTAAATTAATTTAGTTCCATAACATTCTGTTAGTGATATCATATGTTCTCTGCATCCAAAGATAAACAGTCCCAGGTTATGCCTGTATTGAAGAAGGTAAAGTGAACATATCAATGGTGCTTGAAAGCAGAGCTGCTCTGATGACAGAAAATCTCTTCTAATAGTTTCAATGGTTGGTTTCTTTTTCTTCTTTTTCATCGAATTTTCCTTTAAAATTTTTGGAGCTTCATCTTAGTTATTTCTTATGTTTTAATTCCAGCACTTAAAAGTTGATAGGGAAAAGGCCTCATCTGTTAAAAATTTTTAGATTTTTATTTTTCAGTGAACCAGTCACTATAGGGGAAAAAAAATTCAAATTTAAATCAAATTTATGGTAATAAATAATTACGTTTATTTTTTCAGCTGGTCCTGAATGACTTTTTCAGTATTCCAAATCTTTATTCCATATTAAACCTTCTACTTCTCCAGCCCTGCAATTACTATGATGATTTTATTACCACAGTGGGTATCAGTAACCTACTTCATAGTTTAGGATGACATGGACACTTACGTTAGTGTTCCTTGACTAGTTTAGGAATGAGATTCCTGGACTGAATTACTGTGATTTCCATCCTAGATCATTAGAATTTCTCTCTGCAAATTCAAACCTTTAACTGCAGAGGAGGAAATATCCTGAGCACTTCCTGCTCTTTGCTTTGAGCCAGATTAAGTCTCTTCCTTAGCTGTGTAGGTCGATTTCCAGTTGAAACAAAGGTATGTCAGATTTACTGTTCTTGAAGCATTGACTCACTTACCAATTCTTTTTTTCCAGAAAGACAGTATTTTCTGCCAATATACTTTGGAAACTGGAAAATTCAAATCCCAGTCAGCAAATTAAGGACTCGACCATTAATTTTGCACTAACTTCTAACACAGACAGGCACTGTGACACATAAGAAATGCTTAAGAAAACAGAATCATATAGTAAATACAATTTGAAGCATTCTAACAAAGAAATCTGAGTTAATGCCTGACATTTCAGTTCCACACTGAGAGCGATTATTGTTAACAGCTTCATTTTTTATAAAAGGGAGGTACGTTTTCTAAAGTCCTCCTTACTTTACAAATGTATAAAAGAAAATCATAGTCTGCAGTCTCTATTTTCTTTTCAGGTGATATCCAAGACAACACTTGAGCATTAAAATGTAATTTAAACACAAATTAGATGTCTAAATTTTTGAGCCAATTAAAAAATAATATAGATGTAAACTATAAACAAAACAAGAACTGTGTCTCCTACATAACTCAAGCTTCTAAATTTTATAGCAAAAATTTTGGGTAGAACAGGGACATTGTGCCAATAGAACATTCTGCCTACGAGTTAAAGAACACCAGTCTCCTGCCAGCAGCCAGGCAGGAGCTCCACCACACTCTTGGTTACCCTTCCTAGCCTGCATACTTATTTACAGGCCAGACAGCCTGCTTGCTGGAGGTAAAACTCTCTGTTTTGATCATAAAGGGTACTTAAGACTTTCATTGCAGCGACCTAAAGTGTGAAGGCAACCTGGGGCAACTAAGTCAAATCATAATGAACACTGTCTCCTGAAAGGAAGGGAATGGTGATATTTTATATATGAAGTGCACACAAGGTAAGATTCTGGGGTTTTTGCTGAAACAATTTTTTAGCAATTAAGTAAAATGTCTAAATAATGAAACAAAAAAAGTTCTATTTTCCTAGAAAATTAAAAGTCACATGATCAATTTTAGCAAACCCTGTTTATCTGTGTTTGTCTTGCCAAGGATTTATATTTATTATATTTATTACTGGAGAGGGAACTATGCTTCAAAGGAGTGAAAAAACACAAGCCTTCATGCAAAAAATATTAATCTTCACCTTGTCTTAGTGACGAGAGACTGTTTTGTTTCATTTATTCCCACTTTTAGGTAGCTGTGCAAGTCTACTCTTGCTTACAGCTCTGAATTCATTCTTTTCTTCTTCCTTTTGCTCCCTACTCACTTCCCAAGCCTGTTCCTAAATATCACCATTGAACAACCCTCTCCTGGTGTTTGGGGATTTAATTCTTACCACGTCTCTTAATGGTGAATTTCTGGATTCCCAGAATCCAGAAACAAATTTCCCATCTACTTCAGCAGGAATTTTACCCTGGCTATTTCCATTTTTTTCATCTGCTGACTAGTTTTCCGGTTTGGTTGTTTCGAAGTTTTTTGAAAACTCTTTTTAAAACCACAGTTCTTAGACTTGAGTCTTTTCCACAATAAAAATAAAAAACACCACCAACAACAAAAAACACCAACAAACCAAACCAAGCAACAAACAAACAAAAAAGTTAGCAGTTCAGTTCCCCTAACACCATAACCTAAATGTGGCAGCACTGAGGTGGTAAAGTCCGTGCAAGTAATACAGATAACAGAGGAATCAAACTCTAATTCTTCTGCTTTTCTTTGTCTCCAGCTTCATTTGTTGCCTTCAAGAAATCATTCCATTCTTTAGTCCCTCGGTTTCCTCCTTTGTCATATGGTAACTACCCTTCTTATTAAGAAGCCTGGACAGTGGATCCAGTAAAGACAAACACTATTTGACCGTTATTGTTGTAACAGACCACCAGGTACTCAAAGAATCTCACTATTACATGCTAGGAGTGGCCCTAGATTGCATCAGGACTGAGATAAATATTTTGAACCACTGATTTATTTTTTTTTTTCCATGGTTGAGCCCAAATCCACTCTTATGTTCATTTTCAGAAGTATACAATTTTTAGAAAATATATATATATTTATATTATTATTAAAGGCAGTGAATATGTGAATTCAACTGTAACAAAAATAACAGGGGTAAATAACATCATTAAAATATATGCATAATAAATATTAATTAAGTCCTGTAAAATGAATTTTTTAAAAATCCTTTTTTTCTATCTCTTTTTATCTATTGTGGTACAATTTATGACAATGGATCTCCAGAATAAAAATTGAAATGTCTACAGCTCTAATGGGTTTTGACCTGCAGTGCAATTCTGCAGAACTTGATTATTTGTTATCAGCAGCTTTGCTTCTCCTTCAAAGCAAAGATATCAAAACACAGAGAGTTCAAAAATTGTCAGGTCCTGACAATTGGTCTTGGTCCCTTAGCTTGGTGGTTAATTTACATACATTTTGGCAAAAGAAATCTGATGAGAAATTAAATAAATGATTATGCTCTCATAATGTATAAATCAATTACATTCTTTATTAGAAATCTTATACAAAGAGTATTAGATAATTAAGGTATTATATAGTAACTAATGCATATCAAATATCTCAGCCAAGAAGGTTAATTGAAGCTCCCTCTTCATCACTGTAAATGTCTTCAAACTGCTTTGACTGGGTCAAGTTGAAGCAAAATAGGTAGGCTCTAATAAGTGCTCTGAACAACTTAGTGACAGGGGGAAAAAATCTAAAGAGAATAAAATATTTCTTTGCATATTCTGATTTTTAAAAGAATCCAACACAATTAATTTTTTTCCTTTTAGCTTGACTTCTGGTATCAAATAGTACATCCTTATAAAAATGTAGGAAAAAAATTAGTTTGTCTCATTAAGTATCATGAAGTTAAAATTTCCCACTAGCACTAAACACTGAAATTTGTACATATACTATTCTTTTCTTCATCAATTATTAAGATAGATAGAGTTTCATCAGTATTTATTGTTTTCTTGTGCTTGTCTCACCTTATCAGTGCAACATATTGACTAAATACATACATAAGTTTGGTGTAATGTAAAAAATTAGCTCATTGAATACAGAGCCTGGTCTTCCTATAAGTTACAGTCTCAGGTGTTCCTACAAGTCACAGACTTCAAGTAACTTAAAAAAAAACCTGTGGTGAGAGTTGAAGGAAAGGCAAGTAACATTAATGCTGCTGAATGTTAACAGTTCGTAAGCATTGGCAGTTACAGCATTCACTGGATATTCACCATCCAATTTACTTGTGTTTCTTTTTTCTGATATTGTGGTGGGTAGACAGGAAGGCAAGATTTTACAGTTTTGCCTTGGAGGAGGTGTGGTTGTGGTGTTGCTTTTTCAGTTTTAATTAAATTTGGATTATTCTTTTAGAATACACTAATTTAAAATATACATATCCTACAGAACATGCTTCCATTAACTTTAGGTCTTCTCCAATTGAGCTGCTTTATTGCACAGGTTCCCAGCCCTTTTCCTAGAAAAACTACTCTTTATTCAGTTTTGCGTAATGGTGTAAAAGAATCCCTAACTAGTGAACCATGCTACAATCTCACTACAACCAGTTTGTGAGGGAGAAAGCTCTAAATAATTATCAAAGTATAATGAACATTGCTACTAAATGCTAACTAAATGCCTCATTGGAAAATTTGAAAGGCATTAATTCAGACAACAGTTTCTCTTTATCTCCTATATTTCCTGGTTCTAATTCCTCCTTTTTTATTTATTAGTAAAGCAATTTGCATGAAAGAAGCATCTTTGTTTCTTCTATATTCATTACCTTTTTCACATTGAGGGTATCATTCTGCTTCATTGAAAACAATACCTATTTTACTGGTTGTCTTCAGGGAAAGTAGTTCTGATAGTGAGACATGCTGGCTGTCTCCAGGTCCCACTGAAGTCAGCCACTAGGTAACAGCTCTCAGAATCCTTTCAGATAAGAATCCCTGAAGTGCAACTTCCTTTGTGCAACTTTAATGATTTGCCATGGCAGAAATGCTGATTACTTCATCAGGGATTATGACTTTATGCAAAGAGTAAACAGCAAGAGTAGGTGGATTTCTAAGTCCACCCCTTCCGCCACCCTCTTGTCTTGCAAATAGCTGTATTTATACCAAAAGAAAGCAGAAAATGTATATCACAGCAAAGCAGGGTACTGAGATTTAGTTTCCATGCACCACTGGTAGTTAAAATTTTGAACCAGCAAAAAATGTCTATCCATCATTAACTGCTAGAGAATAGCCAGGGAAATACAAACTATCACATGGTATCAAAATACCTTTTTTTTTTAAATACCACGGGTGGGGGAAATCATAACTGTCAAAGAAAGCATTCTGACACTATCATACAAAGTGTTCTGTGCAAATGCATTTCCATCATCTTGTGCACTGGTTACATTTACAAAACAGGCATTTTCAAGAGGATTTTGTTATCAGGGGTTTTTTTGTGAAGATGTGATTTGTTCATCAATAGGACTTCAAACTTTGTGCATATGTGTGGATCTGTAAATTAACCCATCAGGGCCAGAAAACGGAATTTTGATTGGAAGGTCCTGTCAAAGTCTGTTTGAGTGATGGTTGTGCTTTTCATCAGTGTAATCTGTAATCCCCATTTCCATCAGTTGGATATAATTCATTGTCACACACATGGCATCCTCTCTTTCCTGGGCACATCCAGCAGAGAAGGATTCTTCACAAGTCATTTATTTTCTGCTACGCTTGGTATATAGGCTGATGTTCACAAATTATCCAGTCAGAATCTTCCTTAGAAACACCTGTATTTTGTAGTATAGCTCAGAATTTACTGCTTGTCAAGGGAGCATATGACCTGCTAGACTGTGTCAATCATGGCCCAAAACCTTTTACTTAGAGCCTTCGAGCTGATTTTTCACACTGTTAGAGGAAGTCTGACATCTCATGAAATTTAGAAACGAATTTTCACTGCAGGAGAAGTAGAGAAGAAACTGAAAATGCTACTAATTAAGCAAAAGATAATGTACTCTTTGACAGGTTCAGACATGAATGAAGGCATTTACAAAATGTTTTAATGAAAACAGTGTGTTAGCAATAGATATGAGTTATTTATTCTTTATTCTTTCTAATGCAAATATCCTCTCTGCCTTACCCTTATTCTACTTCAAATCTTGTATCAGAAGTATGTTATTAGATATATTATCTTTAAAAACAAAGCTCTTTTTTTTTCCTAGTTTACACTGAAAAAAGTACTAAAAACATCTAAAAGAACACCAAATCAATGTTCCTAGACTGCACGTGGGTGCCCCCTCCGTATGAAAATGATGGATTACTAATTAAATTGTACCAAATTTGGTTAAGTCCAAGATACCAAATGGGTATCTTGGGGTAAGTCAAAACTGTTGGTGCAAGTCTTATTTTGTTATAGTCTTAAAGCAAGTTGTTATGCTACCTTTAAAAATCAGCAGCAGCTCCCAGACCCTCAATAACCTTAGTTTAAGGTGGGGGGAGAAGAGAAGGAATTAACATGAGTCTCTCTCAGGAAAAGTTTTGCAATATCTGAACACTGCAATTTCATCCCTTATCATGCTGTCTCCGTCCCACAATTCCTGAAAAAATGTGCTGGACTCATCTCCCTGAAGCAGGGTGGAATATGCAGTGAAGTGATGATCACAACTTCCTGCCTGCCAAAAAGATCACACTAGAGTTTGGGAAATCTTAGTATTATGAAACAATGAGCAAAGCAGCTATAAATAATGTGCAGATGTTTATGTCAATTAAGTTTAAACAATGTGATCTCTAACAGAAGAGAGCAGAGTATTGAACAAGTAAATCCATCTGTTGGCATTATTTCTTCTCCTCCATGTGGTATTTTTTAATTGCAATACATATACTGCAATGTTGTGCCTTCAGGTTTTGGCATGTACACCCTCTAGGTGAACACTGGCCATGTGACAGAGGAGTTTTTCTCGCATAACAAGATGTATTTCTACAATTCAGTCCTAGACTCACCACAGATTGCACAATTAAAAATAAAGGTACAGTGCTGACATTACTGTGATTCATTCAGTTAGTCAGGTCATTTGCTACTGGTACATGGACAAATGCAGAGGGAAATAAAGCCACTTCCAGTCTGTCATAAATTTCAATACAAGTGAGTTCTACAGAGATCTGTTTTAAAGTATTAACATGTAGTCATAGCTGAATTCACCGAGACAATGCCATAAGAGTCATCCCATTTACATATTCAGCAACACAATAAAAATAAAAATATAAAAATATAAATAATTCAACAGAAATTTCAACAGAAAAAAATAGTACCTTAAAAATGTATGTAATTATTTTTATAGCTTTCTAAAATTGTGATTTAAAACAACCTCAGAAAATTGATTTTAAATAATATCTATAATTCACAACTGTCCTAAGTCTACTCTCGTTTGTCACAATAGACCTGAACTTTTTGTTTCTCAGTTTTTCTCCTTCTCAAGAGTGATGTCAAATTGTGTGCTAGAAAAAGGAGGAATGTACAAAGAAATTAACAGAAAATAACTTCAAATCATGCCTCCCAGCCATCCCATACTTCGATGTAGAATGCTTTAGTACATTTTCATGCGTTGGAAAGTTAATTAGTTAATTTATTGGAGAAAAGAATACTTGCAGCCATCATTAGCTGACACCAAGAAAATCACTGAGAAAACACTGAGATATATTTAATACTGTTAGATTACAAGATTTTGTTTGTTTTGTGTCATCTCCAGCTGGATTTATTACAGAGAAAAGAAATCCAGGGCAATGAAATAGATGTCATGGATGAGCAGAATACTCCTTTGGAAATTCATCAAATTCAGACATGCCATTTAGTGACACATTGAAGCTCAGGAGGGAAAAATTAGAGGTGGTCTGGTCACCAGCCTGTGTATTCTAGAACCACTGGAACCTTTTCTATATCTTTATGATTGGTATTACCTGCATATTTCAGGACTAACACACTCTTGTTCCCTGTAACTTATTTTTCTTCACATAAGATAATTATTGCACTTCTCTTTTTAACTTCCAACTATGTAATCAAAAAAGGCTCCATTTAAGAAACAGATGATCAAAGGATTAATCTCTTATTTCACTTCTGTGGTAGCAGGGAAGATCAAGTCTGTTCAGAAGGATAGAGGTAGAAAGCTAAAAGGGGAACATGGAATTTTATTTCAGAGAAAAGATACCTGGCTTCTCTAAAAATCTGACTTATCGGTAGTACCAGGTCAGAGATAAGATTTGCCAATATTCACAACAAGGTGAGTTTCATAAAGTCCGTACTTGGAAGTATGACTCCCACAGAAAGTGAAAATTAGTCTAGGTATTGGTGGGACTGCTGCGGTGACCCAGCCCACCTTGGGGCTGAGTGACATAGAGTTGGTGGATTTCCCTGCCCAGGACTCTGACCCTGAGGGTGGATCCGAGGGCGAGACCAAGGTTTAAGGCTGTTCCCCTCCGGGTGTCCATCTAGCAGCATCTCCTCCTTTCCTTCTAGAAATCTCTCTGTTCCCGTAATGGTATTGGTTTAGACTCCTACGCTTATTCATGTGTTTCATTGCTTATGTATTGAGCTCTGGAAAGTTCTGTTCAGTTCTGTTCCCCATTGGTTGATTCAAATATGTTCCTCCTCTAACCCTCTGTGATTTGCTCCCTGTCACCTCTTGTCATTCCCTTACTGGTTTATCCCTTTGTTCCTCCCCTTCTCCACCTCTGTTTCAAAAGGGGGCTGTAACTGCTCCCCAGGGCTCTTCTCCTTTGTTCCCCCCTTTTGACTGGAACTCTGCCCCTCGGGGCTGGAATAAAGTCGGGATTACAGACAAGGAAAGAGTCCCTCTTTCTTCCTTTACCCTTGCCTGTTGCCTAGCAATACCTTGCAGCAGCCAGCCTTCGAACTGAGCTACTTGCAGGCAGCACTGACAGCTGCTGACAGGACTCTGATTGCCACGCTGCCGGGGCATCAGAACTTGTTGCCTGCTGGGCCACTGGGCGGCTTGCAGTCAGCGCAACATGGGAGCTTTTGGAAGAGACTTTGAAAGATAAACCATCAGCTGCCAAATATTTTTCTGATTCTCAGTAAAACTCTATATAGCACACACTCTTTGAAACAATCAGATCTTAGCAATAGAAAACACATATTTGTCCCAAAGTGTACACTTTCTTAGTTCAGGCAGTTTCAGCCAGGGAAGGACAATAATTTTAATTTTTCAATTTCAGTTGTAATTCTTGGGTCTCCCTTTACTTATAATGCAAGACTTCTGTGGCTAAAAACAATGGCCTGTTGCATTAAGCTGTGGTTTTTTTCATGCATCATTTAGGCTTAACAACCATAAAAATGAACAGCTTCTAAGTGAATAATCTAAATTTCACATCTGTCTGATTGTGACCTCAGAAATATTTAATGCAGAAAATGTGGAAAGAGGACGTATTTGTACTCAAAGCACAGATCTCACTCAATATACTTCTATAATTCTCTGTTGCAAGGGTCAGAACTTGTCATTTTTTAGTAAATGAAGTTCAAATGTTATAACAAGAAATCAAAAGACCCAAAAATGCTAGTCAGCTTTTCCTAGATCTTATGGATTTAATCCTATGTTCGTAGAGCTACATATTTTGAAGAACTTTTTTTGCTCTAGTCTTCCCTGACTTTATACCCAGGAAAGTACACACACACCACAGAACATTTAATCTGCACTGTTTCTACTCTACCTTACCTCCCTGTAATTTGGATGTCTTCCATGAACTTAGATATTTTTTCTACTTCACTTCACTTCACTTCATTTCTTTGGTTCCTTAATTACTGAAAATCAAGACTTAATAAAAATAAAAAGAAAAATTTACATCCTATCTTATGCATATAGTATTACTGGTATTTCTTCAAGCTCTGAAAAAGATGTAGGTGACAACCGTGTTTTCCTTTCAAACTACCTGTCATTTCCTTATGCAGAAGCAAATCCTTTTTTTTTCCTTTTGTTTCAGGGATTACAACCCTGTTTATTAAACAAACAAAACCGGAATAACTAAAACCACATTTATTTCTTATAGTTACAGGGTTTATTACCTTTTTACAAGTAAAAATTGAGTATCATGGACAGATATCTATCTAAACATAGCACCATGTTAAAGGGGAGAAAAAGCATTTTTAAGTCAGTCATCAAAATTAAGTTTTCAGTGCTGTACTAACTTTAGAGAGAGAATAACTAATAGAGAGATTACTTTCTCTTTGATTTATAAACCGCAGTATTCTTCAACCATTATTCTGTATCTTTCTATTTGCCAAATTAATTATTTTGGATTCTTGACAGACAGCATTTTATAATGCCAAGTGTATTAAGACTTGGATATTGGCTTTAAGAAGAATTATATACATATTTTTAGACCCACAGGAGCAAACCATATCACATTTTCATCATTTATATAGTTGCACAAACCTATTGTGCAAAAACACATTTCAAAGTTGAGGGGAGCAAAGCATAAATATTATATAACATAAAATTTATACATTTTAATATACATACATATATCAAATCATATATTAACTACATGGGACAGAAAGAGAGGGGGAAAAATTGTTATCTTTACCAGAAAATTCTCTGAATTTCTACTGAAAGACTGTTGGACTTTAAAAGAGTAGAAAATATATTTTAAATGCTGACTTTTGCTGTAAGAGCCTCAGCTCTTTGGAAACCCATGAAAAGAGACGGGCATCCCTAGGAAGAGGTTCAGGACATGACCCATAAGACATGACACAAGGAGCCCACCATTTCCTTGGAGAACTCACTGTCTGTGGAGACAATGAGAAGACTGGCCTCATAAGTCTAAAGCAAGAGCTTAACAACACTCCCCCAGTATTCTATTCTACCATAATAAAACACATCTACTTCAAGTAAAGCACACAAGCACTAAATTCAAATAGCTCTAACATTTTAGAATGTCAAGATTTTGGGAGTCACTTTTAAAAAGAGTGTCTTTTCACTTAGGAAAAGCTGAGTTTCAATTTCAGTAATTTCTCCCATTCTGAAAGTTTAATATAAGATACCCAAACTTACTACCATAACCAAAGTGTACTGCAGCAAAGACTTCAGGCAAAAATTACAGTTTGGTGTGAGTTAAACCCGTGGTTTGAAGGCTATGGGAACTTTTTCAGGAGATCTAGCATATTTTCAATTACTGTCCTTAATATTCCTTGGCAGAAGGCATTGATTATATAGAAAAAGCAAGCAAGCAACGCCATTGTTGTTACACATGAAAATGCATAGAAAATAAAAGAAATATCTTCTTTAATATTATAGTAATTACAAGAAATAAAAGTTTCCTTTTTAGGACATGGCCCATTTGTGCTCTACAGAATTTTCTTAAGTTACTATCTTCTCTAAAAAGAAGTAGTGTTATTTGACATTAATCTATTCATTACTCTCTGTGGTCACGTTAATTATCTAGGACATGCAGTCAAAATGAGGAAGCTTGTTTTTGTTTCATTACTAAGTATTCTTTTTAAAATTTTTCTATTTTGCTGGTTTTCTGGGGAAAAAAAATATTCATTGAGATGAAAACTTACTCATTGAGATGAGGCACTAGGTAGACACTAGTCACAGATCACAGAATATTCTGAGTCTGAAGGGACCTACAAGAATCATCAAGTCAAACTCTTAAGTGAAAGGCCTGACATATTGAACACACTATCTAGGTGTTCTTAGCACCATGCTCTAACCAGCTGAGCTAGTTTCAGAGTCAGTGTCTTATTTTACTTAGCACTACAGAAACAAGAATTACAATTTCTCCTGAGAGGCAATGATAACTTAGAAGTATTCCTCCAAAGGGTCGACTTTTGTCGACCCTTCACTTTTGTCTTACACAAAATAGCAGCAGCTGACACAATCCAGGTTTACTTGGATTGGTGCTATAATACAACAGCAGCCAATATCTTCCAAGTCTATATTCTTCTTCAAGCATTTTATTATTTTGACTGGAGAGGAATGATTGCAAATGCAAACATGTTTGCAGCAGCACAAATAGCAAGCTTTGGTCATATTTCTCCAGAAATATTCTGCTTCCCAATCACTAAAGAGTCATACTGTTAGATATTGCTGTGCTAGGTATGACATATCACTACTAGAGATAAAGTAACTTGCACTGATGTCCTCTTTACTGATGCAAGTCTCACATAAGGTTGGTTCAGAGAAGCAACATACTATTTAGAAATCCAGATACTTTTTTTGTCTAATAAATAGAGAGATATATTGATCTGTGAGCACATTTTGCTGGACCGTCAGTTATGTTCACTTGCCTTGGCCTAGATTTTTCTCTTCCATACCATAAGCCTCAAAACTGACATAATATTTGAGAGTTTTAAAGAATTGTGAGTTATAGAAAGAATGCTGTATTAGCCTCTAGGGGCAAGATTAGCAGGGATCTGCAGGGGTGGCACCTGTGAGATGGCCAGGAATATCCCACACTGACCCTGTGTTGGATGGTCAGTTCCAGGTGGCTCCAAGACAGATGGGCTACTGGCCAAAGTTCAGCTCATCAGTCACACAGTCTGGGATAGCAGTTTCAAAAAAGGATAAAAAAAAACCCACACAGCAACTCTGAGACAGAAGAATGAGAAAACATGAAAGAAACAACTATGCAAATACCAAGTTCAGTGATGGAGGAGGAGGAAGGATGAAAGTTGGCTTGGTGAGCACCTGACAGTACCTGACAGCAAACCAAGGCTGACCCACCACAAACCAGAGTAGTCTTCCTGATCCCGAATTATACATTTTAGAGCTTAATATTCTGACACAGGAGGTGAGGGCAGGCCCCTTATGACCCACCATTCTGTCAGGCTGCTGAGAACACCCAAAAGCTTGAGATGGTTTTATAACAAATAATATCCTGTATCTTGCATAGAAGATATCCCACCTCTTCTCCTGCATGCAGTTTCTAAATCCCAAGGTAAAGACATGGGAATTTCCCTTGGATCATGCAGATAAAGGTTGTTATGCCAGGCCAACCCCAATCTATTTGTACTAGCCCAGGCACTATACTGTGGAGATGTAGGACATCTTTGTTTCTTCACTTTAAAACTTCAATTACTCACTCAACATACATTAAAAGACTGAAAGTAATGTTTTCTTTACTTGAGTATTTTAGGAATCACTACCCAGTTACCTCCCAAAAAATTCCTTTCTTACTCAGATATTACTTTTCAATTGATAAGAGATTCTACAAGTGCTCTGTTCACCATACCCTGTGATTTCAATAGTTTCTTTAGTATATTTCATCCCTTGCAATATTTCTAGTAATAGTATTCCATATTTCATGGAAGACCAAACAGATTTACTGTTATGAAAGATTGACATGTATATCATATATCTCAGCTGTCCTTTTACACAAAAATCTCTGGAGCATGCATTTACAATACAGCTTCTCTTCCAGATTAGTATTCAAGTTGAAAACCATACATATGTGTCAAAAAAATAAATAAATCTCTACAACCTTACTCTGTTATTTATCTGTCAATTCCAGTAATTCTGTTCTGTTTGCTTACGCTGAATTTCCGTTAAAAAGACGTGAAATCTTTTATTTCAGCAGGCTAAGTCCACAGCTTTTTTCTTTATTTGAATGTTGCCTGAAAAGGCTAGCCCAAAAACTGAGACTAGTCAGGAGTAAGGGAATAAAAGGTGGGTATTTATTCAAAAGGCATTCAAAGGTACAGGCAGACATAGCACCCCAGGGGCACCACCCAAAATGGACGACGAGTCACCAGTTCTCCACACATTTATAGGTTTGGTCCATTTGTATATCAGCATAAATTCACCAATTAAAACTTTGCAATTTCCCCCTAGCTCCCTTAGCTCGCTCTCCCACCTCTTTAGAAGCTTGGGCCTGGGCAGTCTGAGTGTCCTTGAAGGGTGAGTCCAGAGAGGCACTGTTATGTCTATAGAGAACAGCAACTAACGAGCTATAAAGCATACATGCCAGGCAATACAGAATTTGAAAAATATGAGTTAAAACCTAAGGCAACATGAACATATTGACAAACAATTCTAGTGATATCTCATTATGCAGAAGAATTCCCTTGCTTTTTTCTTTTTGAAAGATATTTTCTCCAAGAACTGTATCAGACCTTCTATCTACATAAATTTGTAGACAGTTCTTTAACTTACTTTCCAACTATTTCAGAAATTATACATTTAGTTCCTTGTGTTCTTTGTTAATATACTGAGGTGATATTTATTTGATACTTCTGCATCAGAGCACTCTCAGATTGCTAGCAGCCAAATTGGGCCCATCATCCTCCATAGTTCACTACTCTGAAAAAAACTTTGCTTGCCACTCTTGTGTTTGAGAGCAAGCATCTTTGAGATCTCCTTTCCACAGTGACCTAGCTCTAGTCTAGGTATATTATTTCTATTAAATAGATTTTAGAATTTTTATTTCTATAGCCTTAGCCTATGCTCTGAATATTTCCAAGGTTGCTCATTCTTCCTAATTACACTTTGAACTGTTTTCCCATGATGTAATAGCTGTTGTGTCATCAAACATTCTTGCAACATATTTTGGTGACACACCTCAGGGAAAAAGCATAAACAAAGAGATGGTCTGGAAAATAACATCACTTTAAGCAAGTGTTCAACAGGCAAAGATGGAAACTTAGTTTTTCTGATGATGCATGCCAAAACTCTCCAAACAACCAAGTTTAGTGAAAGACTTTAAATTAAATACCTTTTCCAGCATTTTCCCATTGTAAGTACAGTCCCCTCCAAAACAGTCATTTAGTTCTTTGGGGTCCCTGTGTTTGCAAAGGTTATACATTCAATACAGTAACTAGCAAGTGTGCATACTTGCTCTTATGTTCATTGGACCTTACAAATTACTCTCCTTAACCTCTGTCATCAGGTGAAAGGAGTGTTTTTTTGGTATGACTCATGGACAAGCTGGGCTTTTTTAGCTCTGTTGTGTAATTTATTGAGAATATCCCTATCCTTGGTAAATAATTTCAAGTCTTCTTCATGTCTTCTCTTGAAAGCCTGACACATTTTTTAAGCTATCATACATAGCTTCTGAACCAACATCTTACTTTTTAATAATACTGTTTCAAACAGTTTATTTGCCAGAAATCTATTTGCTCACAGTTAATCCACACACCAAGTCTATATCTCACAATAAAATCCTGGGGTTTGCCAAGTACTGTTTCCTGTCTTACAGTTAAAGATTTCAGACTTAAAAAGGTGAGGTTTATCACTTTGTTTTAAAACACCTATACTTTTTCTAGGGAATGAGAAGCCAGATTTCTGTCTGAGATGATATGAGCGCTCCTGAACCACAAGTACATCAACCTGTGGACTCCTTCTGCTGCATCTATAGGGAGGTAGAAAATTAATGACTTTCACCACATCTAGTTGGTTGCAGAGATTCTTTCAGCTTCTTACATTATGCATGCATTTCACTTTATTCTAAATAATTTTTACTTTTAAGGAATAGTTCTATTTTTCTATTTCCCAGGATGACCAATTTGCATTATACAGTGGCAGCTTCTGTACAATACCAGATTCTAGTGGCTCATCATACATCCCGATGCTCCTACCCTCATTACTTACAAGCTATTCTAAGGAATATATTTGTCTTCTACTGTTTCTTAAAGACTTAAATATGCTGATAAATCAAATATAAAATTGGTGCAACATCCTTTTTTGTTATGGTGTTGGATTTTAGAAACTGAGGAATTTTTATAGCAGATCCTAAAAGTGATTGACAGAACCAAGCTTGCTGTCACTTTGAAAGTTGTCCAATTATCCATATAAAATATTCCTCTGATACTCCAACAAAAATACAGTGCTTATCAGTCCTTGAGATACATGATAAAATTAATAAAATTTTCATCTCAGAATTTTTAAATGAATACAACACAGTTTCTTACTGTGCTAGGAAAATCCACAGCTCAATTCTGTGCTTAGGATTACTCTTTTTGCATACCATATATAAACAACCTCTATGTATCAGCTATATTGTCTTAATTTTCTATTTTAATTCTAAACTTTCTATTTTAATTCTGATTTTAAGGAATCCATACTGAGCCTAAATATGAGTTGTTTTAATTCAGTGTTATCTAAACACAACATTAAGCTAAGAATAATTTTACAAGTATCAGATTCACAGAATGGTACTGAAAGGAAACTCTCAAGATCATGAAGTCCAACCCTCCTGCTCAAAAAAGATACCCTAGAGCAGTTTGTCCAGGACCATGTCCACACAGGTTTGCAGTATCTCCAAGAGTGGAAACTCTGCAATATCGCTGGGAAACCTTTTCCCCTGTTCAGTCAAGCTAATAGTAAAAATAGTCTGTCTTTATGGTCAAGAATATTGTTGTGTGTTTCAACGTTGTGCTTATTGCCTCTTGTCCTCTACCTGATCTCACTTGGAAGAGTCTGACTGTGTCTTCTTTACCTTCTCCACTAAGTATTTATATACATTGATGAGAGTCCTCTGAGCCTTCTCTTCCCCAAGCTGAACACTCCCAGCCTTCTTTCATAGAAGAGATCACAGAATAAGAGAATCGTAGAATGCTTGGGGTTGGAAGGGACCTCTGGAAATTGTCTAGTCCAACTCCCCTCTTAAATCAGCTTTACCTAGAGCAGGTTGCACAGGATCGCATCTGGGTGAGTTTGGAATACCTGCAGAGTAGGACACTCCACAGGCTCCCAGTGCAGCCTGTTCCAGTGCTCTGTCACCCTCATCATATGTTTTTCATAGTTCAGTGTTTTATTTTGTGACCGCTGTCTCTTGTCCTGTCACTGGACATCACTGGAAAGAGTCCGGCCCTATCCCCCTGACACCCTCCCCTCAGATACTGATAAACACTGATGAGGTCCCCTCTCAGTTTTCTCTTCTTGAGGCTAAACAGATCCAGCTCCCTCACCCTTTCTTCATAAGAGAGATGGTCCTGTCTCCTGATCATCCTCATAGTCCTTTGCTGGACCCTCTCCAGAGGTTGCCTGTCTTTTGTCTGGGAAGACCAGAACTGGACACAGAACTCCAGTTGAGACCTCACTGCTGCTGAGAAGAGGCAGAGATCACCTCCCTTGACCTGCTGGCAATGCTCTGGCTAAAGCAGCTCAGAATACCATTGGCCCTCTTTGCCGCAAGGGCATGTTGCTGCCTCATGCTCAGCTTGTTGTCCATCAAGAGCCCCAGGTTCTTCTTCTCTGCAGAGCTTCTTTTCAGACAATCACTTCCCAGTCTGTACTGGTGCATGGCATTGGTTGTGCTTTCCCAGAGAAAGGTCTCCTCATTTTCCATGGTTGGACTCCATGAGATTCCTTTGATCCAGCCTGTACAGGCCCATCTGAAAGGCACAACAACTCTCTGATGTATCACCCTCCTCTCCTAGCTTTACATAAACTGCAAGCACAAGGAAAGAATTAATCTAACTAAAACATATCAAATGGTACCAACAGGAGTTTGAGAAACTGAATACAAAGCACTTCAGCAATAAGGCAAGGGAGACCCTCCCTAGAACAATGATAGCTGTCTGCCACAGAATGGAGAGATGTGTTGTACCTCTTGCTGCCTTTAGCTTGGCCAGGGCAAATGAAAAGGCTGCTCTGAGACAAAACAGCCCTCCTCATAAAGCCTCATTATCTTAGCATTCTGAGCCCAGCCTCCCCACATTCTTACTTCATTTTGAAACATAAGGATGTCATTGTTCTCTCACAAATGTACTCAAGGTCCTCTATGAGTCTATTTCTTTCTGTGACACTTTATTCAGCTGCTTTCATTAAAAATCCCTTTAATGATCCTTAAAAAAAAAATCACAGTTTTACATCATGCTCAGTTGATTTTCCTCCTGTCAAGCATGCTGTCTTCTTTGAAATCTTCGTCAAAAAATAAAATTGAAACATCTTCCTGCCAGGTGGAATACCATGTGTGAATCATAATAGGTTAATGATTTCTTTATAGCTAGATGAGCAACAGGTCAGTTGTTAAGAGATTCTGTTTTTCTCATAGACAGAGGATAATTTGAAACACGGATAGAGACAAGCATAGGATGTGTATGTTAGTGCTTTGTTTCCCAGTTCATCTGATTCTAAAATGTCTGCAATAGTATTGTCTATATTTAGTGCTTTTCTGTTTCCTCCTTTGTTTTTTGCCACAGGATGTTTTGTATTATGGATAACTACACAGTACACGAACCCAAAGCCTTAGGACCAGCAACACAGATGCTCAGCATCTTCTTATAATTCTCAAGGGCAGCAAAATGATTACACAGTAAAAGATGAGAGGCACCACAGGAACTTGTGGGATTGGACATTTCTGTGAAAGAAACATTTTTTCAGTAAGTAGGACTAGCTGAGAAAATTTTTTCACGTCTGCTTCCAGTGAGCAGAAACATAATGAATGCTGAGGGTCTGGCTGACTTTGCAGCCCTTACAGAGAAAAGCTTCTCTAAATTTTTTTTCATAGCACCCGTCATACATTGAAACAAACTCCCTGCTAAGGAAACATAGCAATATCCTGTTATAGCACTGGACAGTTTTCTTAAAGAAGGAATTTGACTTATTTTGTTTTCTAACATTGCTTTTAGGCTGGCATTTTCAGTTCCTGTTATAGGAGTTCAATGCTAGGTCTCCTTGCATCCCCCAAGTCCACAGGACTGCCTTGAAAAAAATTCCAATTTAAATGCCAGAAAATTTAAATGTTCTCATGTTTTAGAATGGGATTTCCCATATGAATATGTTGCATTTTTATATAGTTTTTAAAAACAACATGATTGAAAAATAATAATCACAAGCAAGATTCAAAATAACATGCTATGTAATAATTGCATCTTGTGGTTTTGTAATACTACCACTATTAAAAGCTTTTCTTACAGGTTTTGGATCTCACCCATTTGTTTGTTTAGGTGTATTAGTTATCACATTCTTTACTCATCTTAATTAAAAGTGAGAAGATGTAATCTACATTATTGACAGAATTTCCAACAACCCTTTTTCCTTTTGTAGGAAACACAGTTCCTTCAGCAAGCATGCTGAAGTCAGTGAGATCTGATTGCTCAGGGCCTGGGGGAGGGACAGGTATCAAACCAAATTTATTGGTTTATTCCTCTTTCATAAGGACGAGCTTGGTCTCTTACATTGTCCAATACCAAGAGCCTGCACAGTAATAGTACTCTTGCCTGTGCTGACAAGAATGCCTCAGCAAACATTACACTATTTTAATCACAGAATCTTTACCATGTTTCTTAACACCACATGTTAAAGTCTGACAGAAGCACAGGCAGTAGATGAAAATCAAGCCTATAGGAAGAGTTAAATTCAAGCTTGCACAACATGCAAATTCCATCTAAACTTCAGGACTGTACAAAATTTATGTATGGGTGGATGGGATTACTCTACACACTGCTCAGTTCAGTTCAGTTTCTCTTTCTTCTGTATTTGTGGAAAACATTGCATCACAACATTTTTTCCCCAGATTTACTAGGAGGTAACAAATTTCTTGAGTCTTTTAATCACAAATAGATACACCAAGTCACTGATATTTTCTCCTACCAACACTGGCCTCCTTCCATCAGTACTTCCTACTAAATTTTACCTAAGGCATTTCCTTAAACCCAGTCACTCATCTTCCTCCCACAGAACAGCAAGGACTGTTTCTTATTTTGTGTCTTTTCCTCATCAGTCATGAGAGCTCTCAACATTTCTGTAAGCAGCTGTGATACTTTCTGGCCACAAAAGTTAGCATTTTAGTAACAGTGCAGAAATGGTGTCTTAGCAAGTTGTCACACCATCTTTATTGCCTTCGTCTGCTAAAAGTAGAGTAAGAGGTTTTGAAATCTGTCCTTTGGAAATGAACATATAGATTCATTCCTGCTTCATCACAGTGGCTGTTAAGGGCTGTCAGCAATTTGCAGTGATTAATTGGGAAATCATTGTAGACTCAGAACACTGAGGTTAAAGAATTTGAAGATGACATATGAAAGTGCAGCTAATTAATTATGCCCACAAATTTGGTGTTTAATATGAAAGGCACACATGAGAGCTTCTAATGCATGCAGTTATGAGATTAAGAAAGGACCACCTGATCTCACCTGCCCATTTCCAGTGTCTTTCAGTCCCAGGCTGTCTGCTCTTGGATTGTAACTCTCTGTTTCTTCCTTTCACAAAATAAACTTGACCCATTTGTATTCTTTATTTCAGCTTGCTTTTCCCTGGTAATTTATTCCATATGTTTACTGCTAACTACATGAAGCACAAAACTCTGTATTGTGATCTCCTCTATAGAGCATGTCACTCCAGTAAGTATTGAAAATAGTGAATTACATAACTGAATTCCCCTATGAAAAATTAGCATGCCAAGATGATGCATGTTAGACAATGCAGTTAACCCTCCCTAAGTGGTAGAGTAAGTAATGGTTTCAAATAAAGAGTGTAATTTTCTTTTCCCTTTAGGATAAGGCTATTTTTCAGATCTCACAGGCTCTTCTTAATAACTATAATAAAAAGCATCCAATATGCTAGGGTTCAAATATATTATGTATAGATGTTTTTATAGCTGGATTTGATTGCCTGTTTATGCTTCTCTGAAGTCTGCATTCAAAGTTCAGATACTCTGTTTCACTCTCAGTGCTTCCTGTAGGGAAGGACATTGCAAACGGGGGTAGCTGTAATCTTCACAGACAGTGCTAATGTCTGCTTTAGGGGAGAGCAGAGTTCCTCAGACATTCTGTCAGCACAACTGGTTTCATCCCCCCCCCCACAACTCCCCTTTCTTTCCATTGTGTGTTACTGTGTATTACCTTTTTCCTCTAAGCATGTCCTTCAACCCATAACTAATCATAAGGGCTTTACAAAGTACAATTTATTTATGCCAAACATAAAGGAAATTGAACCAAATCCAGTTGTAAAAAAAAAAAAAACAGAAACAAAAAAAAAACAAAAAACAAAACCAAACCTCACAAAAAAAAAAAAAAAAAAAAAAAGCATGCTAGACATAGAAGCTAAAATTATACATGATATTTTAACTGGAAAACTTTTATATGGCTTAAGACAAAGCATTTAAAGGAAATTACAGAGAAAGAGAAAAGAGAGAATAAGGTCTGGAGAATGATGCTGTGAAAGCCAGAAGAGAAAGATGAAGTTAAGAAGTTGATGACTGACAAGAAAAGGGAAAGAGGAAGACAGTACACACAAACAGGAAGGAAAACAAAGGAAAGAGCAAATGAAAGAAACCAATATCAATTTTTTTTTAAATGGTGTAAGAGTATGGCAACAAAAGGGTAAATTAGATTACCATCCTAATTGCATCACATTGCAATCCTAATGGCAATTCATTTCATACCCATAGGTCCTAGGGCAGGGCTTTAGGAGAAATGACGTGTTGCTCTTGCCCAGAAGGAGAGTGGTCCAGTCTTGGTGTTGCACAGACTGGCAGCCAAGGAGCCACCACTCCGTCCCATCCCTCTATGTGCTGCCCATCACAAGAAAGCTGATGGATATGGATATTCACTGCTGATGTTAGGGCCCCTGAAGAGAGCCATTGTCATGGCTTTTCTCTAAAAAAACACCACCCAGCATGGGAAGAGGGTTTCAGTGTATCTCTCCACTGCTCTGGCCTGTCTATTCACTGTAAAGCAAGGAGAGCAATATGACCCTTATGAAAATGTGTCCCTAGGGAAAGGCCAAAGCCATGTAGCACTTATGTATTAGTTTAAGATATACAGGGTCTCCAGGTCTACTGCTGATCCCCATATGTTTAGATTAATTTAATTCATACCAAATATATAAGCATATCTTTAATCTCACTTAATTCTGCAGTGGATAGACTGAATCCAAAGTTCAGACCCTGTGGATCAGCGAGCAGATGGACTTACTTATTTTACTATGGCAGTCATTCTAAATATCCATATTTTCTGAGGTCTCTCATTTCACTAAAATAGTCAGATTTTATTTGAAAGCAATTGGAATAGTCCTTCACTATTAGAAAATCTCATTTTCATCCCCCTGGTTGGGAGCAGTTGTTTCCTTAGTAAGACAATAAAAACTCAATTTTTGCTTTAACAGCATAAGCACTCTATATAAACTTCAGCTTTTTCACCACTCTATTAGTGAAGCTAAAACATCTTGCAGAAGGAAAGTAAAATAGTGAATAGCTTACTAGGCTATTCATTTTTCCTCCAGAGAAAAAGGTGCTTCATTCTATGGGATTTGCATCTTTCTGAATGTTAAACATTTTAACAATGCAAACAACACTATCACCATCTTCTCTAAATAGTCTGATGATGCTGGAGTTCTATCAGTAACATACCAGGGAAATCACCTCCTCTTTTGTGTCAACATTAACAGAAGTTTTAACAAAACCAAATAAAACAAATTTTTCTTTACATTTTTTATTCTGAAAATGTTCCAAAAGATCCATTCACACCAAAGTAAGTCACCATTTGTGCACTTTTTGGTAATTTTGCAGGCCATAAAATGACTGGGCTTCCTTAGATGGTGATTTTGACATTATGCAAGGAAGGAGTATTCTCATGCTAATTGACAAACCCAGGCTATTCACAAAAGAAAACTCACTGAATAGTGCAAAAGTTGAGTTGCTAGTGGATTGAAGCAGAGGAGGGACAAAAGCTGGTTTAAAACTAGTTTTGCTATTCCAAGGTTTTATGAGTCTTTGTCTTGATTTTTACCTTCTTTATAAGTAAAAATATTTATTTTAGACTAAAACATGCTAAATGTCAGATTATGCAAGAAGGCACCTTGTGGTAAGCATAACAATCAAGTATAAATATTTGGAGAAACAATAATTACTTCAGTCATGGGACAGCTTGAAACCAACTTTCATTGTGTAGGGGTCTCATTTAATATGATAGCTGGCTTTTAAGTGCATTTGTGAGTCATGATTTGCCTTCATGGAAAATAAAACATTTTTTATTGGAGGGACTAGAAATAGTCATAATGTCTTATAACAATATATCAGAAATTTTAAGAAATATTTTTGAGGTACAAATTTGGTTTAGTATAAGAATCCATCACCACATGCTGTTCTTTATCATAGTATTTTTTGTTATTAGGATTAGAGTAGAGAAGTTTCAGCATATGAGTGAAAGATAAAATGCATTTATCTTAATACAGTGGAGGAAAAGTATTCTATTTTTTAACTAATAAAATGATAATGCTATCAAGAGGTAGAAAAAATATAGGAAAATAAGGCATATTAGATGAATGTTCATCCTCACAACAATTCACTTCACACACTAATTCAGCAAAAGACCTCTGCATCATTTTCTTCCCACTTAAGGTCTAATATGATGTCTTTAATGGTTATTTGTCTTTCTTAGACACGGTGTTGCCCCTCTGTACATGGCAAATTTCAAACCTAGGTAATAACTGGGGAAATAAAGAATTCCTAATACAGGAGCAGATCAACTTTATATTCATGATGCATAAAAAAAATTTCAACAGACTTGTATAAGCTCTGGATCACATCTGTATTAAGGAACTCAGTAACATCAGGCCCCAGTCTTACTCACTGACTTCACTGCAATCACTCATGATTCATGGACTAATTTTCAAAGTGCAAATACCTGCTCTTAAAAATACAACAAAATACTACATTTTATTGTAGAATTCTCTCTTTACTTTCTCCCACATAGAATCATTGAATCATTAAGGTTGGAAAAGACCTCCAAGATCATTGAATTCAACACCACTACATCAACTAAACCATGGCAATAAGTGCCATGTCCCACCACTTCTTGAACACCTCCATGGATGATGACTCCACCACTTCCATGAGCAGCCCACTCCAATGCTTGACCAACCTTTCAGTGAAGAAATTCTTCCTGATGTCCAGCTGGAACCTCCCCTGGAGCAGCTTGAGGCCATTTCCTCTTGTTGTTTCCTCTTGCTTGGCGGGAGAAGCTGACCCCCACCTGGCTGCAATCTCCTTTGAGTTGTTCGTAGAAAGTGATAAGGTCTCCTCTGAGCCACCTTTTCTCCAGGCTAGACAACTTCAGCTCCCTCAGCCACTCTGTTATCATTTTTTTGCTGAAATAAATGTGATTGTTCAACTGCAACAGTCACTGATACATATTCAGTGGCTTCTAGGTCCCACTGAAATAAGGGACAAGACTATATCTTACATTAATGAGAGCAGGTTCTCAACCTGTATCTTTCACAAAGGAAATATCTTTAAAAATAACAGAAACACGTATACTTTACCTTTTAAAGCACAGTTCATGGTAACTTTATTTAAATTTTTGAAGTTGGAAAGGTGACAATAACAACTGCTATACAGATGGCACATCTGATTCCTGCTATAACTGATTTTCAGATGCTTCAGGGAAAAAAAATACAGAGGCTAAGAGATGGTACCCATACATCATACACAACACACAGTGCATACATACACAGTCAAATACAGCTCACCCACTACTTCAGTAGAGACACTGAAGTTAATAGCATTAATCATGTAAAGAAGAGAGCAATTTCATGCTATACATAAACTGGCATATAAGCTTATAACTGATTTGACATTTATCCTTGGCAGGGAGGATCGGGGAAGGAAGGATACCTCTTATCAGAGCAGGGCAAGCCATTAATTCCTGAAGAGAAACACCAAGGAATCCACCAAGAATTTAATTTATCTGGGCCTAATTATCACTGGAGTTGCTCTAATTCATAATCAGTAACAGTGGAAAACCTCGAGTTCAATAAACTCCGTGTTTGTCTGCAGTACACTTCAATCAATTTATGGCCAAAGCCAAAGAGATTCAAGACCACAACAGGTGTCATGAATGCTAAGAGCACTCTACCTGATCCTGCTCCAAACTATTTGGATCCAGGGTATTGTAAAGTAATTATTATTATTGAATATATCTCTCCAAGTTATTAAAATGTAACATTAAGAAACCCTCAAACACTGGAAAAGAGAACTACAGGTCACATTTACTCCTTGCCTTGGGAAGAAAATTATTTGATTGGAATAGTGTATGTCTAGTATACATCTTGGAGTATTTTATATGTGAAATAGTTGATCATGTTGGTTTTGTGTGAAGATCTAAGCTTATACAGACTCCATATTGTAATTAATTTTCTGCATCAACATGCAGGAATTTTGTGTTACTATTTTATGTGGAAATTACTAAAACAGGAAATTATTTTTTTTTACATAGGATTTATAATCCATTTGAATATTTAGTGGGTAGCTCAGAGAATACTTTTTATATATGCATATATAAACAATACACAAATATATATACACACCCACATACCAAGGCTTTTAGATCAGGTTGAAGAAAGGCATAAGCGAGAAATCTCTAAGTGAAACACCTAGTTCATGGTTTCTCAGACTGCAGTATGCATGAACTTTGGGTGAACAGTTATATGCCCTCTCCTGTTCTTGTACACAGACAAGAGGGACTGCTGCTGCTGTCACCACTTCTACACCATGAGTCTGCAGAGTCCTGACCCAGATTATGCTCCATATTTAATTCATGCCAGTCCAGTTTTTGTGGCATCCCCATGTTTATGCCAGCCCAAACATCATCTGTAGACTTTTAAAAAACAAATAAGAAAATACAAATCTGAAACAGTTTTACATAGTTTTTTAGGGAGTGAAGATGAAATCTTGGCCATATTCCAACAACAAAAAAACCTATAGGGGTGGTAATGATGCCAGAACACAACCATATAAGGAATATTCCTATTAGTACAGAGAGGGGTAGTGTTCAAAGGAAAGCCTGAGTAGCTGAGTGCCGAAATAAGACTTAGAAGTTACTTGAAAGATATTTTTGCTCAGAAGCTCAAACCCCCAGTACAGTGAACTAAAGGAAAGAACAAATGGGCTATCCATGGACAAAATTAACTGAGACCTGTGACATTTTATTCTAGATGAGAGCTAAAACTTACTCTGCACTTTCCATTAATAATCTCTGCCTCTTTGAACTTACATAAAAAGAAAGCCAGACAGCATACACTGGTAAGACAAAAAATTATTTACTGTTATAAACAAAGCTTACTGCCAGTACAATTTTTCCCATTGAAGTAAAGATTCTCTTTTACTCACTAATTTTGGCAACACTAGGTAAGTATTTAACATCAGTACCTAGGTAGGCATCCGCTGTTTCTTTTCTAAGCACTATGGAAGAAGAAAGTATCACAATGTAAGCATCCAAAGCCAGAGCTCTGTCATTGGGGAAGAGGACTGAATGTTGATAGAAATCTGGCGCCAGCACACTAAGCCAGTCATGGGAAATATCTCTCTGGTCACTTGCACACTATTTCTGCCTATGGGTCCAAATCCAGCAGAAAGAATGCCAGCTCCAGTCTCAGAGCTCTTTGGGCAACCGGATCCATAATTTTAATGCAAGTACTGATTTATTACTCTAATTCTACCTGAGTTTCTTACATAACCCATGGCTTTGGGATGAGAACTGGCTCATACCTTTCTGGTTTACAAAAAAACAACAGATGAAAGTAGAATGTAGCTGAATATATAAATGCACCCAGAGTGCATTTTCATGATCCTTTCTATGGCATTTTTTTTTCTGGAAAATGAGCATTCTTTTGAAGAAGTGCTGAACTAGCAAAAAAATAATAGCTGCAGGCTGGAAAGCTACTAGGCCAACAGCAGCACAACCACCCAACCAGTTAAACTGTTTTCCTACAACAAGAGTACAATATAGATTTGACAGAAAGGGGTAAATGCATCACTAGGAATAAGAAGTTTCTGAGCTATTTTGGATCTCTTCAGTTAAGAAAGTATACAATTGACTGTTGGGTGGGGGAAGCTTCATGGGACATTTTTTTCTCAAAGACACCAATTGCAGATTTTGCTGTTCTAATAATTATGATTTAGTACAAACTGTCAAACTGCTCAGCAAGACACAAAACCCAGATAGAACACACACTTTGCTCTAAAAACCTTGAAATGTAAATGAGACAAGCAATGATGTCCAGACCTATAATGTACTAGATCCCCACCAAAAGGCATTAAGGTCAAACATTACAGTGTCTTTTGTTTGTTTGTTTTTAAAACAGCATTTAGGGGGTTAATTAGCACTGGACAGCAGTTACTCTATCACTTATATGATTTGTACTTCACATACTCTATATACAATTAAGGTATAAACTGCTTCAGAAAGAAAAGTATGTGTAGTAAGCAACAAAATGCCTCATTCATTTTAATGGTATGACCACAGTAAGGTTTCATTTCCCAGCTTTCAGCCTTCACACCTATACTGGTTTTAAGCTATGTTTTACAAATACAGAAAGCACAAACACTAGTAGGGAAAATAAAATCTGAACAAGTGTACACAAAAAAAAGAATAATTTTCCAGTTATTAGGATTTTCTCTTTTTTTTTTTAATCTTTTCCTACACACACGATTTTTGAAATTAATTTGTTTGGAGTTTTTTTTCTTTAGATAATTTTAACCCAAAATAAATATCTACACATTTTTTAAGCATTACTGCCTAGATTTTACAGTAAATCCAGAAAATACATCATTTTAATAGAAACATTGAACATGTAAATACCAGAAGAAATCAAGCTTGTACAATCTATAAATACACAATTTCAGTTAAAACAAACATAGCAAAAGCCATGGGCTAAGCATGTGTAACTGTAACAGTAAAGCTCAAGGATGTTAAACTCGCTTACATTATAAGGCAAGCTTGAGGTTTGCTTTGATCCATAAGAGATGAGTTGTAAAAAGCACTTCTGTTCACTTTTGTTCCCCTGCTCAGGAATGAATTCTTTTTGCTGCATTATGCATAACATCTTTACAGACAAGGTACAAGTCAAGAGCAAGTGGTTCCGATATCCTACCAGCATACTAAAATAGCAGTGGGACTATCAAATTATTTAGGTACTATATTACACAGCTCTTCTTTAAATACCACTTATGCCATCACATTTGCCAGGAATCTTTCTTTTTAAGTGTTCTAAATGTAAAGTTTCTGGTATCTGTTCCCTGGAGGCAACTTCAACTAGAATAGGCAGGTTGGTATAGCAGATGACTATCTGCTCCTTACAAACTGTGTCTGATGTACTGTGTAGTGATAAAAAGCTCCTTATCAGTTTGGATTCCAACCTAAAGGCAACTGCCGTCCAGATCTTACAGTGAAAGATAATGTGGTGTAATTAAAGCTCACGACCTACAGATACAGCGTGCCAAACATCACTTGCTTTAGTCAGGACTGGAAATTTTGGTTGTAAATTTACTGTGAAGATTTTTCTAAGAAGAAGAAATCCTGCTGAGGCCTTCACCTTTCCTTTTAACATTCACAGCCTCTCTCTCCCTCTGTCTTTCCCTGCCTCCTTTTCTCTTCTCAGATGCACTAGCAAGACACGTTTGAAACACTTCATGAACACAGTCTATATATAATAGCCGTGGTTTTTGCATCCAATTGCAAACTTTCCCTAATTTATTCAAGGCACTTGTAGAATGACAGTTCAAACATTCAGTAGAGATTTACTCAATTTTAGCAATAAAATTTAAAATCCAATTTCCATTTAGCATGCCAAAGCCTCACACAATTTTTATGTGCAATTGAACTGGGTGAACTGGTAAATTAAACTGTGATTGGGAATGTTCTCAAACAGTGGGACACAGTTGCCTCTGGGTGTATGTGTGGTAGCATTTTAGTTCAGATCAGGATGCAGTACTGAAGCAAATTTCCCAGGAGTTCCCACTTCTTGCACTTCGGTTCACATCATGTTTGGAATGTGCAAAATTAATTCCTTTCAGATAAAAATAAACCTGGAGGAGCAGTCTCAGAGGGTATCTAATGCACTCTGACTGCTAATGGACCTTCTCTCTGAAGGAGCAGGCTAGAGCCAGGCAACATTAAAACTCTTTGAAATACAAAGACTTTGAATGCCAGTGTGGATGTGATCCTCAGCACCAGACATTTTCTGCCATAGGTCTGTTCTTATTGGAACTTTTCCTAATATAGGCATTCCCTAAATTGTCAAGCCATTTCCTGGCACACTTTTGGCACACATGCCATCCAGCACTCATACAAAAATTTCCCAAGTCAGCTTGGGACTATAAATATTCCCAGGACCATTTTAAACAGGCACTTTTTCATGCAGTCATCTAATTTCAGAGAATGATGGAATTTATTAGAAGGAACATGGTTTGTTTTCTACTCCAGCAGCAGAGCCTGGGAACATTTTCAGGCACTTCTAATTCATTGGTATAGAAGTTTCCCACTACAGGGCAGTTGATAGCCTCCCATGCAGAGACTGAAGAGTGGACACTTTCCTCTCCATCTCTTTTCTCAGGTCTTCCAAGCAAGGGTGAGGATGGTTGCTGCAATAAAGAAAAAATAAGCCATGTATAGAACACCTCATGTCATATTCAGCTATTTTTTCAGTGACTCTTTTATTTTATCTCAAATCCACATTGCCTGACAAACTTATAGCTGTTAGTCACTCTCTTAGTTGTTGTGACAGAGGTCAATTCACTCCATTCCAATATTTTGACTTCACCATACAGATGACAGAATGAAAAATGTAACCAAGTTGCCATATTCAAAAGCTCAGGGATTTTCAAATGGGACTTGAAGCTATCTGTGCCTGCAGAGTCCTGTATGGACTCATCATCCAGCCCATGTGTCAGAAACAATCCTGAATTTTCAGTACACAGGCTTGCAACACTAACAAACTTCTACTTATTCTCAAAGGTCCTTCCGTTGTAATCAGGCGTTTTCGATTTGCATAAACATTCTTTGAAACGTCTGAGCTACATGGCTGTTAACACCCAGTGAAAACCTCCCCAGCTGGTAAAACTCATCTATATCCAGACTTTAAGCTATCTCCACACTGCTGATGTTTGGTCTCATTATGCCTCTCCTGGTGCCATCATGTACCACATCTATCCCATAGTCCTTCACAGTGCTGTATTTAGCATTTCTTCAGTCTTTCGCCCAAAAGCGCAAAGCCTGCCCCATTCAGCCTCATCACACAGCCCTGTATGTCCCATGACAGCCTGCTGCCAGCCACCCTCATGTCAGCACAGCAGTGTGTTCTCCATGCCTTTGGGCTAGGGACCTCCGACATGATGCCTTCAAGGTGGCACTGCAGACCTCCTCGTTACAACAGACATTTGAGATGGACAAAAAGAAGAACAGTGTAGAGAGCTGGAATAGATACCACAAATCATGAGTGCTTAAGATCATTATTGAGTTTTGTAGCTTTAAATAACTAGCAGAGTTCTTGGAAGCATGCGGTGGGATTTGGTGTGCTTTTTGAATCACATAAAGTTTGTCAGCTTGACATAGGGAGACACTTTCAGCAACGCCTGAGGGACTTGGGAGCACACGTCCCACTGACTTAATTAACAAAGCACATTAAGAAAATAATGGTGTTCATTTCCAAATATTTAAACCCAGGTTGAAACATAGCTGGTTTTCATTTAATTACATAGCTGACATTTGTTCATCCAGTGAAAGATAATGTCAGCATTTAACTCTTTGTTAACTGTTTTTATAACTTTCTTAATAAATTATCTAATCCCATTTTTTTTCTTTTATCTGTGCTACTGTTGTGGTGCCTCTGGGCGTGGCTGACGACCCGGCCCGGCCCCGCCATGCCGAGAGCCGTGGGGGCCGGGCCCTTCCTGCCCCCACACGATGCAGCCAGGGATGGCACAGCCCCGGGTCGTCGGGAGCCTCCCCGGCTACGGCGGTAGGTGCTGTCCCCGCCCAAAAGGGCAGCTCATTGGTTCCTGTGCCGGTGCGGACAGCCAACCCGCTGGCCGATGCCCCGTCAATCATTGCAATCCTCCGCAGTGACTGGCTCTCCTGGCTGCCCTTCCCTCGCCTCTGTCCTATAACACGCCCCTGACCTCCATTTTGACTGTCTTTTACCGCACTCCATGCTCCAGTAATAAAACCCTGCTGGCGATAAGCGGAAAAGAACCCTTTCTCGTCTCTTTACTTCCCTGCTTAAATTAAACCACTGTGCGTGAACTAAGCCTAAACTCGCAGGAGCTCTGATGCTCAGCTCGACTCTGTTCAATCAGAAACTGGATGAAGCCGAAGTCGCTTTCTTCAGGACACGAGACCTCTGCTAAAGGCTCTGAGTTACTCACGCTTTCTACCCACGGCATACTACTACAGTTACCAAGAATATATTGTCATAAAGTCAGCTTATTTTTTCTATAAAGTACTTGATTTAGCAGCAGTAGTTATTGAATAATTACTGGATATTTTCTTGTGTCTTCGCTGCTTCTGTTCTTTATGTTTTGATGCTGATGCAGGGAAGCCCTTTTGTATTTAGACTGTGGGAACCTATATATTTATACAGCCAGAAGAATCTGACCCATGAGCAGGGCTTTTCTATTCAGCTCCTAACCTTTCATTAATGAATTCATTAAACTTCAAAAAATAATAGGAAACCAAACTAGTTTCTTCAAAGAAGCAAACAGTGCAATTACAATAACTCTATTTCAAGATAGACATAAAAAGCAATCACAAAGAATAATAAAAATCATACTCCAGATGATAGGAAACAAAAGACTCCATATTGTGTATATAATCACTTCTGCTTTTTATAGATTAATGAGAGTACAGGACATGAGGCTGGAATTTAATCTGAAAGTTGTCATATGAGACTTCAAGGGCATTATTATTTATGTAATCTGTGTAACTAGTGAAACAAAATTATGTGAAGCTACGTAACTGATTAAGCAATGGAGGATAGTGAGACCACCTCTGATGTTATTTCTATACTTAGGTAGAAATACAGGTCTCCCTGGGATCTTCATGTCATCATGGGACATTGCCAGATTCCTCCAGAGGGCAACTCAAAGCAGAAACAAAAAATAAAAACCTATGTCAAGCTGCAAAAAGTGGGTGCATTTCTCACTTTCCAGGAGGCCCAGATACATTCCCCTTGGCAAGGGGTGGAGCAGAAACAAATGAGGAAAGAGGGATGCTGTACTCCCTCCTCTTCCTGTGGAGCAGAGCCCAATGTGTTTTGTACTGCTCCTTGATGAAGGCTCAGTCTTCCTTCTGGCTCTGTAGGGGAGATATTTCATGGAAGGCCTGGTTCAGCTCTCACAGGAGAGATATGTGAGAGGTGCAAGGCTAGCAAAACCATCACAATGTGGCATCTCTCAGTGCATCTCTGTGGCCACGCAGACCCTCTGCCTGCCTCCACATGCCTTGGCCAATGCAAGCATGGATTTATATCAAAACCAAGGGAAGACACAAACTCTCAACTGATGCCAGTGGGTCTGTGCCTGCTGCACATTACCGTTGTACACCTGTGTTTTGTTTGCTGTAGTAGCCAACCTTAGATATGACATAAGCATGTCCTAGACATGCTGTTTCCATTTTCTGGCTCTTACCACATAGTGTCCTGAGTTTTCCTACAGATCTGTGCCATGGGAAATTAAGAAGAAACTTTAGCTCACTACATGATATAGCACATATACAGCTATCTTACATCTCCTCTTGACAAACTGGATTTGTTTGCTTGTTCTGCCTTTCTCTTCTCAAAGGTCAATCATTCCACTCAGCCAAAACTCCCTTAAGTACACCTCAGTTTTATTCTCAGAGCAGACTGCAGGATTGCAAAAGGGCTGAAAAGGAGGCGTTGCTGCATGCAGACCTGCCTGCAACTCAGCAATTTCCATCCTCAGATTTTTATCAATGTCCTTGGATTTAGTTTCTGGAAGGTTGTCTCCCATGAAACTCAGTTTGAACTTCAGGCTTAAATAAATCGAAATAGCTCTAGATGCAGCACAGTAAGAAAAAAAGATGAACCTTGGCATGTTATATATATGTAACCATAAATTAATCGATATTAATTCAAAATTAGCCATAAGTTTATTTGAAAGGTTCACAACTTTAGTTAAGCTTTATGATAAACCTGGCTGAGCTTTCAGAATGTGTGGGTGCAGGTTTTATAATATGAGCTTTCACAGCTCAAGTCATCACCTGCACTCTGCACATACATTACAAAGCAAGTCCTAGTGCTGGGCTCTTTCTTCCATTACGAGATAAGTGAGATACTCCAACCCCTTGGAGTTGAGTTACATGTCTGTAAAAATATCCTGCTCAGAGCATTTATATGCTATTCTTAAAAGAATGACTTGAATTTGCAAAGAAATTCAAGCTTATTTGGTGGATCATAATTCTCAAAAATTCAAGTTTACTTGATAGATCATAATTCTCAGGAACAGAGTGCATATTTGGACTGGCTTTTTTATATAAATATGCCAACTCCAGAAAAAGGAAATAGAAAGTTTTAAAACTAAAACCCACATCACAGATTTAATTTGACTGCAAATACTGTTAGATTAAAAAAAAGTACACATTTTAAAAGCACGATGATCTCATTTAAGTCCTTACTTTAACTTTCATGTTCATTTTCCTAGAGGAAATTGTTTCATTTTCTGGGTGAACTTGCTTTTGCAGCTGCTTTTATGCCTGCAGCTTTGTGTAATCTGGAGTTCCACTTATTGAAGGCGGATGTTCTCTTGAGATTGGTCTCTCTCAGTTCCACACAACACCCACTTGACATTTGCTGAGGACAAGAAATAAGGCAAAGGATATAACATGGTTAAAAGTCAAAAGCTATAAATACTTTCAGCCTTTGAAATATTCAGCATCTTAATATGGTTACATACAAAGTTCAAGTAAAAAGCACTCGAGGTTCATTTTTTATGTTATGCTTAGTTTGGGCTCTGGACTACTACTCAGAGTTTGATTTGCTGATCATTTAATATATTTATGAATAGATATCAACACTGAAAAGTGAAATCAAATTAATTCCTCTGCATTAATGTTCGGATTTTCACAGCATTTGTAGCAGTTTGTCACATTGGCCAAAAACTACTTTCATAAATCTTTTATTCTTTTCACAAACTGAAATGGCTGTTAACCATTCACCAACACTCAGATCTACAAACATAGTCAAATATCCATCTCTTAATTCCTGTTAAAATCTAAAGAATTTAGGCTACTTTAAATTTTAGGTACCTTAATATTTTTCTGGATGCAAATTCTTGGTTACTGAATAAAGAGAAGGAGAAAAACAGTGAGGTTGTTAAGGTCAGGCGTGGAGGCCGAACCAAGGCTAAGTGCAAGAAAGTCATGGAGCACTGACGCATTGGATTACATTATCACTGTTTGCATAACATGAACATTAACGTTGCACACATGCATAATACACAAAAAGCATGTGAAAGGTGGTCAGCAGTGTCTATTTAACCCTGGTCCAAATTTGATACCAATTTACCCTGCACCCACAGTGAAAGAGTCTCAGAGAAGGTGGCTAGACCACAGATGTTTAAAGGCAGAGCTACACAAAGCAAATAACCAGGGAAATTCTCTTGGGCCCTAAGGGGAGAAAAAGATAGCACTCATCTAAATTATATGGAGGTGTAAGTCATCCAGCAGGTGGGTGTGAGGAGGGAGTGGGTCATACATAAATCTCTGCCTAAGAACCTAGCTGTCTACTGCCAGCACACTGAAAAGGTATTTAGGTGTCTAACACCCCTTCCAAGAAATTCAGCTTAGGGTCCGTAATGTACCTAAGGTACTTACCTGAACTTTTGGGGTCATGGGTGGTTTTCAAAATATAAAATTTTATCTCTTTATTCTACTAGGAAAAAGAAATATCTTTTGTCCTTATATGTTGTCAGAATTAATCCATTAATTCTGGTACAATGCTGTGGAAAATGGTGGGTATTATTTGAAGGGTAAATAGAGGCATTATATTCTTCATGGTGTTAAGTTGTGCAACTTTGCTGGACTTGTGCCAGAGTTGAGCTCCAGTAGTTTATGAAGGAGCTCTAGTTCTTGTAATGATAAATCAGGCTAAATGAAGGAAGCATTCCTGTTTCTGGCAGGTACATTCCAAAACTGGCTGCAAAGAAGTGAAATCTACCTCTGTGCAGATTCACCCTTGATAGTATCTGAAAAAATACTTTTTTGTCAGCTACTGTACATCTTTTCACTGGGTAAGGGTCTCTCGAAGATTCCTGGAATGTCTGGTCATGAAGTGACAGACCAAAGCTATTTGATCCCTCCATTTTCCTATTAAGATTGTACGTGCCATTTTTAATACGGCTGATAAGATCGTACTTTCGGTTAAGCTGTGGCTATTGTACTCCAGAGTTAAGCATTTAACCACATAGTTTGTCTGGAGTGTTTGACAGCAACATTGCTCTTGGAAAGAGATTTCTGACAGAAATATTTTAGCCATCATTTTTATTATGAAACCAGGCAAGTGTCTGTCACTGAAAGCTGGGTTAGGAAAAGAAAAGGAAATTAGGATGGAGAAGGTGAAAGGATGTACTCATCCAGTGGATGGCTGAGCAGCATAGACCCAGACCACTGAACCCTGAGCAGCTGTTTTAGGAAGAAAATTCCTGAGTTTACTAATAGTGACTAGGTTACAGTTCCTGTAAATGTGGAGAGCCCTACTTCAATTAGTCTGTCAATGTTGTAAGTCCAATAGAATGCTCACAGCAGGTCAAATTGACATAATGTTAAAACACGGGTCACTCCACTGTACTAAGACTCCCAGTGCTACTGACACTTGCTGAGATGTCCTGGTGCTTGCATACCAGCAAGTGACACTTTTTTAGAATAAGTCTCTAATATAAAGGGCTTCTGTAAGGGGGGAAAAAAAAAGCTAATTAGTTACCTCAGCAGAGCAGTAGGAGGAATAGAATTCATTGTTTCTGTGAGACCACAAAAGTGCCTGTAAGGCGCTTTTTTTTGTTTGTTTTTAATATATCTATATTGAAGCAATTTTTTTCTCAGTCTGGGTATGTGCAGTCTAAACCATTTTCTCCATATAGTAATTTTACTGGGCTGACAGGCAGTATCACCTGGGGAGGGCTAAAGAACTGTAGAAAAGCTAAGTCATTTTCTATGTCCAGTTTTTCCACTTAAAAGCTTAAGAGTGCCACTTTTTATCGGACTTTGTTTATTTGTTTCCTCTGGATTTCAAAGACTTTCTAACAGATTTGGACAGAAAAGTGAAAACAGCAAGGGTTTGATAATTGCAATCTTTTGCAATCAAATTTATGACATTTATAGATTTATAGATGCACCGATTAAAATTCCTAGACAATGGAATATTGTTATTGGCCATCATCCTAGGCTGCATACCTGGTATGCTGAGGTATAATCAAGCATTGGGTAGGGTTTTATGTGTGAAAGCAATGCTTGACTGGATTTAAATGGTTTTGATTGGAGCCGATATGATGCATAGTTGGACATAATGTTCATAATTGCCTATTTTTCTTGGCAAACAACAAGGTGCTTGATGACTGCTTTCTGAAATGTTCACATCTACTTCTTTGTGAAGTGTACCACAATTTAATGGTAATTCTAAACAAGTTTGTGTTGTAGTCCTCTGACTCTGAGAGAATGCACTCCTTATTGACTTAATGTCCTCATTACAGCAGATTTGCGTGTCTGCTCTGTCAAGGTTGAATCTTGGTCCAGTTTGAATGGCAATTTCCACGAACACCTTTGCACTTTCTATTGTGCTCTTCTTTTTCCTATACGCATCCTAATAACTATCACCAAAATTCAGTCAAAACTGCAAGCAGTCTCTCGTGTTTTTCAGGCAGACTATTTTAGCTTTTTTTGTTGGTCTTTGACACAATCCAGAGGAGGTGTTTGGAGAGAGGCATCACAGAGCTATGATGACTCTAGCCAACTTAGACACAAGTGTGCGCATACACACACATTTTTGCTCCCCAAGGCACAGCTCTGCCTTAGAAAGGCATAACTTCACTACCTTACTTGAAAAATGTCGTTTCAGGTTTAATGCATGAACATTTTTCAGACGGAAATTAAGAGAAGGACAGCCCTCGTCCTCTTCAAGCAAGGCTCCTACCATTACCATAACCCTGTAAAAGTACTTACAGGTCCTTTACAATTGTTGAGGCGTTCAGGAAATCTTGCCTGTTCTGCTTTATTTTGGGTTTCTTTCGGAATGATCTGAGGTCTCTATTGTGTTTATCCACGTTTGTCTCCTGGGTTGTACCTCATGATGTTCTGATAAAAAGATTTCACAGTCACACAAATCTGCCACCTGTAAGATAGTGCAATGACTGCAATCAGAATATGTGCTAATCTTTTCCCCCCAATCTTCTCTGATAGCATCTCTCAGCACTATTTGCTCTGTCTCTCTTTTATGTGTCCTCTGTTTCACTTACATTGATGTCCTTAGTCCATTCCAGCATTCTTTCTTGATCCCCTGCTCCAGCTTCTCCCAGAACTGAAAGAATAACTTAGCAATTGTCCTACACAAATCAGCACAATTCACACAATTTTCCCTGAGTATGGACAAATCACAGGTGTTTCCGGAGAGGCAGTGTTTCATAGAAATTTAAGTTGGCCTGTGCATGTAGTCATCTCAGTTATCTTTGGTATAAGTACAAGAGACCTAATAAACACAGATGTCAGAAAGGTTTCAGCACTGTAAGAGTCTGCTCACGTGCAAAGTCACTTGAGAAGAAAAGTTCCATTCAAGATTTGGTGGGACCTTGGCACTGAATAATCAGATGTTACACATGTATTATGATTTTCATGATAAGTAGGAAAAAACTCAGCACCTCTCCCTATCTTCATAACTTAGAAGTTGCTACTTCCAGGGCAGTGTGTCACAGGGACTTGATAATTTTCTCATGTTTGATATAAGAGAGACTATGTGGAAAGCTGAGATGTAAGACTGCCTCTTGAGCAGAAGTATAGAACACGCCCACCTGGAAAACTAAATCTCTTGTTCTTTTGAGAGAACATAAGCAATCAGTTCATCCCTTAATGAGACAATCAGTCTGAACATCAGAGAAAACAAAAAACTCCTCAAAAAAAAGTCATTAAAGTCCAAGTGCTCTAATGTGCAGATTTGCTAAAGACACTACCCTAATGCAGAGGAAGAAAGCAGTCTGTGAATTTAGAGCATAAAAAGCCCCAGTCTAAAATGGTGGACAGCCTAACACTGTTAGGCTCCTGAAAAGATGGCCGTCAAAAGCAGAGTATTTCCTGGACTATTGCCTGCTCATGAAGAGTCAGGAGACATGGCTGGTTGGGTGCATGAGCCATAGACTAAGTCTCCCTTTGTTTCCCAACAAAATTGCTTCCACACAGCCCAAAATGCTGAGTTGTTGAGGGAAATGTCTTTTTCATCTCCATAATATTCCTCTTTTTAGGCCAACTGTAGGAAAAGAGGAAAGTCCCTGCAAGGTGTGGAGGAACTGTTTCTTCAGTTAGCAGTGTGCTGGTACCCCAAACGCCATCCAGAATATTTAGAAGAGTGCATTTAACTTTGTTAGAGTTCCTGCATTTGTGATACATTCTCCAGTAGAGCTGAGAGAAGGAAAGAGTGCCTAAAACCATCTAGTAATACAATTTCAAATCATATAGCCAGAGAAACTTCCTGAAATTTATTTATGGTAAAGCTGAAATTCAAACTATAATCTAATGTTCAGCAAATTCACCATTTAAATGCCATGGACTTCACAGTCTTTCCATATTGGGATTTGGGTGATCTGAGATAGCTCTGCTCCAGCACACTGTACAAGCAATAACAGACATTCCCCCAGTCATTTGGCAGAATTTTAGTGTGATAAACTAGCACACTGAGAAAAGAAGATGGAGTGAACTGTTTCTCAGTGAGTGTTAGAATGCTCAGGGTTTGCTAATTGTTTTAGACCTTCTTGCTTAAAGAGGAGTAAGGAGCTGTGTAGATATACTTGTTCCAGTTTGGTAAAGACAGTCGCAAATCAGATGGTTCAAAGCTAGCTAAGAGTGTCTACATGAGTGTAGCACTGATTTAAGTTAATTAGTTTAATGAAAAACTACAGATTTGCATAAAGATGAGGTTTCACCTTTCCTGCTCCCAAACAGCTGTGCTTAGTTCTGCTAAGGCAAAGGGCAAAGGAGGAGAAGGGGAGAAGTGTCTTCGAGATAATCTCATTGGAAAGAAAGAAAACAAATGTGTGCTCTGCCTACTCCAGATGCTCTCCACCCCAGGAGTAATAGTTTGAAGTGAGCTTTTATATAAACAATAAACAAGTTATTCCTGGAGCATTTGCTTTGAGCTAAGATTGTGTGTAAGGGATTGGCTTTGAAAGTGCTGTCAAAGTATCTATCTTTCAAAATTAGACTTTGCATCTCAGGTTCATTAAGATAGCCTTGAGCAAGAGTCTTTTATTCAACCTTTCTTTAAAGGTATGAAGTGTGAATTTGATGAGTAAAAATAACTTGAGTGAGGAATGTCTAAAAATGGAGGAATTAACCACAGTAGTATTTATGCAGCCTAGGAATGGATTTCAATACATCTCTTTAACACCTATCCTCTTGCAGTAATCTCTCCTTCCTGTTTGCATACTCTGTTCAAAAGATTAAAATTAAGTCTTTAAAATGGGAAAAAGATAAAATGGGATCTCTAGTGCTGGTACATATCTCTTGTGGATCATTTGCCAATTTTTCTGCATAGAGAAGACAAACCTACCACCTTGTCCAGAGTTTGAGATATGGATTTGATAGGATTTTATTTTCTCCTCCATTCTTCAAGTCAACTTGAAACCAATCATTCGGACAAGATGCAAATTATTAATCTTGGGTAAGGCTTGTGACAAATATTAACATTGGAGCATATATGTGTGTGTTAATAGCAAATCACACTGTTCCTGAGAGCAATTGATATTGATATTATAAACCAAGGCTTTCCATTGATAGTGATGAACAAGTACTGTCTGTATACAATTCAACAGAAACCCCAGCAGAAAAAATATAAAAAACATAAGCCTTAAAACAATCAAAGCAGAATAAATAACTCATTTAATTTCTTGCAGCATTAGTAACTTGACAGCACCTACTCATTCACAACAAAGCCAGGGCAAGTTCAAGATTTTCTGCTGCTGCACTAAATAAAAAGTTGGTGCTAAATCTCAATACTTAAGAACAAATGACAACACTTTAGAAAGTGCTGTGGTTCTAAAATGTCAAAAAAAAAAATGGAAATGATTTTCAAATCGCATAGTGTTTTCTTTTAAGGGAACCTGATCTCTGATGCCTTTAATAAAAAATTGTGTAACAATTCTTCTTTAATTCCCTGTGATTTCCTCCTAGAAATGACTGCTCTACTTCATTCATCTACCATTACTTCTAACCACAAACATATTAAGTTATGAAAAGGGGACAAATCATGTTGACAAATCATTTTTAAACATTTCTGGAAGCTGAGAAAAAGTAAGCAGAGAGAAATATTCCGCTTTGAAGTATCCAGCTCATATTTTTTATATTTTATTTTTAAAGGCTATACAAGCATACTATTTTTTGAAAAATGGTCCTCAATTTGTGACGTTATGGTAAACAACCAAACTTAGTATATTGTTCTTAGTATAAGAACAATTGGTCAAAATGTCAGAATTAGGATCCAACATTTCTACAACTGCCTTTAATTTCTCTTTCAGACAGTCAAGTATTTCAGATAATTAACATTTTGATACTTGTCTTTTGTGTTGTTTACCTTCTTAATTAAAGAGCAGAATATATTGGCAATCTAGAGTCAAAGAAACACTTCTTAAATGAATCACCCTATTTAATAAGATGTCCCCTTGCAAACACTGTTTTTCTTGATAAGTGAATGCACAAATAAAAGGATGGAAAAGGGTAATTGTTTGGTTGAGATGTAAGGGCACACAAAGTGGTTAGCTCTAAATAACTTGGTCATCAGCCCAACTAATCTGCATGGTTTGTTTTCACAGCTTTTCTGTGAACATCAGTGTTGATGGTCTGACACTCCCTGCAGAGCCTGAGAGCGAACGGTAAGTCAAGATACCAGCTGCACAATGTTTCACCTGCAAGGCCAGAGATTTGGAGGAGGGAGAATAACAATTTATAAAAACATTCACAAACTTCACTGGATTTTTCTTTCTTTCTTCCTTTTTTTTTTTCATCCTGCAAACTTCCTGTCAAAGCTGCCAAATATACTGCAAGGTCATTTAATGAAGTGGAACACTTCTTTTTTTTTTTTTTTCTTTCTAATTTTAAATCAAGACTGAATTTTTTTATTTATTATTATTTTAATTTCAAATTTGCAATGTTAATGTGACAGATGAAGGCAATCCAATTGCTCTCAAGGGGACTGCATATCACAGAAGATCCCTAAAGAGTCTGTGTTACCTATTCCAAAACCTGCTCATGCAACACTTCCACTCCAGGACAATCAGCGTGATCACAAATCAGCCTTGACTCCAGTGAGACCAGGTTCATTTTCTGAGCCACACGATGCAAGAATGAACTCGGCAGAACCCTACCGCAGAGCTGATCCTGCCTTTGTCCTTCCTTTGCTGCTTGGTGAGATAAAAGCAGCCAAATTGCCTGAGTGAGATTTTGCAATCTATTCAAAGCAAAAGATTATCTGATAAGAGCTTCCTACCTAATTATGCTTTGAGGCCTGACCCTGTTTGGTCCTGAGTGTTTCCTGCTAAGGTCCATCATCATCCAGTGAAAGCACCACTGCATACTCAAACACTGTGCTACTGCTGAGGTCAAATGGGGCATTTACCGCTATGACAGACCTGTTCTCAGGGTGTATATGGCTGATTTAGATGGCTTCCAACTCAGCATGTTACCTGTTATGAGATATACTGACAGACCTAATTGTGCCCATTCTTTGCCTATAATATGCTAAAAACTGCTGTAAAGGGGCAGGCAAAAAGAAATCCACCTATTGCAATATCATATTCAGCTGTGGCCAACAGCAGGTGCCTAGAGAACAGGACTAGGATATAGTTATAGTCCCCTTACTGGCTTTCTCCTCCTCTATAAACTTGCAAAAGACTGCCTTCCTGAGCCAGTCCCTAACTTCATGTTGAATACTATAGGTGTTTTTTTCTACGTTTAATCACTTTTCTGAAACCAGATAGTCTTTCAATCCACAATAACTTAAGATGCTGAGTTGCACAGTTTGTCTACCATGGAGAAAATCTCTACTTTTGTTCATTTTCAACCAACCCCTGCCAGTTTATTTGTTTTCCATTAGTTCTTGCGTTAGGAGAAACAACAAATAATTTCTAACACAAGTTTTCCAGAAACGATTCATATCCCACTTAAACAATTTCTTTCTCAGGCTGAAGAATCCTGGTCTATTTAGTTACATTTTGTATTGAAGTCACTCCACAGCTTTAATCATTGCTGTCATCCTTCCCTGTACCATTTTCAACTTTATTGTATTGTTTCTGACTTGCCAGTCAATTGCCCATTCAGTCTGTTCAGTGAGATACTTGTACAAAGAGAGGAAATTTCTTTTTCTTGCTGTGTTTAATAATTTATGATGCTTAGCAAGCTCCATCTTTCTGTTAGTTGCTCTCTGTCCAGATAATTACGGCTATATTGAAAGATACATGATCTAGGAGAGACCCCTAAGGGTTTTCACTTGATACATCCTGCTAAGGAGAAAATTGACATCAATTCTCTGCTCTCTGCTTCTTACTTTTTAAAGCAGAGCTTAGGTATTCACCTCATGGTTCCAAATGGCATCTGACGGCCTTTTAGGTGCCAAAAACATGTCCACTGCAATGCTCTTCTGTGCAGTATCTGACACCAGTTTTGGATTTAAGCCAAATTGCAACTGTAAATTCTAGGAGACATATGACCATCAAGCTGAGGGCATTGCAGTGGTTTTTGCTGCCATAGCTTTAAATCTTGAACATAAACAGTGAAAAAAAGTCATTTTATGATTAAATGCAAGTTAACGTGCTGTAACAGTGGGCTACTCATGACTCTCCCACAGATTTGTGATGTGCAGCACATATATTTGATAACTTTCTTGTCTTCATGTCCCAATCATCCGTTCAGTATTTGTCATGTCTTTTAAACGTAAGGTTGTCGCTGTGGGATCTCGCTACAGGCGTGGAAATAAGCACACAACCAGCTCAGTGAATGCAGCAGCAGAGAGAGAGTTTATTGTCCTATTCCCTTTTTATATGGTAGGAACCCAATTAGATGATTTGCCAGTGTCCATACACCCCCAATATGATTGGCTGAGTTCTACACTGCCTGAATCAAAACATATTGTGCCTAGACTCACAACAGCTGTGGAAAACAGCATGTGCTTATCTTATTGTTTTTCATAGCTTGCATGAGAAAGACAGCTTTTCTCAAGAAAAGCCCTGGGCACCTGGCCCTGGGCAGCTACATAAGATCTACACATTATGAGTTATTTTTTGTTATGGCTGTCTGTGACAACCCAAACAGTGATTCTTGGGCTGCTGGCAGTTCTTGGATAGAGCTTCAAGGTACTATTGCAACAAATATAAATAATAATGTGTATCAAAAAATGTAGGACTGTGAATGATTTAGAATTGTTCTCTGCTCTCTTTCGTGATGCTTTCTATCAGCAGGATGGAGCTTGATTTCTGCCGCAGATGTAGACCCAGATAGAGACTAGACTAGGCTTTTCTGCTAGTTCAGTTAGAAAGGAATCCTATCACAACAGTCAGGCAAGCTTATCAATCTAAGCACAGACTGAGCATTCACTTCACTGGGAAATACATGAGCATGGGATATTTAAGCTCCCAACTTGTTTCCCTTGGAGCATTATTTAACTCAGGAGGCAAGCTGGAACGATTAGTCAGGAGAATACAGACACTGTTGCAGTTACTTAACTGTTTGCACATGCAAAGGAGGTGTATCTCCTATAGCTACCTCCTTGTGCCAGCCTCATCCCACCAGGACTCTTAGCTCAAGGATCTTTATGTAAAATGAAAATCCAGAAAAAATAAAGATAAGACTTCAATTTATTCAGCTATTTATCTCATCAACAACATCTGTATTCATTTATTTATGTAATGGCAGTAGAATGCAACCTGAATCAAAGTAAGTGTCTAATGACTTGAGACCCAAGCCTGATCTCATCAACGAGACTTCCCAAAAGGCTCACCCAGTGTGCCTGGTAAGTGTCACCTGACTCCTGCAATGAGGTGTCTGACCATTACACAGGAATGAGATTCTACTTCCCTCTCTGGGACATGATGACTGCATTTTTTAAAGCTATGAATGAAAAAGGAAAGTAAAAGCAAACCAGAGATGCTTGAAGTTACATTTTTGAAGTTAGGCTTTTTGTGTCAAAAAAGGTGGGATGCTTTTGACATATGATCATATCTCATTCAGTCAGATACAGAATCAGACTTTTAAATATATTAAATGTATAGTACATTACTTTTTTAACATTCATGGTCTTGATTAATGAAAAGATTTTAATTCTACAAAGCTGATGAAAAATAATGTTTACAATAAATTGTAATTTTTAGGTCAGTAGAAGATGAACATTTGCTTTTTTTTTTTTTTTTTTATTGAGAGAATTTCTATATGCTCTCCTAAATTTCCTAATACACTGCAGTGGAATATCTGGTTTTCAGATATGTTTTGTGACAGCTTAATAAGAGAGTGGAAGAAGTCATTTCTTGCTACAGTACTTTAGTAATAAGTTCACTCATGCACTGCCTAGAGCAGGAGTGAAAAAGAGGGATTATCTGTGTAAAAGAAGATCAGACACTCAGTGCTCATTCTGAAACTATTCCCTTTGTATTGAAGGCATGTAAGTGCTGCTTTAATGAGCTCTGGGTAGAGGTGTTAGTTTGAACAAAGTGTTACTGCACAGAGGCTGCAAATAATGTTCCATTAACTGTTAAGTTTTTTGAAAAGTAAATAAAAAATTATTCTAATGTGAGAGATTCAGCATATGTGATCAAAAGATGCAAGTTAGACACTACATACTGAAAGTGAAACTCCAGTAGTAAGAATATACAATAAGTCACAAATTCTAGTGGGTTCTGTATCTATATTGTATGGAAACAATTATGAAATTCAAATATTTGTAAATCACACCAAAGTGGAGTCTTTGGTGTAATTTTTAGAGAAAATGAAGTATCTTAATACTAAAAGTGCTCCTGCCCTGCTGTTCAGAGAAAATGGGATAAGAAGTTCCTACAGTGTCAGCTGATTCCTGCTTTGTTGAACAATATTGAAATCAGCTTGATTTTCCATTGATGTTTTGTTTTTCTAATTCCACATGAAAGAGTAAGTGCTGACAATGCAAATGCTGAGCTTATGGATAGAAGGGCTGAATTTACTGAAGTGCAAGTACTGGCTTCATACAGAGAGGGGTTTGTTTAGGTTTCCTCTATTTTTGGGGTGGGTTTTTTTCTGAATTTTGACTGGAAAATAAGCTTATGGATTGCAGATATTGGGGTCCCATGAGTGTAATTCTGGCAGCCAGTAACAACTTAAATAAACAGCCATGCAGCCTATAAAGCTCAGCTATGATATGTGCCACTATTCAAACAATTTAGATGCTGTTCGGATCTACTTTGCTGTTTTCATCATGTTTTATGGAAGAAATTAGGGAACAGAGAGCCTCTCCATTTCAAAGTCTTCTGGTTTAATGTAGCTTTTCAGAAAAAAAAAAGCTTCTCTATGCAAACAAGTTGTGTCAAGCAAGGAAGAAGACAGATAAAATTTGACCTTAGTTGGGTTCTGTTTCCTTGAGAAAGAAAGGGTGGCAGAGACTAAAGACTTAGAACTGATCTAGGATTTCTGATCAGAATACTTATTTACCATTAATCTACTATAATTTTTGAAAGCAAAATAAAAATTCTTAGTACATAAGCAAAACATTTCAATATTAAGGAAATTTAATAGATTACTCAACCAAAGAAAATATACACACATGCAGACTATTTTTGAGATTCAGGCTGTCTTAAGCATAAGTGAGAAATATTATTAGCTATCTGAATCTTTAAGAGGGATAGGTTAAGAGAGAAGCTCCCCTTCTAGCCCTAAAAGTTAACGTGGTGTAAGAACAATTTCCCTCTGCAAAAGGAAAAATCATTGGTTTCATACTTGAAAGTTACAACATTAAATTACACTCACTGAATACAGTAGCCTAAGATCAGTCCCTAAGTGTCAACCATTGTGTAGTCTGTCGCTGTAAAGTAATTTTTCAATCTTTCAATTAAGTGCACTGTATAATTTTATGTCTTCAGTCTGCACGCACGGTTCATGCACAACTGTGTTAAACAATGACAGGAGCAGCCTGGAATGAGGAAGAGACTACAGGGAGGATCCAGTCTGACAATGAAGCCAACATAGCAAAGGTAAAAGAGGCTTAACGTCTGACAGACACCCATGATTTTGAATTATCCTTTCCCCCTGATGATTGTTGCAATCCATCTCGCCTCCACACCCCTCCCTTTCTCTACCGTCTTCTTTGTCGAATGCCTGCTCCCTCCTCTCTTCTTCACATCCTGAAATGCCCTTGCCTCTCTTTCCCTGCCTTTTCTTTGTCCTGTTTAACTGATCTCCACCTACCCAAACCCCTATCAAACAAAATAAAAATGTTTGGAACTCACGGGGTGTTTTCTGACAGGCTGTTGCTTATTCCTCCCCAGTGACTCAACACTTCTCATCCCCACTCTCCTCCTGTGTGGTGAGCCCTTCATTTCTGTGTATACGCCCTCTCCCTACATGGCTTTTGTATTTTCAGGTGGTAAACTCCTCAAGGCAAAGACCATCTGTTCCTTCACTGTGCAATCAGACCTTTCCCTGCATTAGTGTGTCTTCAATACCAATATAAATTGCATGCATTTTCAAAATTAATGAGAGTAGTTAGCCACTGTAGTACATAATGAACATTCTGGTATTTTTAGCAAACCTTCTTAAATGCATAGCCATAATGAACAGTACAGGATCACAATGTTCTCACATCACTCATGTGCAGTAATAACTCTGGAAAATGAACATATCAAAGCTGTAGCAGATATTTCCTAACTTTATTCACTTATGGAAATTCTGATATTCCATACAGTCATAAAATTGGAAATATGTCAGAAGACTAAAAGAAGAGTTAAAAAAAAAAAAAAAAAAAAAAAAAAAAGCACCACCAACCTGTCCTGTGGGTGGCCGTGGGTAAAATTTACAAAACAGGCTCTTAGATGTCTATCCCAGGTTTTTTTCATCAGTTCTGCTTGTTTCTGATGTATTCAGCATGTTGAGAAATGAGAAAGTCAAATATAATGAAAGAAAGAAAAAAAATGAAGAAGAATGAGAAAACAAACTCCATAAAATGTTTTGGGGACAATCACAGTGATGGAGTGCATGTATGGGCAGGGTGAAAAATAGAGGGGAAGTATTGTAGACACTCTGCTACAGCTAACTGAGTATTAGGCATAATTAATACACCTTCAAATATAATGGCATCTTCCTCCTAACGGACACAGAAAAGCAGACTCTTTCAGAACACCTTATTACTCTGCAAATCAGTCTCCTTTATGATAGTCATTACCTAAATATTTCACACAAGAGATTTATTCTACTAAGGAGTACTGAAAGTTATATAAAATTAATTATATTTTACTTAAGGTTTTTTTATTGCTTCTGATTAATTAAAATATTCTTTAATTGCAATAACTTTGTGCTGTTTAATTATTCAAACACAGGATTTTTATTATTCCATTTGTTTGTCTATTTCGTATATGTGACTTCCCTTTATTATATGTACAGGTTGTACAAATGTGCATAAAGAAAAAATACTAGCTGTGGCATGTCTAACTAACAGTTGTACATCATATAATGTAGTCTTATATGGAAGTATTTCAGATGCTGCATATAATATTTTAAGATACTTCTAGGTGGTAGTCACTACCTGACATAATTTCTAATATTACCGGTGTTTCTCTCTCTCTCTCCTTCTTTCAGGCTCTGCAAACTTTCTCACATGCTGAAAACTAACTTCACATGGAAGCAGGCTTTCAGCATCAAGTACTAAGATTTAATTGCTCAAAGAAATGCATATGAGTTCAGTATCTTTGGTCTATTCAAGGTACCTAACTTCACAGGCATGTACATTGTGACATTTTAGTTTATGAGCATGATCATTGATTCAGCCCCCCACCCTCCCATTGTTCAGGTTGGTGAGAACCTGCCTCCCTAAGATATCAGTTGGAAAATGGTAGTCACAGGATTTCAGTCTAAATATTGTGTATATGGGAACCATATCCAAAGGGAAATATAGTACATTAACCTGATTTTCCTCTGACACGTTTATTAGAAGATGCAGTATGTTCTGTAATTGACAACAAACAGCAATTATTAAAATCCACATGTTGAGGGGGAAAAGAATCCCAAACATCTTCTGTTGTTTTAAGCAAAACATTTTCACCTTGATTTTTTATATCAATCTCTTTTGCATCTATGAAGTTTTTGACAGTTCCATTCCTGAAATATCTAGCTAGAAAATAAGTACTTCTTGGGAACATTACACAAAACCCTGACATAATTTTAAAGAAAAATAATCTGGTTTTGTATGCTGCACTACACAGAAGTATTGTAAACTATCACATAATCAAAAACCAAGGTTTTCTGCCTTGTTGCTTTAAAGCAAACAACTGATACAAACAAGTCCTGAACTTTACCAGGTCAGAGAGACCAGATTACTTACTGGTGTGTCGACTGCCTGTTCTAAGGAGGCTGAACGAATTGATGATTTCTATGAAAATAATTTCTAGTGAAGGGATTTTTTCATTTGGATTTTCTCACCAGAGGAGGGAACTGTACATTTAAAAGCAAAGAGAGAAACTACTAATGAAAAGAAGCAAAAGTTTCACTGAAGAAGATCAAAACAAAACAAAAGCCTCAAAAAAAACCCAACCCAGAAAAAATGCAGATCGCTTCAGGAATATGCAGTTAGCACTGAAAAGCACTGTATTCTTTTTCTACAGTTCTTTGTTTAGGGAAATAGCAGTAAGCCACTATGTTTTTAGGGAAGAACAAACAACTTCAACTAATGGTTCCCATGGAAGACTCCCATAGACTGTAAATGTCTGTGAATAGCTGAGTTCTCATCCATATGTGCAATTTTGTTCAATTACAATTTGTAACTATGAGAAGAGATGATTCCATAGGAATTACCTATGCATAATGTCAGCAAAGAAAAGACAAAAAGGCTACTTCCACAAGACAGTAATTTCCATGCAGTTCAGAACAGCTTTTCACAGGAAGAACCTGACAAGAAAAAGCCACATTAGAACTCATGTTCTTGACACTGGTGAACTGCTATACTGGGACTTAACAGTAAAATACTTGTTTTTCAGCAGTGACTAGACAAGCTGAATGTTTGTTTTAAATGAGGTATAGATCTTATCAGTCAACAGTGTTGCTACTGCTGCTGAATTTGGGAAAATGATTTGCAATGAATTAAAAGTGAACTGTGTAAAATAACTAACAAAGACATCAATTAAACTTTGCCCAATGTTTATTATAATTGATGCAGAGCTAAATAAAAAATGTGGCCTCTGACACAGCAAGTCCTTAGCCACACAGCACTGGAAACTATAGAGATACATAAAGCATCACCCTATCAACAGTAGGTAAAGATAAGCCTCTGGCTTGAACTAGCACAGTTTTTCTTATAAAGAACTTCTTGTAACAACGATAAGAGGGAAGTAACGCTAGTCAGTGAAGCCTTGTATCCAGTGAAACCGATTTTTTTGCTTTCTGCATCCAACTGTGCATGTCAGACTCTAAATGTATTTCATTTGGCAAAGCACTGGAGCTGTTATACTCTCTCTGAGCCAAATTCTGCCCTTGGCTTCAGGCACACAACTCCCATTGACTCCAGTGGAGGTTGTACAGAAGGAGATACATTGTGTAAATTAGGCATGCTCTTGAGATGGTGGAGGGAGATTCACTGCTGAACCCCAGAGCAGGAGTTCACCAAGGGCCAGCAAAGTCAATCTCAACAGTCAGTTCTTCCCAACTCATCAGAGCAATGATTTGAAAGAGCTATAAAACAAATAGCTTGTACACACTACTTGAAAAATAAAAGGACTTTCTCAGCCTTTGAGGCAGGCCTTCCCTTCACTCATTACCTCAGAAGCAATCCATCCTGAAAGAGTTTTGTTTCTGTACTGTAACTGGTGAGAGGTACTGCTATTTCCTCAAAATTGTTTCACCAAGATCTGTCCAAGACCTTTCTTACCTAAACTGCCATAACTCAGATCATCCTGTCACCAGCTACATCCCTGCTTTTTTCCCTGTCCTAGCACTGATTCTTCCCTTTGACTTTGCTTGTTTGAAGACTTTTGACTTTTCCAGAATCAGAGGATTTATTTTTTTATTTTCTAACAAGTTTAGAGTAACACATTTTGTGTGATGCAAAGTTTAACAGATGGATGCTTTAACTTGGACCTCTCAGTTTAACCTCAGTGACAGAGAAAAGGCCTCTAAGGATAGAAATGAAATGAACCCAGCTCACTGCAGTTCTCCCACACTCATTTCTTTAAGCAAAAAACATGCATCTGTTCTGAAAATCCCCAAAAGTCAAGGAAAGTGTAGTAGGCTTGCAAAGAAAAAAGTACCAGAACCAAATCAATAGCACCAATTCCAGTTTACATTTTCATGTGCTTGTAGTGCAGAGATAAAAAAGTCTCCTCTAGGTCATACTCACAAACACAGTGAAGGTCAGATTCTGGTTTGCTATTCACATCCCAGGTTCTGCTGGTCTTGTAGATTAAATACATTTGCAAGTGGATGAGAAGGCTGCAGGTTAAATTTTATGGATCTATTTAGCATGTTCTCCTAAGGAAAAATCCTTTTTAAAATTATTTTTTACTTATAAAAATAAACTCTGGTCACACCAGAAGGACAAGATGTACTGTGCAGGTATTTGCAGAAAAAGAATTATCTTGTTAAAATAGCCCCATGTAAATATGTTACAGACAGACCCAGAAAGGCTTGTGAAAAAGATAAAGCATAATAAAACAGAGATTAGAGTGTGATGGAAGAAGTGAGTGACTAAATGACTGAAGTATGTTAGGTTTGTAAGTTGCCAGAGAGAACTCTATTGCTTCTCGTTGTTCCTATCAGTTAACAGCAGTTTGTTTGGGTGTTCCTGCCTCTAACCATCAGAAAGACCCTCTTCCATTTTCTAACAGGGAAAGAGAGTGGGAGAGGGGAAGATCAATTTTCAGTTCTCCTACAATGATTGGTTTGGTCTCCAGAAAAACTCCAGTCCACCTCTTGCTGCTGATTGGAAGCACTGTACGTGAATGCTTGATGACTTCATAACATTAGTGCCTGTCCCGTTATATAAAGTGTTTTAAATATATAATCCTAGAAAATATAAAACTTTCTGTAAGCAAAGAGAGAGGTCAGCCTTCTCTTGTTTCTTCTCTGTTTGACAAAAACAGCTTTCGGTGAAATATCCCAGGATCCAGCAGTTTTCTTTATCCAAGAAAAGTCTAAGGAAGAACTCTAAACATCTAAGTGCTCTGTAAAGCAGAGTCTTTCTTGCTGGTGAACCATGCACACACCATCTTTTTCTTCATTTCTACTTGGATTGCTTCTAACGAGATCTTTCAAAATAGTCAATCATTAATTACAAAGTTCCTGTGAATAGTCTACTGGTTTCACACATACACATGCAATCTACTACCGACAGTTTTCCAAGTGACTCCAGATTTTCTTTCCCACTGGATTTGTGAACACAATTGCTGAAAGGCAGATCTTTTTGACATTGGTATTAGACCTTTATTCAAATGAAGACACAGTCACTTTCTGTTATGTCCCCCATACTGAAAATCTCCTACCTATAAATCAGATATAGGAAAAAAAATTTCTTAAAATACCATCTTTTAAAACCTCCTTATCAACTCTGAAGGTTCAAAGGAGTGAAGAGATGCCTGCCAGCCCTATTTGATGAAGCATTTTCTAGAACTGTCGGCTATCAAGGATCATCTCAGTACTCCAAATCCTTCTGACTGGCTTGTCACCTTTCAAAATCTTTCAATCCATCTCTCAAAAAAACAACCAAACAAAATCCTTTCTTGATCCTTGCAAACAACCGAGGTAGTTTGGTGGAAGGTTTCTACAGTTTTTTAAGTCATTTAGCAACTCCTAGACACTATAAAATGCCAGTAAGTCCCTTAAATACATAGGGCTCAGCAGAAAGAGGGAGACACTCCTTTAATTCAAGCCATTATAACCCCCTGCATTTCTCAATTTAGATTTTATAGAGAGAACAAAAATCTGACCTGAGAAATAACTTTGCCTTCCAATTCTTTCACCTTTCTACTTCTCTTTCAGTATAAGTTGTTTTTAAGTTAAGGAAAAAAATTAAAAATATGTTCAAAAGTAAATATTTTTATTTTACTTGTTTGATCCATTTCTATATAATTTAGAGTATAAATGATAGACTTTAAAGTTCCTTACTTGTTTTACTTATTTCTACTTATTATTATATATCTATAAAAACTATGTACTTAGTAAATGTCACTTAGTAAGTGAAATTTTGTATGGAATAAGAGGGCAGAATTAGTGTTTTGTAAGTGTCGTTGGTAAGGAATCACCCTTCTTTATCTGGAGTCTCTTAACAAAAGTGCAAGAGATATTTTACATCCAGAAGCTTCCCAGATAAACAAAGCATCTGCAGATTAGGTTATACCAAATCTTAAATATCTGATTAGTTAAATGGAACACTTAATCCCGGCAGCTGCTTTTCACAAATAAAGCTTCTTTTATCAATTTTACAAGCAAGAGAAAACCCAGACTTGCTAAGACTAACTCAAAACTGTCAAACACAGACAGTGTCTAACAAAAAAAGGACATTTTCTATTAAAGATTTTCAGCCATAGAATTAAATAATGAGCTAACATATATTTTTCCTTTATGAATATTACTATACTTGTAAGGGACTTTTTTTAATACTTTTGTGCTTTCCTTCAAAACATTCTCCTTTCCTTGCTGATGTGGCCAGATTGAGCATTAGCAATTTTGGTGACCTTTTTATGTTCATAAGTGATAGAACCCTGTTGAAGTTCACCTGATTCATGGTGGCTTAATTCCTCACTGGTGGCTCTTACAGCATGAGCCCTGCTCAAGTGGGTTAGAGCCAAAGAGATCCAGAGAGGAAATGTTAGTGGCAGCCAGGTTAGTAAGGGGAATTCATACAGAAGTTTTTGTGGGAATGTTAGTTGTTTGAGGGTTTGGTTTTGTTTTGTTTTTCCCTAGCAATAAAGGGCAGCACTTAAAAGGCTAATTTGGATAGCACTGTGAACAGCAACTTGTTCATAGAAATTTAGTTCTCTAATGTCTTTTCCATCTCAGTGTTACTGGTTTCTTTTCCACTTCCATTGTGCATACCATATGATTTGTAACATGCAGTCACATTTGAAGCCAAATCCTGAGAGCTGCAATTGTGTTGAAATAACTGGATTTTGTAGTCACTCAGTAATAATCTTGGAGCCTTTTGAGGATTAGAGAAACTTGGTTACTCTAAATGAAAGAGACTTCTTAGAGCTTCTCTAACAGCAGAAGCATTTAACATTTATTTCAGATCGTAACAGAAATTCTATAAGGCACTTTCCCTCAAATATGAAAGAAACATAAAGGCTAAGTTTGATTTTTCTTTACCAGTTTATGCAATTTTCAGAAAAGACAGACTCATGATTAATTTTGCAGTAAAGTAAGAATAACACTGTGATGGAAATGCATTGATCTTTTTAATGAAGGATTGTAAAGTTGGAGAAACAAGGATTATTGATTCTTTTAAGTAATATTTGAAGGATTGTATTCTTTGCCTTAGAATTAGTATGTCCCATACAAAGAAAAGGAACCTACCTGTCCAAGCCAGGGGATGCCCAAGGGCTAACCGGGGTTGTGACCTTCCTAGAGAAAGCTTCCCACAATGGATGAGGCTTTCCAGGGGCCTTTGCCACTTCTCCAGAATGGTGGGTGGTCTCAAAGAGTGTAGCCGCTTTGGCTAGAAGTGGTTTCAGCTCATAGTGATTCAGCTCTTTGTGAGATCAGCTCAAAGAGACCACCTGGGCAAGCCCGGGGATGGAGAGAGACGAGGGAGCCTTGTGTGGTGAATTCCACAGGTAAGCTTATCCCTCTGAAGGGAACCAGAAGCTAGGCCTTTCCCCGAAAATCAGGGGTGCTCACAGACGGTTTATATGGGGAAGGCAGGGTGGGATGGACATCAGTTTAGCCAACAGGATACAGACTATTACCATAAACAGAGCAAGGCATGTTGGGGGTAGCCTCTGGTCACTGTGAGCTTTGGGAGGGTTCTTATCTCTGGGGATTTGGCCTTCAGGCATCTTTCCTCCAAGGGAGAGCAGAGAGCTCCAGTGCCAGTGGCTGGCAGCCCTCCACACCTACCAAAAAGCTTGTAAAAAGAGTTGAATACTTGGAGACAGCCATCTGTACATAGAGAAATGACTGTGTATTGCAGTCTAATATAAGATATAACTCATCCTAGTAAAGAAAATAAAACACTTGCATAAAAATTAACAATAGCAGCACATTCAGTGTACACATGTTCTATGATTCATAAGGGATATGCCTACCATACTCACAGCATATACTGGAAATCAGAAAAAAACATGATAACGATGGTAAAAATTTTCCAACATGGCAGCTTGCTTCTTCTAGTAGTAGGAAGCCTAGGACTTGCAAGGCCCAGGTCCTTTTCATTTGTGATCAGTTAACAATTAATAGACACTACCTGGCTTCTGCTATAAAAGGCAAGGTAAGACCAAAGATGGTGCTCTTGAAAAGCTGTGGAAAACAGGAAAGAATTAAAAAAAAAAACAAACCAGCCAGCCAACCAACCAAACAAACAAACAAAAAACCAAAACAAAAAAACCCTCTACCAATAAAATTTGTTAAAATCTTAAGGGATTGAACCCAGAAGACAGCATTCCTGTGAAAGAACTTCAGCACTAGAGAAGATTGCACATAAGCAGGAGGTGTTTATTTTAGGACTTCTATTTTGAATACTTCCCCAGAGAATTATATTAACTATAGTAGCCCCCTCAGGAGTCTCATTGCCTAAGCATAGCATCCTTTGAGTTGTACCCAGGTTGCTATGTGTCAGAAATCCTTTCATAAAACAGAACTTTTTTATTCACTTTTAGGGCAAGTGCTGCAATTCACAGGAAAAAAAATGGCAGATCCCAGCAATTTCAGAGATGCAGCATACTTTAGGTATTACAGCACCTCCGTCAAATTTTAAAAAGCCAAGAATCTGCACCAGCTGGGGTGCTATGCCAACAAATTCCTTCACCAGCTGACATGCCCAACATGCTGTCTGAGCATCGGCACCTTCTTCTCTTGTGAGTCACTGTGCCAGGTCACAACCAGCTCCGTGCTTTCTAGGATCCTGCAGTTGCTTTTACATTTTTTTTGCTAGAGCAGCAGGACCTGGACTTGCTCTATGGAGTCCCCTAGAAGGAAAGATTCAGACCCAAATGTCAGCTACTCACCACAGATATGTCCAAGTAACCCAGACTGTTTTGGGGAACACTATGTCCTCATAAATCTCTTTTTCCCTTTTATTTGATGGTCACTTCTCTGCCCTGAGAGTTTTTCACTACTTCTAGAATCCTCCTTTTTATTCTTTAAGTCATTGTTCCAGCAGAAGGCAGTTACTTTACAGCTGAAGTGCAAGGTACAGGTTCACTGGGGATGTTAATCATGTAGTCCTCACTGGCCTGGGGCCACCTGGACCTACAACAACAATCTGCCTTTTTCTAATATGTTTTCCCTAGAAGACTCCTATCACTATCACCAAAAAGCTTCTGGTTAGCATGTATCAACATGTACACTACTCTCAGCAAATATCACATTAACTTTTCTTTCTATTCCAGGAAAAATTAGGCCCCTATGGCCTTTGGGCTCTGTATAGATGAAATTTTTGAAACACTGTCCGGGCAGATCCTTCTGTCTATCTCCTGTGCTCATTAAGGGTATTTGAGGATATTATCTCATTATACTAATTTCTGTAATATTAAAGGTAAAGGAAGAATCTAGAGAGAATGTCTGATACAATTTGTGGTATGGGTCTATACTCATTTTACTTCGCTATCTAAGTTCTTTCCCACTTTCGTCTTCCAAATAATGCAGTTGTAAGACAAGACATTTCCACCACCTATATTTTGTGACAAATTCTAAGTTCAGATGTAGACTCAGAGGAGACAGGTGGAAAAAGGAAGGTGAGAAAACATTTTTCAGAAATATTTCTGGGGGGGAAAAATTAATCATCTTTTACAGGTGCTCAAAGATGAGAAGCAGCCTCCCAGATCAGCATTCTTTATTAAATCTCTGCATTGAACTCAGCTGCAATCTCTACAAGAAAAACTAGCATTTCTTTTACCTACAGGCAAAGCTACTGTGAACCTTCACTGAGGAACTTGTGTGCTGTGATACACAGAAGGCAGTAGAAAGAAGTGTGTGATGCAAACTCTCATGGGAAAGAGTGTTAGTTTTCACTGTGCAATTCCAGAGACTCTGGGTGAGACCACAGACTGGATTCTTCCTTGGATTCTTCCAGCAATGCATCTCCTACTTAAATCTCCTCTCAGGCTGACAAGCCAAAGCAAGATCAGAAAATCAGACTTAATCTGACATCAAGACACACAAGTCTAGTGCTTCCAATACAGTAAAGAGACTACATGGACGTAAGACCACTCTTTACCAGAATTAACAGTTAAAACTGGATCCTGGAAAAATTTCTTTAGTAGGGCAGGGCAACACTGACCCAAATAATTAAGCCATTTCATATGCTGTATTCCAGGCTAGTCTTTACTTTCCTTTTTTTGTGAAAACCCGCCTTTTCAACTGAGTTGTATATATTGTAAATATTTGGTCCTCAGCACACTCCAGTACTGGAAAAGAAAACTCCGAACACTTTTGAATAGATCCATAGAAAGGTGAACCCTCCATTTCAACACCATCCTGCCCACAAATATGGAGTATCATATTTTGTTACCAGACCCATGTAAACAAAACATAAATGTTTCCATATGGTTTCCAAATAAATCTCTCATATCCCATATTCTGTAAATTGTTCCCTTAGGAGGTATGAGCTATGGAAGGTCAGTCATCTATTCCAGCTCTCATGGGAGCACCAGACCTGATTTTCCACAAGCTTTGTGCTCAGACAACTCCACCGAAGCTAGCATGTACCCGAAAAAAAACAGTCATGGAGTTGGTGTGAGCACACACAATCAAAGTTACTGTCTTTCACGACTGGACTGAAGTTTTATCCAGGTTTTTCTCCCTCTGACAAGTTAAAATTACAAGCATCAGTTGCACATGCTCTGGCGATGGCCAGCCAGCTTACACATGTTGGTTCATGCACGCTGACATGGGCTCCTAGGGCTGCAGCTCCAACAAGATCCCTCTTAAACTGTATCTGCACTGGGCTAGTGGCAAACCTCTACTTCTGGCTGCAATTTCAGTCTTGCCTTATATATTCTGTGGGACTATTTGTAACATTTATTTTAAAAATGATGAATATTTCACCGCAGTTTGTTAATGCATTAGCATGGAAGTAATGCGTGTGAAAAAGACATTTTTAACAAGCCTTTGGCTTGTGCAGCATAAAACATTGTCTCATATCCAGTCTCCCCCTAGACATCAGTTTCTGCTTTAAATAGTCTAACTACAACTCCCTGTGTGTAGTATAAAAGGCACAAGTCTTACAAATGCAGTGAGTACTCAGCCCACAGGATGGCTGGAATGGTTGAGTAAAGTAGCAGTTCTTTACAGTCACACTCTCTGTTATAACTCATTATAGTAATAAGTCACTTTAAATATATATTCCTATAACTCAGGGAAAAATTGTCCAATAGAACTACAATTCCTTTTGTGAATGTAATGTATATGAGATAAGGTTCGGAAACTTTATTTGTAATGTCATTATTTTTTGAAGCAAAACATGAGCTTCTGTATAGGTCTGCATGTAGATTAATGTTTTCCTGACTTTCAGTATTTTTTTTATTATGGAAACACAAGAAATACTTTAGGAAGGGGAAACTAATTTGGCTTGATTTCAAACTGGAAAGGCTTTTCCTCCCAGAAGAACAAGATTTAAAATAAGTGCTGGGGAAATGGTTCTTTGCAAACCTGAGCATGTGTACGAACTGTGGCTTTGTATTTCCGGATCAGGATGGAAACAGAAACATGGACTGCTCAGACCTAAGCCCTAAAATTAACTCACAGAGAGCACCATTCAAAAACACTTCCTTGAATCAGCAGGGGAGGAGGGCAATGAAAGGCTTGATGAGAGTTTGCTGAATAGAGGAAATAAGGGAGGAATGAGGGAAATGACAGTGGACCCTCCACCTCTTACAAACTCTTTTAATTCTCCTTCATATGCATACATTATAGTCATAAGCACAACCAATTTGCAAAGGAGGATTTAGTTACCCCAAATTTGTGACATGCCTTTTGTACAACTCTTTAGACTCTGAGGCTGATGCACTGGAGTAAGCATCATAACCATGCTCAGGATCATAAGTGGAATTTATTTGGAAAGGCACCAGTGATAACAATAATATCTTAGCTCTATGAAAGACACCAATCTCCACAGGCCTCTATTTGTGACATTATTATACTTAACACAGGAGAGTGTCTGTATTTGCAAATTATTTATTAATATTTTTGTTACTTAAGATGTCTTGGATTAGGCCTGCTCTGAATAAAATATAAAGTCAAAGGGCAAGTTGTTTACATCAGTGACTAGACCAGATTATTATACTGAGAAATGGTCAGCACATCCTGTTATTGCTACTACCAGAAAAAGCATTGCACAGAAAGAACTAGACAGACCAGTTGCTTGAGTTCTCAAAAGGTTTTATTTTTAGCCTAATGACAAAAATGTCTGTGTTTGCACAGGAAACAAGAATGATTGATACAAGGGAGTGGAAATAAAATTCTTCATCTAATTTTCAGTGCAACATTAAAGACTAGACTCCTGTTGTGTCAGAGAAGCACTCAGTGACCCTTAGAATGATGATTTTTCCACCAGTACCCTCCAATCTCCCACTTCTCTGGTCTTGAAAGCTCCTGCATACACATCAATTCCTTCTGCAAGTTAAAGCATTTTCAGAACTACTTTTAGTTGAGCCAGTGAATAATGATGCTATGGAGAACAGCTGGCATAGCCAGAAAAGCTTGTCCTTCCCCCAAGGCATTTCAAGGCGACCCTGTGGGAATGGATGCAGAAAGCAGTTAGGTGTCATGTTTTTCCTCAGTGGAGTCTTTTGCTGTTGCTGTAAATTGCTTTAAGCTCTTGTTGTTACAGTTGTGCAAAAGGTACTTATTTGGGGTTAAAGACATGGATCAAAATGTAATCACCCTGGACTAAGTCATCAATACCCACTTTCCAAGGACCTCAGTAAGGCTTCCACACTTTAGGGTCACATTCCAGGTACTAATGACATCTCTAACTTCTAGATTAATTTTGCCCAAGCTAAACTAACATTTGAAAACATGCTATGAAGTATGGGTAAAGTCCTGCCTACACTTACATCAACAGTAGTTCTCCTATTAACATAGTGCCAACAAAGCTAGTGTTTCATTGAGTGCAGTAGAAATAAAATATCTAATTTCTTTTATTGAAATTAGCATTATGCTTCAGTCCTGAATGTTCAGAGAATGTTCATTGTTGTTAATTAAGTTACTTATTAGTGTTTTGGAAATGCCCTAAGGTTTCAATCAGGAGTGGTGCCAAGTTCTGCTGTAAGTGAACTGAAATGAAGTGAAAAGGGCTGTTTCAAAAGAAATACTAGGATTTGATCCTATATCCCTGTTGCAGTTTAAACCAGTAGGCAGCTAAATACCACAGAGCTGTTCACGCACTAACCCCAATGGGATGGGGAAGAGAATCAGAAAAAAAAGTAAAACTTGTGGAATGAGATAAAGACAGTTTAATGGGACAGAAAAGGAAGGGAAATAATGATAAAAGAAGCAAAAGCAGTGGTGCACAATCCAGCTGCTCACCATGCCCTGACAAATGCCCAGCCAGTACCCAAGAAGTGAACCACCACCTCTCAGCCAGTTCCCCCTAGTTTTATTGTTCATCATGATGCCATATGGTATGGGATATCCCTCTGATCAGCTGGGGTCAGCTGTCCCTGTTGTGTCCCTTTCCAACTCCTTGTCCACCCCCAGCCTATTCTCTGGTGATGGAGTGAGAGGCAGAAAAGTCTTGACTCTGTGCAAACACTGCTCAGCAACAGTTAAAACATTTCAGTGTTATCAACATTATTCTCATCCTAAATCCAAAACCAAGGGCTGTACCAGATATTAAGAGGAAAATTATCTCTATCACAGCTGAGACCAGGACAACTCTCAGTGTCCATAAAATTACAAATCGGAGAGCAGGGAGTTGATTATTTTGGGTGTATTTCCAGTGAAGGAACAGGAACATCCAGGTTTGTATAAACAGAACTAGTAGCTGGGGTTTCTGAACTCCTTTAGCAATGTTATCCATAAGCTGACATGTAGATTTCAATTAAACTAATATTTGGGGAATTTCTGTTGTTGTCATCTTGACCATTTTTTAAAAAAGCAAAATAGTACAACTTACGAATTCATTACAGCTGTGATTCTGTTTCTTGTGCATCTTCATTCTCTTTCGAAGGGGAATGCAATTCACCCTCAGCCAAAAATCTTCCATTTGCTTTACAAGAGCCACTTCATTGTGGGAGTGCTGATGCAGAGGGAGGAAATATTTCTCTCAGACTGAAATACTGGAACATTGAGTGTGCAAAAGGGACAGATACAGATCCTTGCTGTGGCTGACAGAACACAGACAGGATACAAAGAGGCTGGAAATTGGGGAAAGGCATCTCAGAATCCTTCTTCCTAGCTGATGAAGGGCTTTACAGTGACAACACACAGCCTCGTCCATTCAGTAATTCAAATAGCTTACACAGCAATTTACATAAACGTTTACAGAAAAGAGGGGAACAGTCTTAGCAAGGCAATCCCATCCTGCTTTTTTGCCTTGAAGTTTTGTGACTTCACAGAAGGCAGGTATAAATGACATACAAATGTCTTCCAATATGCTGGGACAAACTTTCTAACGAAGACATGCTAACTTTTCCAAAACTTCCAGAAGACCTTGAAGAGGAAGAAGACAGAAGTATAAACAATTTGTTCTCAAATACAATGTTTGGGCTGGCTAAAATCCTTAAGCAACCTCATTCTAACCAATGGTGAGAAGGAAAGATTTAAAGCCTTTCTTCAAAGTTCAGGAAGTGATGGAGAACAAGATTGTACTTTTTGTCTGGTGACTTTGAGGGCTGCAGAGGAATTGGCCAACACACCCCTCTTGATCCCACTTCGACTCAGAGAGATGGGATCATCCAACCACAGGAATCTTTTATGTGTTTTTGAGAAAGCAGATTGAAAGAATGAAGCTAGAAGAGCACAGCAGCTCTGTGCACTATTTTCTTTAACAACTGAATGACTCTATGTGGTTAGCTTATAAATCTTAAAAGTTTCACTTCATTTAAAAAATTGAAAAATACAGGGACACTATGAAAAGCTGGATACATACGCACTTCATACACTACATTATTTATCGTTACACTTTATTAACTAATGCCACTTGAAAGGCATTTTGTGGAGCTGAAGACAAGACTGACCTGAAAATTATGCAGGTACATTATTTCAGCAGAGGACTTGAAACTAGGCAAACAAAGAAGGAATTCTGGAATACATGTAAACAGTGTAAGTAATTTAAAACCAATATACTGTGCTTATAAGCTCTATCTATTTTTTAAAAAGAATAAAGGGAGAAGATAAGAGAACACAAGGAAGCGGAAATAAGATCAGATTATTTGCTTCCTAATAGCCATACTTTTCTGTTTGTCCTAAGAAGGGTGTTCAGGCTTAACTTTCACGTTTTGTCATGTGACTGTAAGCAATCAGGGATGTTTCACAACAACTGAGTGATCCTATCACGGGCCGTGGAAGAAAACAAGTCAGAATGGCCTTCTGGGGACAATATCACAGATCCCAGCATCGCAACACCCTGAAAAGAATGTATGAAACATCCATTATTTTTTTCTCCTCTGTTAAACAACCTGAGAGATACGTTTTCTCTGTTTCTCTGAACTATGTGGTGTCTGCCTTACAGCTAATCCTTAGTCATCTGAAGATTTTGGTAAGTAGCTTCTAAAATCAGGAAAATTTTCTACTGCAGTTATTAAAATTTTTTCTATGTTAAGATAGGACATTTTGTCATGAAAGTAAGATAAGATACATCAAGCTTCTCTGATTTAAATCCAGAACAAATACTGGTCAAAGATAGAAATCAATGCCAAAAAAATAAAAAGTTCAAATTTCAGAGACAGAGTATAATCCTATCTTGAATGAGACCTATGTGTTGTATTTCTATAGCTAACATGGAGGTCTTGTTTTACCAGTGCTTTAATACACTGCCTATATACATTCTCATGCCAACATCATCTCCTGGAATGCAGCTGTTTTATATTTGCCTTTCTCCTATGCCCAGGGTACAGTGTGGAAATGTCATCATTTCAGCTGCAGCAACAATGTATGAAGAGGAGACACTATAAAGAGGAACAAAGAGGTGGGGTGTTGAAAGATGAGGTGCTGGGGCAGAGCTGCAAAGAGCCCTGAAAACTCATCTGCGGAGTAGATGTAAGAAGCCACATGATAAGATAAAGTGAGCAGTGTGGGGTAAAGAATTAACAGTTATTAAAGAAGCTGAGATAAAAAGAGGGTAATTAAGAAAATTAATTAAATAACCTAGGGGTTAGACTGGAGGAGGGGGAAAAAATACACCCCTAGAGGACAAAAAAAAAAAAAAAAAAAGAAAAAGAAACAAAAAAAGAAGAGGAGGTGGAGGTAAATAGCAGCTGTGGAATGGGTTGGGAGTACTGATGATTATTAGGCAGGCTTTTTCATTTTGTGCCAGGCTCTGTAAATCTTCCCTTTTACCCTGAACCCAGAGGTGTGGAAACTTGCGTATAAATTCAGAAGTTTGGATACTTTTCCAGATCTTACCTAAATCACATAAACCTCCTTGTATGTAGTATAACTAAGCCAGAAATAACTTAAGAACTCATTTTTTTCTGATGCTACTTAGCACAGCTGGATGGATTATACATCCTCAGTAATACTCATGGCAAATACAACCTTTTTTCTAATTCAGAATAATTTCTGAATAGGCTTTGAGTCTGATCTCCAAAATGTGAAATGCCTCTTGATCCTGTTCATTCCTCTGAGCCTTTTATTTTTTTTAATGTACCTACTGTCTGAAATTAGCATTTGCATAAGCTAGGTGAGTAGACTCTAACCATTGTCAGCATACATTTGACTATAATCACAACCTGAGGAAATATGTAGAAGGAAGAGTCTCAGTCCTTCAGATTTTCTTTCATAGGTAGTGCTGTAAATGTTACTTGGATGTAACTGATGCCTGCCTGAGTCTGCAGAAAGCCTGAGGCTCTAGAGGTGTGATGGCACTCTGCTTCAATAGGAGTTAACTAACTTGGTTTTAAGCATCAACATTAAGTTTCTTTCTACACTGTTCAAAGTATGTTTTGGAAGGAGGGGAAGCATCTGAACTCACAGATCCATACAGACTTCTCTGAGCCTCTGTTCTCCTCGGTATGCTTTTAATAACACATAGGAGGGGTGAAGAGTGCAGTTGTTCTTATTTTCTTAAAAAGAGGGTTCAGCTTTCAAAGGTTTGGGAAATGCCAACATGGGGGTTCAGATACTGCATAGTTTAAGTATTCACTGCCTCCTACTTGGAGCATGTTATTGGTTAGCTAAGTCACGGGATATTCTTCCAGCTCACTAATTGGGTTAGTGTATCCTTTTAAACAGAGGAATAATGAACGCTCTTGTTTGTAAAGGAATAGGCTCGTTCGCATGCAAATACGGGTATTCACACAAATCAGCCATTCCTCCAACCTCCTGAGGAACAAAAAACTTTCTGTCTGAAACTGCAGGAGCAGCAGATAACAAGGGGCCTTGATATGGAGAGATCAAACGGCCATTTCAAATTCCTGTGAATGTTCATGAATACTGTTGTTCAATATTCATCCTGTTCTGGCTTTTTCTGCATTATGGAAAAGAAAACAAAAAGTTAAAATAGGATGTAAAGGAATGAAGAATATGAAATGGTAGTGCTTTCAGAACCAATTCACAGATTCTGATGTAGTACTATCCAGGTTGTTGCCTTGTTTTTGAAAGACAAATTATTATTAAAAAAAATGTAAAAACACTTTTTGGGATTCATTGTTTCTTCAAAATGGACATAGCTCAAGCCCAAAGAACAGATCCAATAAGCATGAGGTAATCTATAATTTCAGTTGTCTGAAAATTCAAGATACACAGTACCTAAACAGATGAGAAATAAGACTTGCCATCTGAAGTTTTACCAGACTTTCTTTGCCAGTTCTCCAAGACTCCTCAAAGGATGAGTTATGTTCTCATCTGGCTATAAAAATAGCTGTTTAGCCGTAAAGTATTATACAAAAGTAAGTGAAAAGAAAAGAGCCTTGCAAAGAGTGACAGCTCCAAGGGTAACTTGGCACCCTTTCCTCACTCTGTTTTTATAGCTGTAGGAATTCCTTATTACTTTTTCTCAAGCTGTCATCAGAGGAACAGAACCCGCTGTTATTTGGGTTTCTCTTCTCTTCTGATGGAAAGAAAGGGATGTAATAAAGGCAGGTCACGAGCAATAGGTTGTAATCTAGCCACAAAATGGCCCCACCTTGATATTTGTTCCCTTGTATTGTGTTTGAACAGACTCCCAGTAAATATGTCTGCTTCACATGGATCATCACTGATAGTAGTATCCTTAATAGCGGCTCCATCTTGACAGAAAAATGGTAAGTACCATTGTGCTCCAATGTTTTTGTCTCTTTCTACAGCCACTGCAAAACAAAGCTGTTAATTTATCTGACGAAAGACATTATGGTGAATGTTATGTAAAACCCAGATGTTTCCCCACTGATTTCTTAAATAGGAGCACATAATTGTGATGATTGGAAGGCCATTAACCCAAGTCACTTGTAAGAAAAAGAGAAAGACCTCAGCTTACACTTTCACTGTGACAAGCTTCTATGCCTAAAATGTCTGTCGTTCTGCTCAGTGTTTTACAAACCTAACCAGTCAAATAATTCCCCCAGTTCTTCTCCATCTGTTTTCTCACAACAGTGTTAACGTTCACTTAAATAAGCATAGCAGCATTAACCTTTTGAACTCTTTGTCTCTCAACTCTGCTCAGATCAGATTTGTGGTCTAGAAAGTTGACTCTTCCCTCAAGTTTGACAGATTTTCTTATTATCCCCTGCTGACCTGTAGCGAATTGCACTGGCTCAATTCCTGAGGCACCTACAAGTTTCAGATGGACTCAGCCTCTCCGTCTGATTGCCTGTCATGAGAAGCATCAGTGGTGTGCTTCTTATTTCAGTTTATTCCCTTCCTTTCAACAAATATAATGAATTCTTCTGCACTCTTGTACTCTTCTTTTTAGCAGGCCTCGCATATCACATTTTCATCCTCAATGCAAAGACTACTTCAGAAAATCTGTCTTCAAAAAAACATTTTGACAGCACACATAACAGCAAGTGCATTAAAATGTGCTTTATACAGACCTGATTTTACTGATACTGCCTAGAGTAAATTGTATATAAGTCACATAAGCCATTACCTCTTTGATCCAAGCTTCCTATTTGCATAAGTACTACTAGTACTGATAACTAAGGCTGATAGGTTAGGTTTAGATAGAGCAAAATGTTGATGAAGATGCCTACTCTTCATGGATGAAAACTGTGGAAGGAATTATGACCCTTATCTAGAATATAGCTGAAGCTTTGGATAGTGCCATTCAACACAGAGGCAGATAAGTAGCTAAAAGCATAAGCACATTAAAAAACTAATTTTGATTAAAAAAAATCACATGCACTGGTGAATCTCCAGTAACGGTCCAGGTATGACTTTTCAACCCCTAATGCAAATATTACTTAGGTCAGCCACTTTTCACTGCAATAGGTTGATTTCCCCTCTTTCACTGGCAGCTGTGTTAATATGAATTACATCACACTAGTCATGTGAGTAACCACAAATCAGATGGCCTCTAGTAAATTGGCATGAACTTTAGACCGAGAAAGGGGTTTTTAGATAGGATTGGTGGTGCTGTTTGAATTATGCTCAGACAGAACCAGAGGTATAAGCACTCAGAAAGCTATGGGCAAACAGTGTAGATATGACCTTGGGAGAGTGTTTGAGGGAGGAATACAGTTGGAAAGAATGCTTAGAATATGGAGCAAGGAAGCTGCTCATTTCAACCCTATTTGGAAAACACACCTTTGGAATACTTTTATAAATTAACAGAAACAAGAATTTGTCTTCTGAGGACAGCTGTCAAATAAAGGCTAGCACTAAAAAGAGAAATCCCAATAATGCAGTACAATGCATAAACAGTATAGAAGAAGGGAAAAAAATATTAGGAATATATTCACTCTTTTAGTGTAATTATTCCATTGTCACAATTTCTATTTATGGTTTATTCTAGGTTTATGCTCTACTTTCTTGGTAGCTCCCATGGCAAGTTTTCCCTGCCCCCTGGCTTGTTCTGCTGAGAAAAAGCTGTGAGAATGACTGTACAGAGATAAGAAAGGGCAAAATTACAGACAAGGTAACTCAAGGGTTTAGGAGGGAAAACACAAGTATAGACAGGAATAGGATTAGTGTGATGAGGTACCAGACAGGTGTCCCAGGCTGAGCATATAATGAGTGTCATCGATGGAGACAGCCTCTGGTGCTTTGGGGCCTGACAAACACTGGTCCAGACAGCAGCAACTCTTTGGTTGACTCATTCATCAGGGTGATGAGCACATAAGTGCTTAGCCTAACACTTACTGATTCCTAGCTATCTTTATTTATTCTGTGAGCAACTGATATACATGGGATCAATGCATAAATTATCATTGCAAAATATCTTTGCATTTTCCTGAAGATGCCTTAGAAAGCCAACAAAAGAGGAACCATAAAAAGACAAAGAACAGAGGAAGAGCAGTGTCCTGACTTTGCTGTTAGCCTAATGTCTGCAGTGTTTCATGCAGCAGTGCAACAGAGCTGACAAACTGCTCTGCAGCTGAGCACCTGCTCCAGCTTCAGTAGTTACTGACACCTGGTATCTCATGTGGCCCAAGAAGATTGTTGCAGACCACACTGATTTAATACCAGTTGCACAGACCACTGGCACAAATGCCACAGTTTAGCCCCTCAAGTGCAGAGTACAATCCTCCCCTATATCTGCTAAGATGTGAGTCAGAAAGTGATTCCTCAAGGAACAGTGAGACAGCTTGCAGGCTGCCATATGAGTCTCTGTTGGAGCAACTGACAGGGAAAATCAGACACTGGTTAACTGAGGCACTGATCCAAAGCCCCTTTAAACACCTCAGTGACTCTCCTGAAAATAAGATGTAGGAGCTTTTCAAAAGATTACCCTTAATCTGTCACAGCATGCAAAACAACCTAATACATTTATCATTTTTTTTCAGCTAGTGAATTCAAATCCCTCTGCAACAATTTTACTAGGAAGTCAAACTTATCCTACATAGCAAATGTCTGTTCTAATTTGCAAAAGGTGGGCCCTTTTGGTACTGTCTTGTCCTGCAAACGCCAATCTTTCTATCAGTGAGTTTTGCCACTGAATCCAACAGCAGTAACTCTGAGGGAACACTGGTCTTTGTGTCTCTTTGAAATCTTGGTTTGTACTATCATGTTTGACCTAGTCTCCTCTCAAGGACCAACTGAGTTACCCTCAAGCACCAGTTCAAGTCAACAGACAGAAGCTTGCTTCTTAACCTGGACCCAAAGCACCATGGATTTCTTTTAACCATTTAGCAGCTTTCCTTGTCATGTTATGTTGAATGCTGGTCTTCCCAGCAAAGTAAATGAACTGTCCTTTCCCCTTTTTGTGATGATTTTCCATTTGTGCTTTAAACACAGGCCCTGTCTGGCTTGTAAAAATACTTGAGATATGGTGCAATAGAAATCTATTTTGCCTTTCATTTTGGATCCTGCTTCCCAGAAAGTATCAATATTTGCTTTTCAGCCATACTGTTTGGGTATTAAGGTATTTCCTTCACCATCCTCAAAAGCTGATTATTCTAATACAGCTCAGAAAAAGTCTAGTATTTGACTTCTTTCATGTCAGAAATACAGTTTTATTTAAAAAAATTCTGTTAGATCATTTGGCATTAGATATATGCAAACCAAAGTCACCTTAATACTAAAAATCAAATTGTCACATATTAAGTGCTCTGGCTAGTAACTATTAAAGAGCAGTTGTTACTCTGGAGTAAGTGCACATTTCTCAGTGGCCAGGTATAATTTTGAAGTGCTTATTATCCATCTGAGCATGGAATTTTTAAATACCTTGTTCTATTATATCCATTCTATTACATCCATTCTTTTAGCAATTTCCTTGTAAAATTAGATTTGTTCTAGGTTTCTCTCCCTTAAAGCAGTGAACCAGAGAACTACAGTAATATCTATTGCCTCTCACGCCATATTTAATCTCATACATGTATTAGATATAGATTAACATCTTGTCTTGGACAAGCTTATGCTCTGTAGAGTATGGCAGTTTCATTAAAAAAACCTAAATCAATATACCATTCATGCTTTAGTAAAAACAGGAGGATGTTTTCAGTGTTCTCCCTCAAAGGCACCATTCTCAAGCTTTTCCAGTGTGACTGGGCTAATGGCACCATGGCGATCAGTGTTTTTGCAATGTAATGAAATCTTGTTGAACAAAACGTTTTTTTTTTTTTAAGTCACATAAAACATTATTTGCAACATGCAAAATGTGACAGCATGAAACCTTTTCCAGTCTAACTATGGATTTAAAAATTTAATTTCAAGTTCAAGAACACAATCTCCAGGAGGGAGGGGATTCTGTTCTGAAAAATATGTATAATCCAGGAGGAACACCACTTAATACCCTACCAAAAAGAGGAAGCAGGGAGGACACACAAAGGTGATGTGATTTCTCCAGGCAGCTCCCTGGGCTCCCCAGTGGCTCCCACACAGTGGTGCTGGCTAAACAGAGATGTTGTGCTGCACTCCCACACAGGTGGACACAGCACCCTGCCACCAAACCACAGGAATTAGACCAAGCCCTTATTTTCAGACCCACTGTTAAGTGCCGTGAGAACTCTGAAAATGCCGATGAGGATAGCTGACACCAGTTAGACAAGGAATTTTTTGGTGGGCCAGCTAAGACCAGGCATGGTGGGGGCTGAGTGGAGGGGAGGAGCAGCTCCCCTTAGCAAGGACTGGGGCAAGGAGGACACTCTTGCTCCTCTGGCTGCAGCCCTCTTCTCTGCTTGGCTCAGCTTCTCTCACTTCTTGGCAGCCACTGCTACCCCATAAGTAAGTTTTCTGTGCCACAGTGCAAGCAGGAAGGGAGAAGAGCACTGGGGAGAGAGGAGTGTCCTTGTAGGACCACCCAGGTACACTTCCAGGTGAGGAATGAGGGGGAGAAGAATCTATTTGCCCCAGGACCCAAAACAGCTCTTGGTGTGGGTTCTAATAACACTGCTGGAACAGCCAAACCTGCAAAACATTCGTAAACACAAGGGTTTATTTTTCTTTTTTTTTCCCCCTCTTTTACTTACCTTCTCTTTTCTTCTTCATTTTTTCATTCATCCTTTCTTTACTTTTATCTTTCTTTCTTCCTCTTCATCTCTTTATTTTTTTCCTTCCATCTTTCTCTTTTATATTTTATTTCCTTTTTCTTACCTTCTCCCTGTCTCTTTTTTTTTTTCTTGCTCTTTCTCTATTTTTCTGTGTTTCTTTCTTTCTTACACACCCACAAACACACACACACAAACACAGGCCACTTCTCTGAAAAATACTACTCTATACTTTGATGGCAAAAAGCACCAAGGACTCTCAACAGCATAAAAAAATGGTGCTATTGCTCCACCCATTTAATTCAGAGATGGTCCCTATAGATAAACTGCTATTTTTAAAGCATGGTTATGTAAAGAGTTCATTGCAAAACAAGCCAGAGTAGCCATTTATAATATCACTTTTGGGGCAGGAATTATATTAAAACAACTCCTCTAAACATTCACAAACCATGACAAATAAAACTTGCTGATGATGGTTGCAATACACCACTTTTGTGCATGAAAAGAGTTTCTTCAGAGTAACGATATAAATTCAGGTCCTTGATTATCTCACAGAAATCCTCATAAAGTAAAAAACATAGTATTCAACCACTAGCAGATCCTGGAGGCAACATTACCCTGCTTTTCTGGTAAGTTTAAAAGATTGTATTTTCATACTCTTCAGTTGTTGCGGTGGTAAAATCTAGTCACTAACCTTGGAACAGGATTACAAAATATTTATAACAGCATAAATTATTGCAGAAACAGGTAAAAAAAAAGATGTGGGGGAAAAAGAACATAATTTTAATAGAAAACTTCTGAAATTTTACTCTCTATTTACTAGAAATCCTTAATTTCATTTTTTTTCTATTTGGCCAAAATACTTCATAAAGTTTTTAAAAATAATTTAAATAATAGACCTTTTATTGGGAGGAGATATTAAAAAGCATGTCAAAATTACTTACTTTGAAATATTTTTAATAAAATTATGAGAAAATCAGAAGTACAGGCTAAGGTTGATTCTTACTGTAGTAATGTAGCTTCCCCAGAATTGTAACTTGCTCTCAAAGTTAAATAAAGGAGCTTTTTTTTTTATTATAGAACAAAACACCAGCAAAAGGAATTTATAATAATGTTCCAATTTAACACTAAGAATTAATCAATCTAGAATTGCAAATAACACACTTCATCACTTCTGAAGCAGCAGAGGTATTTGAATCTTCTGCAGTTTAAAGGGCTGGAGAAAAAGGTACTTTGAAGTCCTTTCTATCACTGGTTTTCCGTAATGCTGAGATCAGAAACATCCATAAAACAACTGCTCCATGTGACAGTGTATTGTCTTCTTTCCTGGAAGACAAATAATGCAATCCCAGTGCCAAGTAATACAATATCTTGGTATTGTCTCACGCTGTCTCTTTTTTCATTTATTGAGCTGGAAGAAACTTTTTTAGTACATCCTACGATAGCAAGGCAAGACCTACACAATGGGTGTGTATTGTCCTAAACTCTATGTACTAGAGTCCACAGTATCTTTAGGAAGTCTATTCCAGCCTCTTTTGGTTCTTATAGTCATTCCATATCAATCAGAAACTGTGAAGGAATATGTTTCATGTCTTTCCATCAGTGGGTGATTTTGAGCAATTAATCACCACCATCTTTATAGCATCTTTTACACATTGGAAGTTAATGTAACCATGTCCCTCTAAAACTAAGCAAACTCCCTCTCCATCATCAGAGGACAGCTATCTAACCTCCTTTGCTTCTTGACACTGTTTTATGGATTTTTGACAGTTTTTCTCATTGTGTGACGGATGCATTGGAAGATGAAGCTTGGGCTGATGAAACTTAAGTACTAAAGGGAAGTAAATAATTACCTGCCCTTTCATGGCACAATACCCCAATCAGTATATTCCTGAGCAGGATTCCTTTTTTCTTTTGCAGTAGTTGCACAATGGATGCTGCAAGCTTTTGTATTTGATGAGTGCTTGCTGTAGGATGCCGCAGAGTCCCACCATCACCATACTTCAAAGAGCAGCGTGGCACAGACACAGTGTCTGTTTGTGGAGCCAGGATTTCTGGAACGTAGATGCTTGTGTGCGTGTGGGTGCCATCCTAATGTAGATTTGCAGGTGTCAGGCATATATACCAGAATCGATGGAATTTCTCCTGACTGCATAATATTGACATAAATGTTAACAAGTCTTATTACAATATATATATATATATAAATATATATATATATATAATATATATATAATCCAAGGTAGCCTTCTGCCTTCCGCCTTCCTTTTTGTATATTAATTGCCAGCTATTTAATCCTTTTTTCATATTTGTTCTCTTTTATTTCATTTTTTCCCTCTTCCTAGGCATAACACTCTATGTTTATTTGCATTGGCTTTACTTTGCAAATTTCTTTTCACAGTTTATCATGACCATCTTGAACACTACTACTGTTGTCCAAAGAGTTTGTACATGTGTCAGCTTATGACACTACCAAATTTCTTCTTAAATCCAGCTTCTTAATTAAACCATGAAGCTGAGCCAAGTCCAGGACAGACAAGTCACTATCGTTTACTTGGATAACAAGTATTATTTGCAGATAACAAAGTAGACAAAAATGTTTAGTATGACAGTTTGGGGCATCAAAGAGGTGATATTCATTGGCCATAGATGTTTGGAAGAATTATGTTTATGCCAATTAAAGAGTCAACAGCCACCAAGTAAGGAAAAGCATGAGGAAAGATGAAAGCAACTACAAGAAAGAGAACTTCAAACCTTGGCAAGAAACTAGAAGACCTGAACAGGAGGAAAATCTAGTCAAATAAGTAATAGCAAGAAATAATAGCGAAAAAGCAGCAAAGGAAATAAAAGAAAGACATCCTGAGCTGTGCCTCACATGTTTCAAGTTGTTTCTATGGTCACAGAATAAGAAGGTCAAATCAGATCAAACAAAGCAGGGTGGAACTGAACAGCACAATTAGGCTGTAGTCAAAAAGTAATTACTTTTCCACCCAGTAGAGATTGCATGTTATTTCTTGGAACTTTATATTATTATCTAGATAATAGACACTAGCCAGAGAAGCAACTGGGAATGAACTGGGGAAAACCAACTAAAAAGCCACTTGGCTAAATATTATAACATTATAATTTATATTAAAGCTTAGATTAATTTGAAAGGTGGACACTGGTGGGTCTTACCATATTTATGCTAACTCACCAAGAAGCTAGAAAAATAAAGAATGCAGCACAACACTAAAACAGAGTAGTACTGGAAAAGAAATTTAGCTACCAAGACAGGCAAAGTAGCATTTCCTTTGCTTTATACCCTTAGCGTTCTAATCTTTTGACATAATAATTATGATTATGGTATATATCCTGTACTCTTCCTGGTGTTGGTACATTAGGTAACACCAACTCTCTATGGAGTCTTATTTTTACTTCACCACCCTTCTTTCCAGTCACATTTTTCTCCAGTTTCTTCATAGGGTGTGACATATACTTCACAATGCATGCAATGCATGTGGTCTTCACATAAATTTGTCAGTCATATTTCTCTCTAGAGTCATTCTCTAAATAAGCCAAATATTTTGCAGTGCTGAAACAAATCCTTGGTAAATTAAATGACACAGCACTGTGGAAGTTTGTGGACATTCCTAAGCTATCCTGCATGAAGATCTAACTCAGTGTTTGAAAACGTGTGCTGTTTTTGGTTGAGGTAGAATTAATTTTCTTCAGTGTAACTGATGTGGGCCTGTGTTTTAAGTTGTACTGAAACCAGTGTTGACTATAGGTAGATGATTTTTGCTATTGCTGAGCAGCACTTGCACGGTGTCAAGGCCTTTTCTGACTCTCACTCTCCCCATGTGCGAGCAGTCTGAGAATGTACAAGGAGATGACAGAGGACAGAGCCGGGACATCTGACCCCAACTGAACAAAAGGATATTTCATACCCTATGGTGTCGNTTGAGGTAGAATTAATTTTCTTCAGTGTAACTGATGTGGGCCTGTGTTTTAAGTTGTACTGAAACCAGTGTTGACTATAGGTAGATGATTTTTGCTATTGCTGAGCAGCACTTGCACGGTGTCAAGGCCTTTTCTGACTCTCACTCTCCCCATGTGTGAGGAGTCTGAGAATGTACAAGGAGATGACAGAGGACAGAGCCGGGACATCTGACCCCAACTGAACAAAAGGATATTTCATACCCTATGGTGTCGTGCTCAGCATGTAAAGCTGGAGGAAGGAGGAAGGGGAGGGATATTCAGAGTGATGGTGTTTGTCAAGTCACCATTACATGTGTGGAGCCCAACTTTCCTGGAGATGGCTGAACACCTGCTTGCCATGGGAAGCAGTGAATTAATTCCTTGTTTTGCTTTATGTGCATGCATGGCTTTCCCTATTAAACTGTCTTTATCACAATCCATGAGTCTTTTCACTCTTACTCTTTCGATTCTCTCTCCCATCCCACCAGGGACAATGAGTGAGTGGCTGAGTGGGGCTGAGCTGCCAGCTGGGGTTATACCATGATAAAAGGTCATTATGGATTCTCTAGGATATGTAAACCTTAGTAACATATCTTCATTCAGTATGGTATACAGCATCTGAAAATCAGTAGCACTGCTCCACTGCTGATGGAAATAAAGTCCAAAGTAGTGTGAGTACACCTTCCCAATGAACAATTGTCTTTCTTCAGAAGCCCAAATTACTCTGTGTAATTTACAGCACAACAGTGACTACCAAATTCAAAGAAAGTTTGGGAAATCATTCCCACATCAGAGACAAACCATGCTGTGGTCATACTACATGAGTTACTGTCACTCCAAAGCAGCCTTGTATCTGCACTGCAGTATCACTCTAAAGAATCACTTCTAAACGAAAGCAATTCCTTCAGTTCCGTCTACCAGCCCTGGAATCAAGGGGGTTAAAGAAGTTATAATCTATTTCTACCGAGTGAATAGAAAATTAGGATCTTTCACTTTCTTTCTCCCTAATGCATCCCTAAGAAAAAATTATTTCAGTGGAAATTATGATTTCATCAGCTGAACTGAAAATCAAGAAATAGACCACTTTAAATATTCACACCACCTTGATTAAAGCAGGTGTCTCCAAGTCCTATTATTGCAAAGTGATTGTCAGAATTTCCATTGTAAATCTCTTCCCTCCTTTTCACTGGTTTTATACTTATACCTTGGCTACAAGAGCACATTCCAAGCTGGAATTTAAGCTGGTTGATTATTTAAAAAAAGAATTTTCCTTTACAAATTATATTAAAAGAATTGTAGGTTCAATAAAATGTTGCCTTTTCAGTATGGGGGAAAGGCAGGGTTTGTTTTTCTGTATTACACATATTGGTCTAAAACAGCAACCACAATCTGGTAGAGAAAGCAGAGCTGAAAATTTGTCACGTTTCCCCAGATGGCAAAGGAATTCTCTGACCTGGCAACCCATTATCCTACTTTAATCTGCTTCATTCCTTTCAACTTTTGGAATGGAACAAACAGCATGGGACAGGAAGGGATGTAGTTATTCCGATTACAGAAATCAGAGGCTTCACTATCATAACATTCCTAGTCTTTTACTATGTTTATTCTCCTGGTAGCCTGTGAAATACAGAAATGCTTTCGTTCATTTCATAGATAAGAAACAAACAGAAGAGATTTTCACCTAATAAACTCAAGGTTATACATCAAGACAGAACCCAGTACTTGTGTTCAGTGTTTAGGTTATGTTCCAGCTAATAAAATCTATTGTCCCAAGAGACATACCCAGAGATATATCTAGGCACTGAAAATCAACTGTAAATGCTATTGAGTACCACCATCACAGCATCAGTGACACGTTTTTGGCCTGTGCCTGGGCATGGCTCAGGATTTAGCACTGGCCAGAGATAATTCCTAGCAGGAGAGAAAGAAGAGTTTAATAGCATTGGCATTAGCTGTTCCCTGACAGCTAGCCAGAGAACAGTCCTAGACATATTTAATTTACTGCTGCAGAAGAAGCCAAAATGGTCAGCACCAGCTAGTACAGTGCATGGAAGCCACGGCTTTGTGCTGAATTAAGTCTGCGTTAGCAGCAGCCTTTCTCAGATTTGTGTATAAGAACCCCCTCTCTACCCATCATATTCCTCAGTATTTCACTGTTACTGAGAATGTGGTCTTTACTCTTCTTTCCATCTACAGAAAGGCTCTATACTGATTACCAGTGTAGAAGCAATTTTTAGTGCAAGTATGATAAGTGAAAATTCATGTGTATTGATACATGGCAGGAGGAATGTAACTGCTCAAAGGAATTGGCAAATAAGACTCATACTGCTTTTTCTGTGCACTTTCTGTAACAACCTTTCATAAGTATTTTATTCTCTTTGAGTAAAGATTCAGTGTTACAGGTCCATAAAATGAAAACATGTGTTCTCTTTAAAATGCATTCAGACTGAAAATCGCTTCACTCACATAAAATCTAATAATTAGATGTTATATAGGGAAAGTCTGAAAAAAGAAATGAAGTATTTTGTGAAGTGGCACTAAAGATGTTTCGCAATCCTGACACCAGCCACAAAAATGTCTAAGCTATCATCCCCCACTGACTTGAGTAAGCACCACGTTTTCCTTACATCTGCATGCAAAAACTTTTAGGACACAAACCTACATCTGACTGAAATAAGAAAGAACACAAAGAGTAGTGTAAGAGTCTATTATTAATAAAATCCACTGTTCATTTTTTGATTTGAAAACTATTTCCAAATACTGCTTTTAATTATTAAGCCTGCATGTGATTAAATTTCATTAGTGACATTGATTTAAATGTACTTTGCTGTTCAACCCTAGTTAAAGATTTGCTTTCACAGAGGAGGGAGATGAACTTCTGCTTCCTAAAATACAAGATGCACACAGAAGACTTCCCTTCCTCCCACAAATTAAAGGAACCAAGAGTTGGATTATTTAACACTGGCCACAACTACATCCATCAAAAAGGGATTTTTTGGTTTTATTCTGAATTCTGTGTATACTTGGTTATATACTTTTCATTTAAGCTATAACATCCCAACCTACAGACCAGTCAATACTGATGGGAGGCTTTTATCATTCTAAAGAGTTTGAGACTGACACTGGCTCAAAGACAGCTTTCAAAAGGAACAGAATGAAAGTGATGTCAAATTCAAGCCCACAATCAGCTCCAGAAGACTGCCGGGTTTTTTTCTTCTGCCCTTTAAGGTATATAACAAGTAGTATTAAAGTACCTTAATGTTTAAAATGTGAATTTGTTTCAAACTACAGCTTTGAAAGTACGGGCTGCAGATTCTATGCCATTGAATTCTTTTTATGATAGCACTGTGGAAATATTGATGCAACAATAACTCTCAGTGGGATTACATTCTGGCAAGAAGCAAAGCAAAATGCCTGAAGTGATCCCACAGTGTGTTAATCACATGGTTAATTTGTTAAATTTGCATTTCATTTGTTTCTGTAGCTTGGCAGAAATTTTATTGATAAGGAATTTTCTTTTTTTTTATTCTTATTTTTTTTAGGTTTATGTTTTTGGATTTTTTTTCCTTTGTCTTCCAAGAGGTTCTGCATTGATCAATCTATTTTCTGTTCATGACTGTCATAATTACTGGCTGAGTATGTAGCTGAGTAAGAAGAGTTAATGATAGGGCATAATCTTTTGTGTAGTCTCTTGTTGTCTAATTGTTGCTTTTCTGAGTTCATAGGTTGCATGCAATTTGCTTTAGTTTTGATCTTATTTTCTTGTGAAATTGCTTTAAGATAAGCCTTTCAGTGTTTGGGTCTTTTTTTTTAAGTCTTTCTTCTTCGTTTGATTAATTTTCATCCTCTTGATTTCCTAATTTTCCTTTATAGCAAGGGATTAGGGTGAGAATTCTGAGATGGGGCCAGGTGGAGAATCTGGCTCTCCTGCTCCCCCCAGCTGTTGAATAAAAATTGCAGTAGTAATTCAGTGGCATCAACTCTGAAACGTGCCTGGCACTTCTCTGGCCAGACACCTCACCGAAATGAAACCCATCTCTTGTGAAAGAGAAAAATATTTGCGGCAGGACTTAGACACACAGAAATGACAAAAATCCTGCGTAGCAACAAATTCAACCCCATGGCTAACCCAGAATAATACGTCCCTCCATAGGGGAATCACAAGTTACATCAAATATTTTTGACGCAGCTTGCAACTCACTGGAGCCGCACATGAGCATGTCCTTGTCTAGATCACAGTCCATCTAAAACACAGGGTGTTGCAAACCCCTTAGAGTAACAGAAGAGAAGAACTGATGCATGAAATAGCAAGGAGACAAATTGATTAGATTTCATAGACAGTGTCATTAAATGTCCTTCAAAATAGAATGGCAACTAGTCCTTGCTTATGAATATGGGATTCTTATGGAAGTATGTATTGCTTATTACCCTTCATCTGACTTAAATGATCCACACTGCATTTTGCTTTGCCTAAAATCTGCAACTGCTTTTCAGAGAGAACTCCAAAAGACAGCACTTTGCAATGAATTATCCCTCAGGTATAGAGTTTTGGTTGAAGTAAGGTCCTGGGACAAGCATTTGTCAAAGCAGCAAAGGAAAAATAAATTGCGACAACAGACCCAGTGTCTCTGGGTCTCACAGAGACTTCTGATTTCTCTTTTTCTTTTTTTTTTTTTTTTTTTTTTTNTCTTTTTTTTTTTTCTTTTTTTTTTTTTCTGCAGGAACAATCACATACCCATGAGACTTCTGATTTCTCTTTTCTTTTTCTTTTTCTTTTTTTTTTTTTTTTCTGCAGGAACTATCACATACCCATGAACTTTTTTTCCAGAGAAACTAAGAGATGACATTTGCCTCTCTGTTTCATTGTGACTTCAGGAATCTTCTTTGGATAAATACAGGGTTTCGTCTTTCAGTTGTTCCAGACTTCTCTTGCAATTACTTTCACTACTTCAGTCACTGATATTCTTTCTGACACCGATTAATGGATCAGCAAGCTCAGTTTCCATAAGCACAACTGTATTCCCAAACAAAAAATCATTTGCACTAAGAAAACCTTGAGATAATCTCACCACTCACTACTGTGCCTGGAAAGGTGGAAATTCTTGAACTCAAGTCAGCATTCAATGCTGTGGCATCTCTTCTGCAAGGGTATTGAAAATGAGGAAAACTATTTCCTATAGAGGAAAGAGGAAGAAAAGAGGTCCATCTATGTGTCTATGGCAGTCCTTTACTCACAGGTATGACACATGCCTGCAGGAGATACTAGATGCCAAGAGAAATCCTTTAAGGAGACCTTCCAAAAATTGGAAAGGAGATTTAGGTACATAGCAAAAGTCTACCAGAGGTCCTTGGGAGGGCATAATGGTTTAGCATTAACTGGGGTTCAGGCTTCCTTTTAGCATCAATGCTCAACAGTATCAACACAAATTTCACATGCCACATTTTACTGCAATACAGACGTAGTGATTATAGTATCATTGTTGTGTTATCCCTTTTGTCCACATCCAGATTCAAACCACGAATAAAGTCCTCTCTAATCCGGATTGTGACATAGGTCCCTGTCCAAAGTCACAGAAATAAATTCTGAAGCTAAGATGCCAAATTCAGAGCTATGTTTTGATCTTGCAGTCTGGCTAGAACTCAAGCTGATGGAATAATTCAGACACACCTCATCTAATCAATCAAATTATTAAGGAAAGGTGGACACAAACTTTGACCAAAAAAAACACTACCTATCAGTCCAATCCCAGAGTATTGTATAAAAGGGTCCAAAAAGGTTCAGTATTCTTATTTGTGAATGTAAAATATGAAAAAAAAATATTTAATCCACTTTTAGTAGTATTGCCCCAAAAGCAACAAAGCCCAAATTATATAATCTCTTGTTATTATCAGAACAACCCAAAGGAATTAAAACAGGAGAAAAAACTCTTTGTCCATGTTCATAGAAAATATTATTAAGGAAATATTTTTAAAATAAAGCATTAAAAATATGTCATATTTTAGTCTACACTGGAAAATGTCTGACAATATCAATAGTAACTCCATTATTATGATCACTCTGTAATGAAGGATGTGCTAAACCAGTATATTAGGAGAAAATGTGTCCACTCCTTGTGAACTAATATCTGTTGTCCACAGAAGAAAATGCCCTAAAGAAAACTCCTAAAACATGGTTAATTGACATATAAACTACAAATGTCGGAGTATCATAAATATTCAAGTAGTGATGGATAGTGGGATAAACCCTGAGTGCATGCGGTAAGTTTTTTATCTCCATAGCTATCTTGAGTTGGATATTTACAGTAAATTACAGCTGCACATGCTTTACTCCAGAGCCATATGTTTTATTATTCAACCAGATGTAAGCCATAAAACTGTTTTATCTATTTTGCGGTTAAGCGTAGTACTAATAAAATAAACTACAAATACCTGACTTATAGCTTTGCTGGCATTTTTGCACTCCAGTGAAGTGCAGTGCCAATGCCTCATGCAGTGAAAGTGATCTAAGAAAATCATATGTTCTTCCCCATTTCTTATACTTTCATAAAGACCTTAAATATTTGAATGAGCAGGGTAGAGCTATAACTTTTTCTTTTATTGTTTTTCATCACATGGACTATCACCATCACTGATAATCCATTTTTGTTTCCTGCAGACTGGAAAGAACATTCTAAGGAGCATGCACTCTGTCTTGGCATCTACATCATTGATTTTCCTTAAGCATTACAGAGTAGCATCAAATTACTAAAACAATCATATATCCTAGGAAGGATATACTTAGTTATATAAAAAAAGATAATATTGTAATTAACAAGACATTGACATCTCTTTTTTTTTTTTTTTTTTTTTTTTTTCATNTTTTTTTTTTTTTTTTGTTCAATCTACCATGTTAGACCTTGGACACAAGAATCAGAAAGTAATAAATTATCTTGCCACTATTTGGGATTAAGATTTCTTTAAGCACCTGTGAAAGCTTCCATAAGTACACAGAAAATGTTCTCCATTTATGTCAAGTGTGTTGGAAGACAAATTCAGCTTTCATATAACCATTTTTGCAAAAAAAAAAAATGGTCTCAGAGGTTTTAGAATCCTATTTTTGGTGTGGAATATGACCATAAGCAATGCAGTATATAATGGGGTTAGAAAAGACACAAAGAATATTGTGAAAAGACTGCAAAATGCAGCCAATTTTCTGAAAGTTTTTAGATACACTGCCTGTCTTGGACTAATATGCTCTCTCAAGGTTGTCATGGACATCTGTCAATAAGTCTCTCTAGCCCAACAACTTTCATTTGACTCTCAAAATGCATAACCTTAGCAGACTAATGAGGAACTGAATGCTGAATGTTTATCAAAGGGGACTCTCTTCCATTCCATCCACCTCTTGCATACTTTCAAAGAATTAATCTATTTTAACAAGGGACCTTCTCCCTATTCTATGGCCCCAATTCAATCTCTAAAACAGGGGATTAAATCCAACATTTTGCAAGTCGAAATTAAAGTGGTCTTGGTTGCTGTTTTTCAAGGTACTCTGAGTGTTAATTGGGGTAAAATCTGCAGTTTCTGGATTACCATTCACATTTCGATTACCTTGGAGGAAAACTTTGCCAGAAGTACAACAAGGACTAAGGAAATTTAAGCCTTTTAACCCTTTCTCAGCATAGTAAGCAGGTATCACTTAGAGGAACACAGGCAATTTAAAATGCTTTGATTTCTTTGTACATAATAATAAAGCTGAAGAAAAAAACAAAAGACTGTATCATATTTACTGCTCAAAATCCTCCAGATTTCATTATGATTGATTAAAAATAATTGAGCAGATGTTACAGGCAGTAATGCTTTTAAACCCTCTGTTCTTAGATTTAAATCTGATAAAATGAAGATAAAGGAAGTGTGAAAAATTTTATATCATGGTCCTACAAGTATGCATAAAATGTAAGAGCTGTTTAGATACTTTCTTATGCCCAATGCTTTATCATTTTTATGTTGCTGCTGAAAGGATAAGGTCTCAAGTGTGAGTTCCTGTGATGAACACATTTTCTTTTGGGCCATGAGTCATAGACAATGTAAAAAGACATTTCCTCTCAAAAAGCCAATATTGTGAACATCTGGTTCATACCCTTCTTAACAAAATTTGTTCCACTGCTCTATTACATATAAACATCTGTCATTTATATCAAGCAGTTGACAAATGCTCTATCTTGAATTTTAAGAACTGGCGTTCTGTATTGTTAAATATCTTTCTTATACAAAATGAAAACTGTTTGTACTCAACAGAGACAACTTTTTTATCAAAGAGAGAGAGAAAATGGGTTAAATTCATATCAACAGTCTTAAATTTTCTTTCTTCTGACAACTGTATATAATTACTGTAAATCACTCTTCACTTTTCACGAGACAATGACATGCTACTGGCTGACACTATGTGGATACTGTTTAGTGAATGGTTTTATCTACCTAAAAGGCTGAAGATTTTGAGAACTTCCAGACCCTCAAAGTTTTTTGCAAATTAATTTATTTTTAAAAGTCAGTTTTCTGTTGTTTTTCAGCACTATGAGGTTGCTTTGTTCCCTTGCTTTGTTTGAAAGGGATAGCCACGGCCATGAGCATGAGTGGCACATTCTAGGAAACATTCTTCCTCCAGAGGTGTGGAATCATTTCTGCCTCTGCTTTTTTGGAAATTAGAGGCCCACTAAATCAAAACCTGGGGCAGCTATCACTCATTTTTGAAGTGCCCCAGGAAGAGCATTACAAGCACAATGAAATCACTAGATTTTCCTTGAGGCCAGACAGCTGTTGTGTGGTCCCCTTCTGCACTCTTGGAAAGAGCAACCTCTTCTACATGGGTAGAGAAAACTCTCAGGAGGCTTCAGCCAGGATCACTACAGGATCCTGACTCCTTGTGTATTTAAAGTTAGAACTGGGACCCAAATAGGAAAGGCTTTCTGTAATACTGTGATTCATGACTCCAGGAAAAGAATCCAAAATCTAAGTACGACCTCCAAAACCAGCTGGTTTGAGTAGAGTCCACTGTTAAGAGCAAGTCAAGATGTGTAAATGAGGTGTCCCCTTCTCTCCATTGACTGTACAGACTAAACAGAGAGTCACCTGGCAACAATTAACAGAAAAATGGATTGCATTTCCTAAATGAGGTGCATAAAGTGGGCAGTCTGCACCTGGCTGTATGAGCTTTATATTTGCCATCCTTATTCACGATGTATGAAGTATTTTTCATAGCTTTGCAGGACAGGCATTGCATGAGACATTTGTAACTAGCTGAAAACAAAGAAACCCTGTGATTCACTGAGAAAAAGGATATTTAGTTAGATGCATGACAGACCCAGAGGCAACTTTAGAGCTGCAAATGCAATTACTGCTGGCCAGAGGCATTTGCTTTTTACTTTGAAAAAAAAAAAAGTCTGCTCTAATTTGTCTGATTTCTGTCCAGAGCAGAACAACACAAAACATGTTCAGTCCTAGGAGATCTGTAAGATCCTCTCTAAAAGGAGAGCAGTTTTGGAAAGAGTCCTTTTACCTACATGTGTAACATGAACAGATAATTTAGCCATCCTCTTGCCCTTATTATAATAGACTGAACATTGCTTTTTCACTGCAAGATGGGCAAAAAATATGGAAAAATTTGATACGCAGCCTGTACTAACATTGGGAAAGCCAAATCTAGTGTCCTAATGAAATCTATCGCAATATAAAAATGGTGTATTTATTAATAAGGCAGGACATTATTAGATTTTCTTATTGAGGTAGAGCATTTCAAGTCCATTTGAGACAGGGAGAGAGAGCAATGACTTTACAGTGCATTCTTTGTTTCCTTAACACTGATCACCTGTCATACTTGATTCCCACAGTGGACCTTTTATAGCAATTTGCTATTCTGACCTTTGCATACATTTTTTGCAAGCTTTACTCCGGGTCCGTTTAAGCTGGAAGGGGTGGGCATATGCTGAGTAGGGTAGCAGTGAGTAAGGAAGGATTAAATTTCAGTTGTGAACTGGCTACATCTTTTGGACCATTCATTACCAGACTCCCTAGCATTTGGGTTTTCAAAAGGTGATGATTTTTTGTGTGGAAAAGGGTATTTTTTTGGCTGGACTCCACTGAAGCATACTTTCAACATTAACTCCCTATTGGCAGCAGTTTCTGCTTATGATTTGTTTTAATGAACACCAGTTTAAACTGGGCTAATCGTAAAGTCTGCTGGAGAAAGGTTAAACCCCAGCATACTTTATACAAGCATGACCCAACCAGAGCTCATGTACTGTGGATGGTAGCCATGTAAAAGGACTTTTTTGAGTGTAGGAGTTAATTCTGTACAGGATATGGTAAGAATCCTTGAGGGAAATTAACATTTTTTCGTTTCTCTTTTCTTCCTGTTACCTCAGTTCCCCATCTCCCTAACCACAGCACGCACCCACATCTTCTGTCTCTGACCCTGTGGAGGTCTCCCATTTGCTGTGACCTCTTCTACTCCTACATCCTCCACTGATCTCAGTTCCCTCATGCTCCATTTACATCCTTTCAATATCCTGATCGCAATGCTCTTCGTTGTCCACCAGCCGTGTGTCTTTTCATCTTCCTCACATATTTCTGTGGTTTCCTAAATCCTCCCTCTCACATCTTAGGCCAAACAGCTGGAACAAGAAAAGGAACAGCTTCTAATTGAAAGGCTCAAATTGTAAATATCATATGTTTAAAAACAACTCATCGAATCTCTCAGAAATGTCCCTAATTAAATCCCCTCATAATACTGAAAGGTCATCCTTACTAAAGTCCACAGAAAAAAGCCAAAGCCTAATTGTTATGTATATTACTGATGTCATTAACTGAAAATATATTTTTCATTAAAACTAAACCATAACCAAGTATTATAGCAGCAATAACTTTAATCTGAGATTTATCTAGCCTAGCTATACAGAAATAAATGTAGAATAAAGAATTTCTGAAAAAAATTACTAGTTCTGATGAAGTTTGTGAATCAGTGGGCAATCAGTTTTACAACAGGACATCAGCTAAACCCCCATCGATAGAGTGCCATATCATTCTGCATCTGGTTTGTATCAGTGTTGCATTTCTAATTAAACCTTGCCAATCCATTTGTCAGTACTGGTCTGCAAGTGACAGGGTTGAAATATTTTTTTCTATAGAGATATCTGTCAGGATTTCATGCAATTTGATTTAAAATCGGTTAAAGCAAGCATGGATCCTGAAATTCTCTATGGGAATAGTAACCATTACAAACTGAGGACAAAACTGAATAGGTTAAGCATTAAATATGAAGGGACAGATCTCCAGATAACATAAATTGTTATTGTTATTCCACTGATATCATTAAGGTTGTATTGATCCAAGTCTACTGAGAATATGCTGAAAAGTAGTACCACATCCTGCAGTCAGAAGGAACACTGAAAAAAACAGGCCTATCCCCTATCAGAATCCACTTTGCTTACGAAAGAAAGTTATTTCTTTGTAGCTTTACATTAAATTTTATTCTTGTGAATATTTCTCTCTGAGTTACCTTCAACTCCCTCAGAGCCTTTTCCCTTTCAAATGCAAGGGTCTCAGTGTTTCATTATTGCAAGGAACAATTCCTTTATGCAATTTAAATGTATAGCTAAGTACTTGGATTTCAAACCTTGAGAGTACAGTATTGACACAGCGAAAGTTCTTTCTTGAATACATAACCCATTTCAATTACACTTATAGTGACTCCATTTAGTTAAGAAAATAAAGCAACACTTATTTTATTTGCTACTGTGCTATTTATTCTTTCTCTTCCTTCTTTCTACTACACACATCTCTCCATGTACTGCTCCGTTTAGTAACACTAACAGATAAGCCTGTGGAGTCTGGAAATCCTGCCTCCAGGATACGGGAAAAAAAAAGGCTACAAAGGGCTCAAAAGGAGCTGCAAATATGGAGAGCAGAGGTGAGATTTCTAATGCATCAGGCATGTAATTGCATTAATTCAATCAATGATTAAAGAGCTTTGGAGCAATGCTACTGCCTCGTCCAGACAGATTCTGATTAAACCACAGAGGTATGAGAAACTGTTATGGATCAAAGATTGATAAGATACAGGTCAGAGAAGAAAATAGGTTTGAAAGATTTAGAAAACATATTTAGAGAATCTGAGGAAAAAGAAAATGTGTTAGATATAAGTTATAGAATAGATTATGTGCCATTACAAATGTGACACTAAATGCATACTTTAAGGGGCACGGTGATAATGAATAATTTAAAGATTTTATTTATAATTACTTTAAGGAAGACAAAATAGTTCAGTTGGAATTCAAATTTCAGCCTCTTACACATACAACTTAAATATCGAAACTTAAACACTGGTTAACTAGCTTAGCTTCTGAAAGATCTAAAATCATTGGTGGATTTAAGGAGGCATCACAGGGTGTGTAGTACAAGGCCCTCCTAGCACCAAAACTCCAGTGTTGACTCTGGGCAGTCAGATCACCCCAACTTGTCTTTTCAGGGCTGCACAGGATTAATGATAATTACATTCCTTCCTGACTACAAACATCTTCCTCAAAATCATAAAAATTAAGGCAGTATATCAGGCTCAAAAATGTAGTAGTATCACAAGTCCTGAAAATCAACAGGCAAGCCCAGGAACTTTATTTCTGTTTCCTTTCATTTGCTGCCTGAGTGCAGATTATTGCCTTGTTTTGAGATGAATTAGACCAGAAATCGAGTGAGGAAAGGTGGACACCTTGAGGACCCAATATATGGCTCATGATTTTAGTTTCCTGTATGCATGAAATTGTGAAGGGCTGTGAGCCCTTGGCCCAGGAGCCCTCTGCACTCCCTTGAAGGAGAGAGGCCTGAGGGCCAAAAAGAATCTCCCCAGACATAAGCAACCTTCCTCTGAGTCGGGGTGAGTTCAGAGTCATCTCCCAACATGTCTTGTTTCTTTATGGCAATAGCCTCTACCCCACTGGCTAATTGATTTCTACCCCACTCCCTACCTTTCCCATAAAAAGCCTCCACTTCTGCCCCTGAGCAGGGAGTGTCTGTCCCTGGCCTCCCCTTTGCAGGGTGGCTGGACAATAAAAAGCTGCTTCTGTGGAACTGCCATACAAGGCTCCTGTCTCTCTGTTCCCAAGTGCGCCTTGGGTGATTTCACAAAAAGCTGAATCACAAGAGCTGGAATCACTTGTAGCTGAGAAATTGCTACACTTGCTGAAATCACCTGTCACCCAGGAGGTTTGCCAGTGCCCCTGGAAGGGCTGTTCCTCTGCAGGACACTCTCTCTAGGAAGGTCGAGGCACTTTGGTGCTAATTAGCATCGGACCCCCCCTGCAACATGAAATGGCCATGAAATTTGACGGGCCTCTGGAGAAGTCTACACATGACTGGCATGCTGGCAAACACACTTTTGATTTTCTTTCTTTTTTTTTTTTTTTTGTTTTATGGGTAGAAGTTCTCTGGACTACATATTCATATGGAGTGTTCCTAATACTTCCCAGCAAATTGCTTATCTCTAATATTTTTAAAGAGGTATATTAATGATTCAGTGGGAAAGGGCTACTGCATAAAGGAGAGAGTAGGCTAAATCATTATGAGGGTTTATGAGCAGCCACTGACATATCAAAAAGTATATGCCAGCAGCTGCTATAGGTGAGAATTTATGTTCCAGAAACAGTAGCTCCACATCATAAACTCACTCAAGAGTTTTCCAATGGAAGCTTCTTGGTTATACAGTTTTTCTTGTGATATACACCCGCAAAAATCATCTTTCTTCTATTATTTACTTCACAAATTTCCAGTTTCTTCAGATCTTTTCAGGATACACTCCTCTAAGAAATGCAGTGAGCCTAAACAGTTGAGATTTTTGAGAGTGATCCATCAGCTGCTGCTGTCGCATCCTCAGATGATGCTAAATCTGCAGCCTTCATACAGGAAGGTAAAAAAAGCGAAAAACACCATGACATAAAATTAGAATAACACTGCACAGAAGGCTCAAAAATGAGCCAGGTTTGAAGTTGTTCAGAGAAGCCATTTTCTATTCCCATTTTAAAACACTATGTTAAGCCAAGTACAGCTGTGATGTCTTTCTCAGCGTACCTCAGCAATCTGAACTATGTGTTCTGATTTTGACCAAGCTATCCCCCAGGGAAACCTGGGGTTGAGCCAGTGAGGAAAGCTGGTGTGACTGTGTGAGTGTGGGGTGTGTAGCTGGGAAGGAGCCTCAGTCCCAGCTCAGGTGGCTGAGTGTGACTGCCAAAGGGGCTCCTGGATGGTCAGAGAAGTTTCCTTAACACAGGTTGTAGTTCACTGAACCTGCACTGGTGCTTCCTACACTGTAAGTGGTTTCTGGCCTATTTTAACATCTCTTCCAAGTAGCAGTCATGCTGCTTTACATGTAGGACCTAATCCATGCTTTTTTGATGACAACTGAAGGACTATAACACAAAATAGTGTGGCTGCAGAGCCTTAGTCATTGCATAGGTGGGGTTTGGAATTCTTAACATTATGTTTATCCCCTGAAATTGCTTCTATTTGGACCTTTCTTGTACTTAGAAGAGCTAATCCCACTGCTTAAAAGGCTGTATAGAGGAATACATGTTTTGTATATAATTATTCTCTTCAGCAAGTTGCCTGGTGAAAATTATGATGTCAAGTCCTCGAGGCACTCCATAGCAGTTTTATTAATATCTGGCTGAGTACCTCCAGAAGTAGAGTGAAATGTCTCTTCCTAGTGTTCTCTGCTGAGTGTAGAGCTAATTTCAATAACTGGTAATTTTACATTATCCCACCGTAAGTCAAATATATCTCTTATTACATTTTTTTTCTTTTGGCCTGGGCAGAGATGTTCATACTGAGTAGATCAGCAGCACATGACAGAATCTCTTTTGCAAGGAGGAAGAAAAAGTGAATTATGTAGTTAGCTGTACTGGTCTGTAGGTTTCCATTAAACAGATGTCTCTGGCTTGCTATCATTCACTATAATTGCAGTGTCTGGAAAGTTGCCTTTCCCTTGAGACTAATCTATTTTAAGTTCAATGGATCAGGGGGAGCTTTTGAAAGATTTGTTAAATTCTTTACACTTGACTTCTTAAGTCCAAGGAAAGACAATACTATGCACCATGCATACTTCTTAGTGACGAATTTGTTAGAATATTAGTTTGAGACAAATTCTTGTGTGACTTTCCACAGGCAATGGATCACCATACACACACACACACACATAATTATATAGATAGTAATTGTTTTCAGAGATCGCATTTACAAAAAAAATAGCTAATTTTAGTTACAGTTGTAATTATATTCTTTCTATTTTTCTGTATTTCTCATGTTTTCCCACCAGCTATGGCAGAACAATCAGGGCAGCCAAAAGTTGCTGCAGAGTTTCAGACATGCTCTGAAGGAAAGAATGTTATACTTTAGGGCATTTTTAGCATTTTGTCCAAATACATATGGTAAAAATAGGCTACAGTACTAGTCCTTAAGCTCTTCCTGAGGCTCATTTCTTCACTGAAATAACTTAGAGACTATTAGAAACTTTAAACTAATACACAAACAAACAAACAACTAAAAACCTTCAGAAGAGGATACCTATTTTGCTCTGAAATCTCTAGTGGGCAAAATGACTTCTTTCCTGCCTAGACATTCAAACTATGACAACCCCATCAGACATGCTAACCAAACAACAATTGGAGAGGTAACCTTCTAAAATCTCATTTCTGGTGCTGCTGTAATGTCTGTGACTACTGTAATCTCTGTTCAGTTCTCAAAGTCAACCTAGGATTGATACATCAATGGAATACTTACACCTTACTTACTTCTCTTAATGCCATATAGATTAAGCTAAAAGCCCCACATTATCTTTGTGGTCAATGCCTGTAGGAAGAAAGCAGTGGTAAAAGCTCAGTGGTTTAAAATTTTTTAATCAAAAGTCAAGAGTGACCAACATTGCAGCTTTCATTGTGCAACAAAAAATGCCACAGAATAGGTTCAATTCTTGGCCCATAGCATTGACAGGAATGAGAAGTGTAACCACCACATCAGCTCTGGGCAGTGGTAGCAGTCACAGCTGAACATCAGACCCATTACATGATATAATATCAGGGATTACCACCATCAAACCCACAGCAAGACTGCTTGAATTTTTGGTTTTTTGTGGGAGAACAAGGCTCCTTGATACTCCTCTTTGGATAGAGGCACATTGAAAACATTTGCTCAATCTGTCCCTGTATTCCCGCCAGCAGTGCCTCACACAGTGCTTGTGCCGATAATGCTTTTAAAGGCATTTTTCTATTCTGTTAGCATTAAACTTCCCTGGAGAGCATTCTTTCCTCCTTTTCTCTTAGGAATGGATCTTCTGTTAGCTCAACAAGTTTCCCCATATCTGGCTGTGCAAACGAGAGACTCTGAAGTCTTTACTGTTTCAAGAGGCAAGGATGATTGACTGCAACAGCAGTACAGTAATGGAGGGAATCACTAGGGGGATGTTGGAGAAGACAGCTGTTATATTATTTTGAACAGACAGTTTTCCTTATAAATATTTACTGTATTGAAAAACAGACAGCTATTGTAGCAGTGATCTGGAAAAAATTTTGAAAAATGACTGGGATTTTCCCCATGAGACCAACACCAAAAGCTGTAACTGAATGTACTTATGGTCCAATATTGCATAAAATTTGGGCTCAACCCGTGTTTAGGGAAAACTTCAGTGAAGTACTGTATTTTTTATGTAAGGAGGTCAATGGAACTTTTGTTTGAACAAATATTTCAGTACTCTTACCTATTGTTCACAATTTTACCCAACTTCAGGCATATGAATGACAAAATTGACCAAATGCCCCTTTGAAATAAAGGGGACTTCACAGCCCTCACTGAAGTTGGCATGTGTGGAAGATTTAATCCAGCAGCAGAGATCAGAACATTTATTAATAAATAATTTAAATATTTTTCTGAAAATATGCTGCTACTTTTATCATCAACTCCGGAATGTCTTACATAGAACAAACTATTCTTATGGCCACACCAAACAAAGATTACTTGAAAAAAAGCACGAATTTCAAAAACTAAATATTTGAGAGAGCCATAATTGAGATGCTGTTATTGTTTTAAAATTGGCTCCTTCGTTATGTAAAATGCTATACCCATGAGATAATTGACTTTTTCTGTAATTAAACCTGAAATTAAAAAAAATGTTATCACCATTTAAATAACTGCTTGGGAAACAACTGGATGAAAAGGTGAGCTGAAAGCCAATGAGTGATCTTTTCTCAGAGTTTGAATAACAGCAAGGTTTCATAGTCTGTCAGTCTCAGTACCAGCAAGCTTGTCTTTGAAAATGCTTCAATTTTTCAAGCTGTTAGAGGGATTGCTATAGATCCTGGGGGCATATGCCTGAAAGAAAGATCATAATTTAGCAATAGGAGGTCTGCTTATCTCACTCAACAGTGAGCTGGCAGAGGATGAGCCCCACACTTTATTTACAGGGAGAATAAATAGCATATCTTTTTGGTGCCTGCATGGGCTGTGAACCCCCTCAGTACAGAGGTGAGGGAAGGATGGAAGAGCGAGGCACTGATCGTGAGGAAAAAATTGTGCATAAGTATGTAGGTGTGTAATTAGTGGACTTCTTCACACCTTCAAAAAAGAAAAAGAAACTGCCTCATCCTTACAGTATCCCTTGATCTCTTTGTTAAACTGCATTTGTAGGTTTCTGTTGAAATGTCATTCAGGAAATACCATTCAGCTTCCCTTGACACACAAAGAGGGAGGACAGTATTAAGTGACCTGTTTGATGAAAGGAAAGCTGTGACTCAATTTTATATTATTCCTAATTAAATTCAGATAATTACAAAAGAGATGGGAAAACTGGGAAGAGGGGGGGAAGAGAGAGAGAGGATAAATTAGATCCTATTTATAATGAACTTTTCATAGAGCTAAATTCTGCTATGTCTACTTATTTTGAAATGAATTGGTCCACTTCTGAAATATTCCTCTACAGAAACCGCAAAAGTGCAGGAGAGGTTAAACTGATTATAACAGCACTGTGATGATTTAGCTACTAAGAACTGGTCATTTCACCCTTTTAGCAGAAATGTATTTAAAACCTAATTACAATGGTGTATTTTAATTTGGAGTTACAGGTGACATTTGCCAGATAGAAAGATCAGTAATTACCCCAGCTGAGTGCTACAAAGCCAAGAAAACCAAACTGAAAAAAAAGAGAAATGTTGGCTTAAAAAGACATGATAATTCTATTGTATCAAATAGTGATACACTTTGCCTTTGGCTTCTAATTTCCTCTATACATTTCAAAATAGTTTCCTTTTTGGATATTACAGGAAAATAGATTGAAAGAAAAAGTATTAAAGTGCATCACTTTTTACAAACTGAAGATAAAACCTATTATTTATATTCTGCTAGCTATGGTCCAAAAGATCATCTGACTTGGACATGCATGCAAAGGTCTTTAAGAATTTGACAAAGTAAATATTTCTATTTTCCTTCACATTTTTTTACCCCATCAAAGCTAAATGAATGTAAAGCAGTTTTATCTTTTAAATAATCAACTTGCTTATCTCAGTTCTTCATGAAAGATAATGAGGTGTATTTGATCAGAAGATTCATTAAAAATGATTGCATAAAAAAGTCATTCCAAGCAGTGTTGCTAATTGGAAAAGATGACTTGATGTACAACTGAAGTTTGGATCCAAGTTCAGAGCCAAAGAAAATGTGTAACAATTTGTTTTCCCATGTGCAATATTTTGTGTGATGTTATGACATTAACAAGTCCCTCAGTTATATCAACTTTCATTTTACTGTGTGATGCTGGAATAATTTACACTTTTCAAAATTACATTTGAGTTTCTGAGTATGAATTACCCAAGAAAGTAATTGACTGTTTAGAAGTCGATGTTTCTAATAATGAAACAAGTGTTGAATCATTTCATTTTTCAGCATCAATCATATTTTTCATATGATTTCTGAATTGAGCATGTCACATCACTGATACCCCTTTTAAATTGAATTAGAGGAAAAATGGTAGCTGGAGAAAGTCATTATTTTTCATGTTTCATCTGCATAGCTAATGTCAACAGAGTAACAAATACTATGCTTTATTTAGCTCGTGATGGGCAAATATTGTTTGAATAGCACTACAGACCTCACAGAAGCCACACCTCTGGTTAAGATTTGCAGAATTGACCATCACATACCATCTTTACCTTTTCAGAGGAAATCATGCCTTGTCTTTTCAGTCATAATAAAAAGGTTTTGCTATAAGAAGAACACTCACAGGTTAATATTTAAGATATCCAAAATAATCAGGTAAGGTAAATGAAAGGGAAAAAGGAGAATACAGAGTCAAAAAGAGATCTCCTCTGAAACCTACAGCTGGATTTCAGCCTATGGGAACTGGATTACAGAAGGAACATATACTGAATAAAATCTACTTCCTCAGCAAATTACATAGTGCTTTCGAGTACAGATGGGCAATAGGGCTGTGAGTTCCCCTCCAAAATCTATCCATCCTAAACACCTTGTTGGGGCAGAATGAATGGCATATCTCACTCTCTTTCTCTACAGAAATTTTACACAGAAATCTTAAACCAGACTCTGCACTTCTTCACACCTGATGGGTGAGATGAATCCTGAGTCATCTGTGCTCTTTTTGGGGGTTTTTGCAGGAAGTCAGTAATGTTCAGTTAACTGCTCAGGATCTATGGAAAATAAGAAAATAGGTTTGTTTTTAATGGCTGAGTTAGGTGGGGTTTGGGGAAAGCAGGCAAAGTGTCAACTTGATCAAACAAAGGTGTGAAAGTTCTTGTGCAGACAATGTGTCTGAACAGCAGATTATGCTTTTTAAAAAACTGCATCTGTGGTATGTGTCAGCTACCTTCTCTGTTAGATAGGTGTAGCTTGAGGTTCTGCTGGGCTCTTCAAGGCTAACTTGAAAAGTTTGTAAAGTAACTACTTTAGAAAGTAATGTTATTTAATGCTGTGTCTTTAAGAGATGGGAGTGTACTCAAGAAGTTGTTGTATCTTATGTAGTTACAACTGATACTGTGAAACATAGGAAATTAGTCAAGACACTATTTTTCAAGTTAAATTCCACGGGAAATAAAGTCAATTCTAATGGGGTTTAGCCTGGAACTTGGTTGTTCATTGCCTTGCCTTTGAGTGATGGTACTTTTTGAATGCAGTTTGTCCAAGGTAATGACAATACAAGATACAAGAGTGTAGGGTTCAGTCATTGCATCCTGAAGTTCTGAATCTGAAAAAGTCTCTCTATAAGCAATTCTTTCTCCCAGAATATTCAGAGAGGGCATAAATATTATTAAACAGATAGCATTTCTACATTACAGATAGAAATGGTACTGCTGCTTCTTCTTTGAGGAAAGAAAAAAGTATTGATGGAAGAATGTATCTGTCAGTGTCAGTTGCACCACCAAATTGCAGAAGGTAACTTTACAACTGAAACTCCTAAGAACTTTGTTGAGATCTAGGGAATCATTAAATATCCTGGGACCATATTTTGTAAAGAACTGCTCTGTATTACACTTGCACAAAAATAGTTTCTGCAGAGAAACATCTAGACAGTGCACCATTGTAGGCTGCAGAGCCTCTGAAGAGGCATGGTTCACTGAATATTAACACCATTTCACACATTCCCAAGATGTATGCAATTACCTCAGGGAGAGGAGCTGGGAATGTGAGGTCTCAAGGGCTTAGATAATGACATAAAATAAATTGCAACGATTACCCACGTATTTTTCCAAGAGACATATTATTTAAAACCTGTCTCGGCTTTTGAGAATGAAAGACAGAGGAATGTCCACTTTATGAAATTGCTATTAATGTGTGACCTAGAGTTGAAGACAAGGTTAATTATGGCTTTTTAACAGAAGTATCATTCTGGTTTAATATCACTACCCAGGCCTTAAATATTGAAGTAAGTCACATTTTTCAGGGACAATTGCCTTTGAATGAAGAATGGCGGGGCTCTGATCTTTGCTGACCCTACTGACTCCCGTTGTGTAATCCATAGCAACAGCGTTGCTACAGCAACCCAAGAACACGTCGTAAAATAGGATAAGACCGTGAAATCTGATGTCATACTTCCATGAGATGCAAAATTGCAAATAACTTCCTAAATGATATTTATTAAATGATTGATATATTGCATACAAATTAGCTTGGGTCAATCCTAAATGAACAGAGTACAATAGAATGAATGGAAAGAACAATAGAAGGCAAGCCTATTTTACAGGACACTTTAGTGTTCTGGTGAAATGTTTGGTGCTTAAGACTGTTATCCTCAAATCGTGTGCATATTTACGAATGTTTTTGTTCTCTTGACCTTTTTTTTCTCTCATCTGGATCTAGTAGGCAATCAGGTACACTTGATCTAATCCCATACAGATATTCCTAAATTAAATGGAGAAGAAGATACAACTGTTACCAGTGTTGTGCGAATGAGATGGAATTATTCAGGATATTGTATACAGAGTTTCATTTTGCCTTGTCTACAAGCTGATTTGTCCTTGGCATAGTGTACATCCATCCAACCAGCATGCAATTTACATGAATGTTCACATATACAACAGACAAGCTGGAAACATTAAATTATATTTTCTGACAAAGAAAAATTATTTTTGACCACAATATGCTTCAGAACAAAAGCATAATAGCATGTTATAACTTTTAACCATAAATATATTTTTAAAAGCAATAAAATATAACACCACTGAGTCTGAATTATCTGCAGTTTTTAAAAGACTGTTTTATCAAGAGCAAAATAAAACAGTCTGAGAACAAAAGTCCTATTCACCAGTGTATTGGTTCTGACTGAGGTAGAGTTCAGCAGCCCTGCCAGTGCTGTGCTTCAGTTGATAACACAGCGGTGTTTTGGCTACTGCTGAGCAGCGCTGTCCCTCTAACATTCTCCCCCATCAAGGGGCAGGGAGTGGGCAAGACCTCGGGAGGGAAAACAAGCAGGCCAGCTGACCCGAAGGAACCAAAAGGATATTCCACACCATATGACGTCAGCTCAGATATAAAAGCTGAGAGAGAGAGGAGGAAGGGGGGGCATTCTTTAATGTCTGCTTTCCAGAGGAACCACTACGCGTGCTGAGGCCCTGCTTCCCGGGACGTGCCTGAACATCGCTTGCTGATGGGAAGTAGAGATTGACTTTCCGTCTTTTTGCTTATGCGCATGCAGACCTTTGCTTTTGCTTTTCTATTGTTTCAACAAAAACCGCCTTATCTCAACCCACTGCTTCATCTTGTCCTTTCCCCTGTCACTCTGGGGAAGGGAGCTATTGGGCAGCTTGGTGGGCACCTGGCACCTAACCAGAGTCAAACCATCACAACCAGAAAAAAAGTTCTTGCTTCTCAAGCCTCACAACATTTGTTAATTAATATTACTCTGCAATAAGCTTAAGTACATCTCACTGAATGAATGGATTGTGCTATAAATATTGTAATAGGCTCAGCAGCTACATAGCATAATGCAGGATGTTTTTTTTAAAGTTCAGATGTTCTTGCACTAATCAATTTCAATCAGTTTTTTCCTGTATATAACAATAGTCAAAGCTGGATATATCAGAAGAAGCTGTAAACTCTTTACACTGTATGCAACCATAGACTTTTATACAATGAAGCTAAATTTCTGCCAAGGCACAGATGGTGATCTACCTATTTCCCCAAATACAAGGTTTGATGGCTCCCGTAATTTGATTCTCTTTTGTTAGTACAGCTAGTCAATGAGGAGTGCCTTTCTCTGAAAGTTCTGCCTTTATATTAATCGTCTGTGATGCTCTACTGCACATAATATGCTGCAGACATTCTGCCTCTATAGGAGATTGTAAAAGTATGTTGGTCAAATATATTAACCTTGCTAACATCTACATTTTTAAAGATGATTTCTTGATAAGAGAAAGTTTAAAGAGACAATTGTACAAATCACAAATTCAAACAACGGTGGTCCTGTTATCAGATAAAATGGTATGAGTTGATATCTGCACTTTAAATACCCATACAGAAGAACACTGCAAAACCAAAAGAGTTATTTTTCAGTTCCTTTTGTGGCTATTTTATTCTTTTCTTAAAGCTGTTTTGTGATCCAAAAAGAATTCTGTAAAATTGTTCACTTTTTCTCTAAAGATATGAAAATTTATCATGCACTTATAGAAATTTTGTCTTTTATAAACTAATATTCACATTTTGACTTCTGAAAACAGAACAGTATAGTACTTTGGGTTTCAGCCAAAAGCTAAAAAACTGACAGTACTTTATTTTAAAAAAATCAATACTTCTCAACCAGCTTGATCTTTCCTATAGTTATCTGCCACAGAAATTTTATTGGAAACACAGATTATCTTTGTAAACTAATTGAAACAGGTCAGCAAAATAATTTGATTTTATGGCTGAAATTTTAATGCTGACTTAAGATTTAAAGTGCTGGTGAAATCCAGCTGCAAACTCAGAGGCATACAATTGCATATATATATATATTCCATTATATATATATGTATGTCCTTATTTTTTGGAAAACAAAGGTAAGGTATTAACAGCTTTGGTATCCCTACCGAATTATACAATTATGTCCACTAGCTGGTTATCTAGGAAAATCTTCTGGGAGATCTGTAAACAGAAAAAAAAAAAAAAAAAAAAAAAAAGTTTTCCATGTTCATTAGCTGTAATTACAATACTTTTTTCAGTGAGGTCAGTTTCAGAGTTAAAGTAGAAATTCCCTCAGCAACCTCTTTCCTTCACTTTGACTCTACATTTCTCTAGGGTCTGGAGCCAACTGAGTTAGGTAAAAAATGTAATAAACTGAAATTATGTTGGAAAAGCAGGGTTTCTTTCAGGCTTAAATAAAGGAAAGAGTGCTTAATAGTCATTTTTGAGCATCTCTTTCTGCTACAGAAAGGACAGTGAGTGAATGAGTCCTGCATCCCATTTGCAAAGGACATCACTGGAAAAAGTGTTGATGCTACCAGAAATTGATAAGGGCTGTTCTGGCCTGTGAGGCAGGTGTGATGGTAGGTGTGATCACTGATCTCAGGTGGCCACCAAATCCTGACTATAGGGCTATTACTCTCCATGGTACACCCTATAAAGAAGGGCTCCTGACCACCCAGACTGGAGGACCCTATTGACATGTGTGTCAGCACCTTCTCTGTCCATGTGCCTCAGTTTTCCTCAAAGAGAAGGATAATTCTAACAAAAATATAGATAGAAACACTTGCATAGATCTTTTTTTGCATGGACTTCCAGTTCAAAAAAGCATTTAGCTTTCTTGTTTCCTAAACTGAAATGATCTGAGACAGTCATGAGCAATCCTCATTTCCCTACATGGCATATAACATTGGGATTTCAGTTGTACAAACTCAAACTTTTCACCATTTATTTCAATTATCTCCCCATACTTTAGATTTTCCTGCCAGTCTGATGGGAATTGCTCGTCCATTTTCCTTCCTGATATCCCTGGATGCACACACACATGCAGTCATGCAGGAGGTCACACAGACTCTCATACTGGAGACTCAGAGGCAGCAGGAACACCTAAATTAAGAAGTACAACCCACCTCTGTTCCTTCCCAATGCAGGTCAGTGTCTGATCTACTGCTTCTTGCTACTGATTCATATAGTCTGCAACCAGTAACGCATAAGCTTTATTTTCTTTACCTAAAAAAAAATTAGTGGTTCAGTGCCTTGCCTACCATGCCCAAAAAAACAGACCCTTTGTCAAACCACCACATCACGAAATGTCCCAGGAGGATTAAACTATTTTCAGTGGCCATAGTTTACTTTCTGGATAATTTTCTGTCTATGTTAATTTCTCTATTTTCACAGAGGTCCCCTTCCCTGTTATGAGCAGTATTCTGTGTGAAAAACAAGAAAAACTTATTGTTATGCCTATTCCCCTTATGTTTCCTGCTCCACTGGCATCAGGAGGAGCTTTGCCATTAAGCTCAGAGGGTGTTGGATCCAGACCTAAACAGGTTCATGTAGGGCAGTAACAGGGTTTCCTCTTGTTTTCAATGTAATTTCTCCTTCTTTCTATTAATGTCCATCCAACACATCAAAGACCAGTTGAGTCAAGGCAGGTTATAGATATAAAGAACATAAACCCCACCTGCAAAGTTTAAGGCTGAAGCTATGACCTACTTCAGCTAAAAAACAAAATGGGCTTCACAGGTGTCAGAATTCCACTGCAATCAAGCACTAATCTTTGTTTTGCAAGAGTGAAATAACAACAAAACCAATTTATCTTTAAAATGACAAGTTTTGTGTTAAAATAAGAGATTTCTGTAGGTATTTTTGAATGTATTTTTAATCATGGACTTTTAATTCTTCACACATGTGAGGTAGGGAGGGAATATTTATATTGATTGTTCCATCTACTTTCCAGGCTTACTTATTTTACCAGCTGAAAAGCTGGAAAATATTCTTATGACTAAATAACTTCATCTTTATCATTAATTTTATTTTTGTTAGCCAATCCCCAGGACACTGTCCTAATTCTGATAATATTGATAGAAGGAGGAGGAAACATTTACACTGAGTTATCTAAAATGCTATTCATTCAAAGACATTATCAAATGTATAAAGTACTTGTCAATAAAGTGGCATAAGAAATCTACTTCATATTGCATAGTTCTCTTACACAAAAAGATGCCAATCTCTTTTTACATCTTCTGTATTTTCATAGGCTTATATATAGCTTAGTTTTGTATGTAAGCACTGGTTCTGGGAAGAACAAATCATAAATAAATCAGATTTCTATTAAACTGTAAAATATTTAGAGCTGACATTCTTGTTTTAATCTGTGAGGGAGGATTTACAAGAACACCAGTACTGGTGCACCAATAATAAACAATTATCACCTCTAGTTTCCTTGGATTTTCCCTACTTTGTAACCTGTTGTTATCAAATAGGCTTGCAGAATCAGAGTGAGTCTTTATCTTGAACACTATGTAGCTAACTTTGATTTTTTGCAAGGAATTTTTGTGGCAATTAAATTTTGATGGTCTGTCAGACGTGCAGCCAGTAACATAATTGGCTCTAATCTAAAAAATAATAATTTTTGCTGTACAAGTAGCCAAAGAAAACAAAGAAAGGGGACAAGGGTCAAAATCTGAACCAACTGCCTTTCCTCAGGAAAAGCCTGTAGTTGAGACAAGGGGAAATCATATATGAGAATCATTTTCTCACTCTATATATAAATAAAGAGAAATTTTACAGTGAAAATATTAGCCATGAGGCTGTTTCTGACAGACGTCCTCACATCATGATTTCCCCACAGTCCAATGTAATGTTTTTGAACTCCACCTCATTTCAACATTTATTTACTCAGAGAGAGGGGAGAATGACAGCAAAACATAACATTCAGAGATTTTATTATAATTTTGGAGTACAGAATATTCAGATAACCACCATCTAAATCATTATCCAGTAGTGCTGGGCAAGTAGTAATCACTACAAGATTTACTATGTGGAAAACTGTTTCACATTAAAATCTGATGGAGTGTATAGAACCTCCCCCTAAAAAGAAAAAGAGATTAAAATAATAAGAGAAACTATGTGAAGGAATCTGTAAATTGTTCTGCTTTTGTTTTCTCTTGCTTGCCCCTTTATATCCATAAGAACTCTGCCCCTCCTCAAGAGACTGCTGTTTTTCATGACCATGGGGGCAGAAGAGGATGGTCACTGCTCCTATCTGAGGTAACCCAACATTTGTTCTTCCAGGATTCTTTATTCTTGCATTTATATGTGCCGCGGGTAAAATCGCAAGTAACTCGGAGTCTCTTGCGTCGGTCCCGTTTGCCTAGATAACGCGACTCAGGCCTTATCTAGTCTCCGATCAGAGGCGAGCCGAGCATCGAGACTCCCGCAGAATCTTGGCTTAGCTCACGCACAGCGGTTTAATTTATGCAGGGAAGTGAAGAGGCGAGAAAGGGTTCTTTTCCGCTTATCGCCAGCGAGGTTTTATTACTGGACCATGGTGCGGAGAAGACGGCCAAAATGGCGCTCAGGGCGTGTTATAAGATGGAGGCGAGGGGAGGGCATCCGGGAGAGCCAATCACTGCGGAGGATCACAATGATTGACAGGGGCGCCGGCCAATGAGTTGGCTGTCTGGACCCAGCATGGGAACCAATGAGCTGTTCCCCTGGGCGGGGACAGCCCCTGCCAGCCGGGCTGTGCCATCCCAGCTGCCGCGCGGGGGGAGGAAGGAACCGACGGTCCCGGCCCGGGCCTGGTCGCAAGCCACGCCCAGAGGCACCACAACATATATGGTCTCTCAATTTAGGTATACTACCCTGAAACAGGAATAAAGAAGCACTTCTCTTCACAATATATACATGCATAGTGTACCCTTTGCTCGTTAACTGAGTGCAGCACTTCTGTGCTTGTGGAAAAAACACACTAGATTTCATTATTCCTGTTGGAGTTTGCAATGGAAAAGTCGAGCTTCAAGGAACACAGATCTGCATGACTTTTTGTCATGTTTCATTTCAAAAAATCAAAGAGTTCTCCATGTCTCCCTATCAGGTGTGGCTCTCAGAGCAAGGGCTGGTTTGTATCTCATGCAATTGAAGGACCTCACTGCTCAGGTGACCTTCTCCAGCTGTGGCCTGAGGGTGCTTCAACAGGAGCTGAGGCTGCTGACCTTTCCCATCGCTATATCTCTGCAACACTTCAGAGCAGACATTTGTCTCTCAACTGAGACTGCAAGAGGCGGCTTTCTGATACCTCCTATAAAAGTCTTACCTTCACCAAGAAAAAACCTCTTCACCTCAGTGGAGAGGGCCCTGATCTTACCTTTGCCTCCTTGGGCTCCACAGGGTCGATAGCCATGCTCCCCATCTTTTCTTCTCTGCTGTTCATTTAATGGCAGGATACACATGAAAACCCTCAAATACATGAGGGATACACATGAAAACTTTCCAAAACAGTCTGGGTAGATCTTTCCCACAGCTTTTTATTTACTATTTTTGTTTCTTTTAGACTAAGGCTAAAATACAACCATAAATGTGATGTTTAAGGAGAAAAATACTGCTGAGAGGGAAAGAAAAAAGACTTATTGTTTGTTCCAGAAAGATCTCATGGAGATGACCAATTTCACCTAACACTGACAGAGTCATCTTAATTTTTATGTAAAAAAAGTAAAAAGCAAGTCTGGTTTACAGTCAGCTCCATATGCTGTTTATGAAAATCCTGTCTCACTCACCAGAAACACATTGTTTAATACTTGTGAAATGGAGTTTAAAGAAACATCATTGAGTAATATGATACAGACTGATACACCAATCATTTACTTTAAGGTTTCACTGATCATTGTTTCAGATGTTCAATAGGCAGTCTGGAAGAGACAAAATGAAGATGTGCTGAAGATCCAGATTTATTTCTCTAGGGGTTTCTTGGATCTCCCATTATGCTTTCTGAGATGCAAAGAAAGAAAAAATAAGTTTTCCACCCTCTGAAACACAATAATCAGAAAAGAATCTCACAACCAGAAGTTGAAAATGGAGTTACTACTAAGGTTTGGCTACCAAAGAGATTTGCAAGACATCCAAGACAGAAAAGTTTTTGTCATCCTCACATCGAAGTGAGAAAAGTCACTGTTAATCAGAAGGAATGTAAGCCCAGACACGCCCTTTAGAATACTCGTAGGACCACTGTGTTTAACAGTGTTGTATGACTTTGATTGCCCTGACTTTATGTAACCTTCCTGGTTTTGAAAGTCTTGATTTTTAGAGGATGGAGCTGAGGCATGTGAAACCACCAATTCAAAAATCTCATTTTTCTAGCATATCCAGCAATATCTTTTAAAAGTTAATTCTGCCATCAGTTATTTGAAACTGCTTCCTAATTATCTCACTATTCCTAGGATATGGCTGCTCAGAAGTGAGTTCCCTGAAGCACAGAGCTATCTGGACTATCTTAACATAGTTAGCTCAGACATCATTACCACTGCAGTGGAATAAGTCCGAGTTAATTTCTCCTCCTCAACAGAGCAAATTGCTTTAACTTTGGAGGCGATAGTTGCAGAATAAGAAATTGCCAGTTACCATAGACATGGTGTACAACTTCTTCTTGGAGTCTTTTAATGTGGACACAGTAAATCATCACGAGGATTTGTGTAATCTACTGAGGATATTTCAAGTGGTGTCAGTTTTTCAGGCATGAAATAATTTTTTTTTCCATGAAGAAATGAAATGGTGAAGTAAAACTGGACATTTAAAAATGTTATCATTTGTGGTACTGAAAGATCAAGTAGTTGAACTCAAGAGACAAGCAGAGGCACTTAGGGAATAGTCAATGCATATGAAATATTTCTTTGATTACACATGCCTAGTTTTAGACTCCAAAGAGGTGACAGGAGAGAGAGACCAGCTGCAGGGATGGAAAAGATGAGTGAAACAGAGATAAGGGACAAGAGAAACAGGATAATAAAAAAGATAATGATTGAGTAATTGTGAAGACAGATATTAAGAGAGGAAGGAAGCATGGCAAGAACAGTGAATGCAATACCAGGGTCTAATATATCAACTACTGGATATCATAGATGGTGAATCAGAAGTTTTAATGCAACACGTGAAAATAAATAAGAAAAGAACTGATAAAATAATATAATGCAGAGTAAAATATTTTTCACTAGAGGAAAAATGAAATCATAGAAAGGAACACTGAGAAAGAGAGACATTTGAAAAAATATTGAACCAAAAAATCATGATTTTTTTCCCTTTAATTAAAGTTCCTCTTTTCTCTTTTTCTTCATCAGCATAGTTGATGCTTATGTTTGAATTTTATTTGTATTATATTGGGGGAATATTATTATCATTATTATTATTATTATTATTATTATTATTACAAAGCTGTGTTTAGTTAATAGCTGCTTTTGTTTCATAGGCACATTTCTGCTAGAAAGTATTTCATATAGACTATCTTTGTTAGCAGGTATCCTCAGACTAAATTACCCCTCAGGTATCCTGCCTTCAGTGGGTAGAACTGCACAACCTCAGCAAAGGACAAGTCTAGGTAAGCCAGGTAAACACTCCACTGTGTGACAAACAATGCCAGTCAGGATACCAGGATATGTGGCACACCTTCATGGCAGATTTGCGTCACCAAAAGTGAAAGCAGAGGTACTCAAGAGGAGTAAGACCTGTCCTGCAGGAGGGCCTATTCCACAGAGCCGTAGCCAGGGTGTGAGTATTCTAGTGCGAGTTCTATTCAAATGAAGCCTGATGAGAAGATATCCTCCATTTGTATGTTCACCAAACTTCACTAATCCCCAATGCCACCAGGAGGATAGCACAGTTGCTGTGCTACTATTACACCAGCTAAAAATTGCATTTGATTGAACAGTTTGCTCAAAACATGAGATGAGAAAGCTGCATTAAGGCTTTTTTTCTCTCTTTTCTATTATCCCCCTTAGTGAACTTCCAAAAATAAAACACAGTATAATACTTATGGATGTAAAAGGCTTTGCATTACAGGCCAAGGTGAGTGGTCCACAAGAAAAGTTCTATATTCAACTTAGGATATAGACCTTAGGACCAGAACAGATTCTGATTTTATCATTACGCAAAGAGCTGTAATTAAATGTATCAGAAACCGTGGCTCTCTATACAGAATTAAATCAAATTTATCATATTGTCCATGAATTAATCTTCCTGAGTATTTGACTGAGATATAGAACAGAGAATGTCAACATGTGCTATGAGAAGATTGGTTTTACAACAAAAAAGTTGGTTGTTGTTTAAAAGTAACAAAAAAAAAAGTTAGACTTACGTAAGTTTGTCTTTTTTTTTGTTCCTCTCCAAAGTAAAAAAAAAAAGCATTTTCATGATTTTACTTAAACCAAATCTAGTATGAGTTATTAATCTACAAAAAATGAGTGAAGCAGTGAAATTAGCTCATTCTTTTTCTTATCATTATTACAAACACTTTCTTAGTAGCTGCTTCTCCCAGGTAATTCAGCTGTAGATAACACCAAGTATGAAGGTGTCAGTTGATTTTTCTGAAAATTTTAAATGTTTTCACTGGATTGTTCATACTGAAGCTATTGGATAATTTGGTCCCTCACCCCATTCTGAAACCCTGTAAGAGCCATTGTTTGCCTTCCATACAAATGAGGCTTAAGCATCACATTACCACGGGCTTCACTCACAGCAAACTGCATTTATAGTCAAGGACACTGAAAGTTTATATTATTTGAAAGTACAGGCAAAGCTGCAAGTTTTCCGGCTGAAAAAGAACTTTATCTTAATAGTTAAAACTCACACTATAGCTGGTCCTTAAAAATTAATTTATGTCCTCATAATATTGCTATAAATTTAAGCAATAACTTAGCACATGATCCTTGAATTGGCTTTAGACCCAGGAATGAATTTCACCTGTAGTGAGTGTTGTGTGAAGGGAAAAAAATGTATGAGAAAGATTCCACAGAACTAAGCAAGCTGATAAGTTAAACAAGAGGATTGGAAGAGAGCCCACTATGATTGGTCATATTGGATAAACAATGTGAGAAAAGTAATCTGAGATATTTTAAAAGCCATTCTAAATCCTTACCTAGAAACAAAGGAGAGATATACTACACTTTCTTTGTGTTAGCCAAGAAGAAGGAGTGAGGATATCGTGCTTCCATTCATGCCTTTGTTGAGGCTCTGATTTTTCAAACATACTGAATGAAAGCCAGCAGAAAATCTGAGCTCTAGAGATACAAAACAAACCGGTGATAAAGAAAAAGACTGTATAATAGGATAACTATTAAATATTATTTTCCACCAATTAATATCATAACAGGTGCAGCTCTAATAGGATTAGAAAACTATAGTTTGACATGGAATCTCTGTGATATGGAGCACAAAACCCCCAAGGTCTATAGCTGAAGAAAAGTAAAAATGTTGAGTTCTATGAGGTAAACACTAATAACTATCAAAACAATAACTATTTAATGCAAACAGCAAACATCTAGTAGCAGATACCTTAAACTAGCTTTAAAAACTTCGTTGACCTAGTATTCAAGCTGCAAGGCTATTTCACAGCTTATCTGTGCTGCCAACTTCTATTTGCACTACACAAGTACTTCATGTTTTTATGCTCCTGACCACACAAACTACACATCCAAGTGCATCTTGTAAATACATCTTTAAGCTTTTAGATGTGATTGATGCCTGTAACAAATAAGTGGATTTGAAGTAAAGGTTAAATGAATTACCATATTTGTCTGAGCCTATAAGCTGTTATCACAGGCTGCCACTGCACTTAAAAATGAGTATTTCAAAGTAAAAGGTTAAGGGTTTTATATAGAGAGAAAAATAATCAAGTAATTCACCAATTCATTTGCTGAGTCAGATGATAAAGAAAATTCATCTTTAAGCATCAGGATAGATGTAACTTTGGTGGCAAAATCCTTTATGAAACTCAGGAACATTGAGTGTTTTCTTTAAAATTTCATCTTTCAGTGGGAAATGCAATTCAACTTAAAAAGGTAATATATATGCTTTCAAATTACCTTCCTTTGGTTTTACAGTGACATCAAATATTCTAACATAAGAGTAGAACCAAGTACAATAGAAAACAGACAAGAATTCTTGGTACAAAATCAGCAAATTTTGGAACTTACGTTCATATTTGCAAGTACTCAAGTATGGATTTCACTTCAGGAAATACAGCATACAATTACAATATAACTGTCCAAACATTACTCCTGTATGGCAACTGTATTTCATTCCCCCATTATGCATGATTTCTGAAACTAGTTTGAAAGCTGTGTTCTAGAAATGGCTTCATTCCAAGTCATTCTGTAGAGGATATTACTGAATATAATAAAGCCCAGTTACTGCTGAATACAAAATGGCTATTATTCATGAATTTGCTGTGCTAGTGACAAGCTTACCCTAAATTTGTGGTTAAACAAAGCAAAACTTGGTGTGTGATGCAAGAAAAAACTGAGCTAATTAGTTATCTAAAGCTTATATGCTATCAGTAGTGATAACAAAATGTTTCTATTCACACTCACAGAGGCTCCATCTTACTGCTTAAATTTAAAGCAATATTTTGAGGGCATAACTGTAGTAGTGCTCATTAGATAGAAGTAGAGTCATGCTTCATCCTTCAGCCTGCTCTGCCTGAGCAACATTTGTTAAAGTGAACTGTAACTAGAAAAAAAATTGTTGCAACCTATCAAGGTCTAAGTATACAGACCTTCTTGCAGAGTGTAAATGCATAATATGAAAAATATATAATAGGCTACCTGGGTTTACTTGTTTTAAATAATCTGAATGCTTTTATAAGTGGCTATTGTACTGGAAAAAAGCAGTTATTACATCTTGTCCACCTTTTTTTCTCCCGAGTATTCATTTAATAAGTGTTAATTAAATACAAGCATCCGAAGATTACAGGAGCATGGACATGAAAGCACATACTGTGGCACATACATGTGTACACATTACTTTTAGGAGAGGCTCAGTACACCTGCAAGTGAAAGATAAAGTCTAATTTGAAGGCTCTAATTTCCATCTAATTTGAGGCTAAACCAGTAAATCAATGAAACATAAGTTGTGGTAAAATTAGGTACATACTTTCTAGACCAACCTGTGTCTTCCTCTCCAGCAATCCACAATGCTCCACAGGGACAACAGGAGTTAGCTATTTTGCCATGTGTAATGGATAAAAATGGCTTAATCAGTATTTCTGAATGTTAGCAACTTCCTTTATTTCACCATGTGTCACAGGCGCTTGTTGGAGTCAATTACAATTTTGCATAAAAGAATTAACCATTTTAAGTCTTCCAAGTAAAACTTTCCAGAGTTCTCTTACAGAAAACCCTTTATCATTATTATTGGGCTTTTTTTGACAGGCCCACTGTGTGAAACAGACTTATCATTTCATTACTCCAGGACATTAAATTGCTCAGTGGAGTGAACACGTTGCCCTCTTCGTGTGTTGAATTATGCAGGGTTTGCAAAATTCCTTTATCTCCAGCAAACTTTGTGACCCACCCCAGTGACTGACTGGCAGATTCACTGGGTGGGATTAGGATACCTCCAGGCTTGCACTCAGAGGAGCTTCTGTAAACTGTTCTTTTAAAAGCTGACCAAGGCCTTCACAATTATGAAGTAATCCAGGAACTTCTTCTGCCTAAGTTCTTGCACAAGAGCCTAGTGTCAATGAAACCTAAATGAGTGTCCAAATGAATTCTATTACAAAAAGAGGTAAACATTGCAGTTGTGGTATTTAAACTGCCCTGTGATTACCTGAATTTAATCTGACAGAGATACGCACCCTGCTAAAAGTTGCAATGTCCACTAGCAGATTACTTAAACCTTGGCAACACAACAGACATTTTCATTTTAATTGTATCAAAATGATGACCCAGTTCAAATCTTCCCATATTCATCATCTGGGTTGGAAACATCAGCTGTCAGTAAAATCAGCTGTCCTAGCCAGAAAGCAGATAGCCCTGAGCAATGGTGCCTTCTCTCAATTAGCACTTTGCAAGCAAAGTTGGCCCATGAGAAAATTGTCATGAAAGCTCATTAGGCTAAATCAGATGAGACTGAGCAGTCAAACACACAAGAAGAGATCGTGTTTATCATGACCAATCTGCAAAAAATAAACCAAAAAAAAGTGGCAATTTCTTACTTTTTGGATTTTTTTTCCACCCACAAATCAGTAGTACAACAATCTGTCTAATCATTCAGCATCAGGGAAAAGGTGTGTGCACAAAAGTGCAAACTTGATTAGTTTGGACTTGATTTTTTGACACTAATGTTCAAATACAAATCTAAAGAGGAGAAAAAATATATACCACTATCTAGTTTTTGAATATGCATGAAAGATATGAGTTCAAAATGAGACATAGATGAAGCTACTTGCCTTTCAATTCATTTTTTTCATTTATATCCTTCTGAAATTGCATAGTATTTTACAGTGTGATCACACCTAAGAAAATGAAGAGAGCAAAAGAAGATAGTGGTTCCATGCCTATCCATAGGAGTTGTCTTTTGCCCTAAGAAAAGTAAGATATATTGCACAAAACAAAAAACAGCAGCCACAGCCCTCCTGTAAGAGGCAAGGTAAGCCTACAGCCACAAAGCACTGAAGGGCTTTTGAATCACATGATTCTTGTGGTAATGTATATATGTTTCCTTGAAACAAGGTGACACTAATATATACTACTGTGACATTTTTGAAAGAGAAAGAGAAAGAGAAAAGAAAAAAGAAAAAAGAAAAAAGAAAAAAGAAAAAAGAAAAAAGAAAAAAGAAAAAAGAAAAAAGAAAAAGAAAAAATTTATGGAAAATATAACAAAAAATGTAATAGAATAACAACAACAAAAAATGTTGATCTATTCTATACCAGGTGTATATACTATTACAAAACGAGTAAGAAATCAAATATAGCCAACAGAACAGGACTGATTTCCACCTTTCCAGCACCCTAGACCTTATAGTCAAAATCTTCAGGATATTTCTGATTAGCTGAGACAAGTTTTTAATATCTTTGTACTACACTCTGTGAATAGCCCTGCTGTTTTTAAACTGCCTGTACAGGGAACAGTGTGGATTTCTGCAGAGCATTGCTCCCTACCTACCAGCATTCCCTTCTGCAATTTTCTTGCTGAATCTGTTGCCCCTCTCATCTGTAAAATCCACCCCATCCTGCACCCCAATCTTGCTTCCTGTCCTTCTTAAGAAATACCTTCCCTCTGCACCAGCAGCTTCTCAAACTCCTGATCTCCTGATGAAACTGTTCGTTGCCACAGCATTGCACTCTGATAAGTGATGACGAGATAGTGTCAGGCATGACTTTTCCTGGATTCTGTTTCCTTTCCTGAGGCCAGCATGGGTGGAAAAATCGAAGTGGTTGTCATGACCTTTCTAATTCCCTATAAATACAAATTTAGGTCTAAGATTTATAGAAAGTTATATTTTATATTTGATGTCACTACAAAGGAGGGGTTTAGGTTTGGTGATTTTTTTGTTTATTTTTTTAAATGCTCAGCCAAGGACACTTTGCATGGACATCTTCTTTAGCTACTCAGTAGCATTTTGGGTTGGTATTTCCAAAATACATTTACACTTAAAATGGCACATCATTTTTCCTTATTTTATAAGTCATTATACTCCTCTCATTTTCCTTCTGAACTTTTTTTCTACAAGCTTCCTCAAAGGCAGCCAAGTATGCAAGTTCCCTTTTATTTCTTAATTCCAAAAGGGAATATGGTAAGTGCCTGCTCTGCTCTTTATTAATGCATAGTTTACAGTGGAGATAATCCACATGATCCAAGGAACAAAAACACCCACTCCATGCAGGTGTGTGGGCATGGTTGAGTTTCAATGTGCTGCCATAAATTTAACACAGGCCTTGAGATTTATTCTCACTGGATAAATATGCAACCCTTCAAATGATTTTGTATCCAATATAACACTAATTTATAAAAGTAAATAAATAAACAAAAAGCTGGCACTTGCCTCTTAGTAGAGTGTTTGAAAAGCCCTGGTACTTTCATTATTTATTTTGCTTAACAAGGGGAAAATAATGCCTAGTATGCAGTTGTTACCACTTCCTATAAACCTCTAAAACTTTTTTTTTTTGCTCAGTGACAAGAAATCTTCACAGGTTTTTATACAAAATCTCTAAAGCAGCTATCCAGGATCTGCAGGTTTTTTCCTCCAGCATTCTTCCTCCTTCTGTTTGCTGTTCCACTTGGCTCTGCTCTTATGTGTTAGTGAGAGGTGCCATTCTAAACCAAAAAGTTTAATCAAAACTATAAATAAAAAGTTTAAATCAAAAAGTTTAATCAAAAATATAAATTTACTGATGTGATGGTATATCAAATACAATGGCTGCTAGAATAGGCTTTAAAGAAAACCCACAACCGCATTCTGTGACATACTGCATTGGATGATGTTCATGCTTCATTATTCCCTCTCCGAAACAAATTCTCTATAACTTAACAAAATGACAAATTTTAAAATGGGGAAGACAAAAGCAAAACGAACAGGAGTAATAAAGGCTTGTTTCCTGATCTGACCTTCATGGTACTGTCTCTCCACCTACTCCTGGTTACCTGGTGGTCTGCAAGGGGTTGTTTGCTCAGGTGAAGCAGTGTGTGGGCACAGGGAGAAAACTCAGGCCACTGGGTCCTTGTGGCTTTTTTTTCACCTGGATCTGTGTCCCACTTAGTGAACTCTTTCACAGCCAGAATATTAACCTTGGGTAAAGGCTGTTCACATGTGACTTTATTGTTTCTGGACAATGATTCTAAGTATTCATACCACAAAATACCTGATCTATTAAGTACAGCCAGAGCTATGTTTCTTCTGTGGAGTCACACCTGGCATTACAGCATGGCTGTACTCACATTTGACTGTACCTACTGAGATCCCAAAACAAGGATTCCTCTCACCTCATTAGACTTGACCATGTGTGTACCCAGCACATGGGAAGAAGAAGAGACTAGTGTTGGTCAGTAGCCAGTATTCCTTATCTCCTGATTCACAAAGCAGCACAGTATTCTTTTGACACTGCTCTTTCTCACCTTGAAATGAAAGTGTTGGAAAGACAACTTCTACCCATTCATTTTAATGCATTGTAATCTTGTACCTTATTTTGCCACACTTATTTAAGCTACTCCACAAGTCCTCCCATTGATGTTATCAAAATGTCAGCATACAGTGATCAGGCTACTTTGAAGATCCTTCCAGAAAAAATAAATGGAGAAATTTTATCTCTGTACATTTCAACATCTCATACAGATAAAAAAAAGCCTCTTCAAACAAATGCCCAATAGAACAGGTATCCTAAGAAATTATGTGGGCAGATAATTATGTTAATTTGTTGCCATTTTTATTATTACTAAACTGTTGGCTATTGAAACAGACAAGCAATTTCCCCTTCACAAACATGAAATCTTCATGTTAATAGATTTCTAAAATAAAGGTACTCACAATACAAGAAATGTTTGGCTCACAAGAACGAGTATCTGGAAGTCACAAAGAGTGTCTGCAAAAGAGCAGGCCTTGGTAGGGTGCAGAATGACGTGTGGGAGCACATCAGACAACTGGGAAAGGTTTTTTTGCATAAGATGTGTATGTAGCCATATATAGCTTCATGAGGTTTTTTGTAACGCTCCTGCAGCATGTATTGTTTACAATTCTCCATTGCTATATTACATTTCTCTTCAGAGTGCACTACTTTTGTGTCTGGGCTTGTGTGCAGCTGATACATCTCTGAGGCATCCATGATAATACAGGGATGTCATATGTACATATTTTTAACCCTTTCTTCTTTCTAGTCGTACTCCCATTTCTGTTTAATAACTGCCACTCTTTATAAATCCTGGTCTTAAAAATTTGCCACCTCCCTGTTTCTCTCTGGTGGTGTATGCTGCCTTCAATTCAAGCAATTAAAGTAAGTCAGTGGCACCCAACTTCTCTCTCAGGGTTTTCACCTGCTGCTTCAAGGCAGAAAAAAGAGCTGTTCTCCCCAGTCTGCAGCTGTAGGCTAATTATCTCTGGTCTGTCAGCAGAAAATTTAAAGAAATACACACTTTTACTCATTGGTTTTTGTTTTGTTTTGTTTTGTTTTAATTGTTTTGGGGAGGGTTGTTTGTTTGTTTTTCTTTGTTTTGTTTTGTTTTGTTTTGTTTTTCTTTCAAGTAAATCACAGGCCAACTGTTCTCCATGTAATCTTCAATTTAACCCTACTGGCTTCAGAGCCTGTACCTAGTAGATGAATTTGGTTGGGTAGGTTATGATTTACCTAACTCTTCTCCCTAGGCAGCAGATGGTGAATTCATTCACTGTTTGGGTCCTGGATTACACAAGAGAAGTTAGATACCTAAAATTTAGGTTTCAGCATTGCAACGCCTACAAGTCTTTCTGCATCTGGGGCACAGAGATGTAACTCAGCTGTGCTTAAGGCTGCTTTTCCTTCCCAAACCCCTTCAGACTGAAGTTTCCTGCCCCACCTTAGCAAATAAATGGATGAAGGGCATTAAAGACACAGAGTCAGAGTCTCTCCTTCGTTTAGATTATAAATGTTTAAGGTGGTGCCTCTGATTTTAGATGAAATTCAGCCTCATTTCTGAGGATACACAGTTTTTCCAAAAGCAGAATAAGTTTGATGAGAACTCTAGATGTATTAACATGATAAGCTTATTATTCCTCTTCACAGCAACAGGAAAGAATTTAAAAAGCAATTAGTTCGATAGGTGACAGTTTCCTTTAATGACCCACTTAAATATGAAATAAATAAAGTCACCCAAAGCTTACACCTATGCTATTTGAACACTATTAAAAAAAAACATATGGAGCAATGCTGAATTCTCTGTTGACCTAGTAGTAATTTTATTCATGTTGCCAGCCAGAATACACTGCTTATTAATTACTTTACTCATCCTTAATATTTTTGCATTAGTCTATAAATAGACATTTCTAGGTTAAATCAATCATTTGTCAAAGATCTGATGGGTCAGCCATGTTCCTGTCAGGGAAAATGGTTAACACTGCATTAAGCAGCTAAAAACTTTTGTCTCTGCTAATGGAAGAGAAATAGGAATCTGTCCAAATCTCATGGAACTAATTCTGAAATAACAAGACTAACCAGGGAGACTTTTGTACACTTCTTTTCTACCTTGTAGTGGAGAACTGAAAACAATTGTAGGCACCTAAGAAACTGAAGCCTGTGGAAAAGACATATGGTATAAGATCCATCATGTGACTGCCTGGATGAAAAATACTGAAGACATCTGAAAATGTCATCTGTGAATCTTGACTGTTGGTGGGAACATCTCTCACCCAGAGTTAAGCTTTTTGAAGTGCAAGGCCTCAGCTGTTTCCTTGGCACTTCCTGCTGACAACCTTGTCTTTGATGCCAGCACCAGCTCTGCCTCTTTTAGCATAAAGTACTCGTCTTTAACATGAGGATAGAGTTTTACCTAAATCTTAAATTATTTTAAACTCTTGCTCTGTTTTTCCCAGAGTTTGTAATGTCATTTGGCTTAATAAATTTGAAGTTGTGATTGTTATAAAGTGCTCCAAATGCTCCAGTGGGAGGGTATTTTCTGCAGTTGTTGTACCCTTTGAAAAAACTGTCCCTGCTGCATTTGGTATAAGCCAGCTTCTTCTGGCTCTTGGGGGTAGAAAACGCACAAGTAAGTTGATTCACAGATATGTTTAGAGCATTCTTGCTTTCTGCTTTACTCCTGTTGAGAAAAAAGGAAGACTATTGATTTACCATTATTTGTTTTCCACTGTTCTAATTTTAAACCCTGTGTAGTTATATGAACATCAGGGGGATCTAAAACCACAGTGCTGAAAGAGTTAAGCAGGTTTTAAGCAGAGAAAATATGTGTCCAGACTTGTTGAATCTTTTAAAATGCCATCTAAAAATCAGTGTAGAGGAGTCAGAACCAGCTCTGCCACTGAACATAGAACGAAGCACTTTGCAAAGAGCACTTTCTTGTACAAGTACTCTAAAAGTGTATTTTTAAACATCTGGAGCTGTGAAAGCTGTTCTGCTGAGACTGTTTGTTACAGGAGGAGGCAGGGGATGGCAAGCAGCCATGGGATCAACAACATAACACCTGGTTTCTGACCTAAAGTGGCTAAGAAACTGAAGATCTCATCATTGGCAGCCACAGCTTCCCTGCAATATGATCTCTTCTCTGATATATTTGTGTAGTGCTCTTTTTAGGCCTCCTGTAGGCTTTTGCTCCAGGAAAAAAAAAAAAAAACCAACAAACTCTGAATTCTTTCTTTCCTCAGAGAAACTGGCAGAGAGACAAAAAGCAGAGTATGAAAGACAGTAAATAGATCTCAGCAGGAGGAGTCCTGTTGCCCTTATAATGACTAGCCAGCATGTCTGTTGCTCCAATGCAGAAATTCAAGTTTTGTCTTTAAAATCACCAGGCATCTTCTAGACCTCATGGATTCCCAATTTTTCCTCCAATTCCATATCATAGCATTCACGCTTCCTGCTACAGGGGTTTAACCATATCAAAGGTTTCTCAGTCTGCCAGAAGGATTCCTTACAAGCACTGTGTATTTGTTTCGGTCCTACGCACTTCCATACATTTTTTGGTACAGACGTGTACAAAGTCAGTGGAAATTATGCCTGCATACGGCAGAGCTGAATACAACCCCAGATTTATTGTGTCATCCACTATTTGTAACACAATAGCATTTGTCAAAGTGCCAGTGTGAAGTGCAAGTGGATTTCAAACAGCTGTAGTGCTTCCATATGCTGCCCTTTGGTTAAGCCATGACTTAAAGTTCAGCTTCCCATTTAGAGCAAAAATTGACAGATTCATCTTCTTTGGATCTTCAGAAGTAGTCACTCTCTTTGCTGTGCCCTTTCTCATCTAAATCTGTCTGATTGGTGCTGCTGACACCTCTCCCTGACACTGGACACAGAAGGTGCCCTGATTTCTGAAAAAAAGAAACCTCCTCATGGAACCCACTGTTCACCATTAGTGAAGTGTGTGGGATCTCAGCCCAAGCCAAAAGCTCAGAGGAGACCTTACAAACAGGCATATTTCCAGTAAGACCCAATCTCCCACTTTAGGACATGTGCCAAATCGGGACAATGTGAGGGTCAGAGACCCCAAACAAGATTTATGCTGTGCAAATGGGCTCTCAGTCTCTTCTGAGACACGAGCCATGCCTTCCGTATTAAAGGGTAACTCCCTAAATGTCAGGTTTTGGGATAACCTTGACTCACCATTCTTCCTGAACAGCAACAGGATAATGTCTCTGCACATAACTGATGAAGCTGGATGAGTAGTGTTGCAGCCTGACTATGTAGACTGCTGGTTCATGAATTTTAGAGACTCTTCTGAGCAATAGCTGTTCAGCTACCAAAAGTGATAAAACTCCAACAGAAAATAATGAGAGACTCAAAATACCTGGCAGGGCACTAACCTGAAATCATATATCCACACCTCTGTTCTGAGTCATGCTGGCAGAGTATTTAAACCCAAGACTCCTACACCCCTGGTGAAGGACCTAAACTGCATATTTTCAGAGGTGCTGGTGATAGTGTGGTTGCTAGCAGGGACCTTTAGTACATGAGAAAGGACCCAGCTAAGGGTGTGGTCTATCTAAAAAGACTGATTGAGAAATAAAGTAGAGGGGTGATTCATGTTGTTTGTAAGGGAAAAAAATTTATCAAGAGGCCTATTTGAAAAAGGAGATTTATGCTCCAGGTTGGAAGATACAACAGTATTCAGAGAAATATTTCCCTTTAATGCATTATAAAGCAAACATCCTGATTTTGCTATAGAGAAACATAGGCAGAAACTTCTTTGGCTTTGTAAATGCAGCCAAAAATATAATCCTCTCCTTCTGGATAGGATACCTGAAAGGTGCTGAGCAGTTTCAAATCCTACTACTATTAATGCAAGCTTAAAATGTTTTATTACCATCCAGGATATTTTACAGGAGTAATTTCCTAAAATGCTGTGGACAAAATAACTGGCCAGAATGGCATCCAAACTGTTTCTCATGCAGTTTCTCCTGAGTTTTTTCTAATGTAATACTACGGAAAAACCCATGCAGTTTTGACTAGCAAACTATATATTCCCTCTTGCTCTTCTTAAGCAACAAAGCTGAACTAAGGGAGAGTTCAAAGAACAGAAAAAAAATGTTTGGGGCATGGAAAATTCACTAAATGGAAATAGACTGAGAAGCATGGGTACTGTGAGAAAGAATGAGGTGAATGAATTTTAACTTTTTTTTAAGGTAGAAATATGCTAACAAGTGATAGAACTTAGGAGTTGATTTCTCAGTCTCAGAATAAAGGAATAGAGGGAGTTTCAAAGGTGGAAAGCTAAAAATTGATCAAAGAAAACACTCTTCTTTATTATGTGTGACGGAACTATAAAACTCACCTCCACAGAACGCAACGCAGGCCTGGAATTTAGGGAGATTAAAAAATTCAGAATTTCAACACCGATTAAGAGTGCTCAGAGTTCTGATTTTCACTGCCTTTGAAGAAAAATAACTTGGTACACTTAATGATTATGTTTATCTTAGAATAGTTGGCAATAGATAGGATATTTGCAAGAGCTATTATTTCTAAGGGACTTGGAAATGTTACTAAATGGGTCTTATATTTTATAGGGATTTTATAGGGATTTAATTGCCACCTGATTCATGTCTGCCAGTTGGTGTGTAATCAGGGGCCAAATTCTTCAGGGCACTGAAATCAGTCAGCTGCATCAACGAAAAACTTCATGCTTAAGAAGTCATGTTTGGGTCAGCTGCTGTTCCAGGAGCTGGCAGTAATGTTAAGTGGAGCCGTCAAGTATTAAGTAGGAAGTGTAAACCTTCACAGCTTTCCTTCTGCGACCCAGAAACAGCCTCTCCAGAGACGCTGGTGCCGACCTCCGGGTCTGCAGAAGATACTGCTGTGACAGTCGCAGCTGGTTATCCCTGCATCCTTGATTCTCACCACCCGTGAAGCTTCCAAGGGTTTCATTAAGGCGGATCCTCCTCATTGTTCGCTGCAAAGCGCGCCTGGCAGAGCGGTGCAGCAAATGAGCTAAGGCATGCCAAAAGCCCCGGATCAGCCCCCACGTGCCTTCCTTACGTGCTCAGCCCACTTCCAAGAAATCTTTTGAATTCCAAGCGGTTGCTCTCGCAGCCGTGCACAGAAAGCTGAGTGGCTGAGCCCCATCACTCGCAGCTTCAGTCCTGCGTCTCCTGCCTTGTGCAACACGGAGCCGCTCTTCCCTTTCAGCAGCATTAATCAAAGTGCTGGGGAGTGAGACTTCACCACCTCCTCTCCACCTTCCTGCCAAACCCTGAACAGCCCACAGTGAGCCCTCCCTGCAAGTGACTGAGAGAAAATAAAATCAGTCTGTCTAACTTTCGTCAGCAGTGATGAGGCCTTTCTGGAGCAAAGTGTGTTGGTGTTTCAATCCATAAGTAGCGTGAGACAGCTAAAATGCAATGGTAAGATATCTCTCAAAGAATTGATGTAAAAATGAGTCTCCCAAGGCTCATCTGGATGCTTGTAGGCACCAGTCTATTAATGGTGTCTTGCGTAAAGAGGATGCTGTGGAAACATTGCAAGCAGCCAGCTACACAGGGAGACAAAAGTGTTGTATAACTTGATAAATATAGTTCTGATGCTATCTTTGAAATATTTAGGCTGAGTAAAAAATCCAAAGCAAAAATGTCTGCTGTTTTAAAATGCAGCACTGGAACCTAGTGGAGGGGAGCTGGCAAAAGGGATTTTATGTCTCTCCTGCAGGAACAATGTCTTAATATAAATCCCTTGTATTGCGTGTAATCACATAGGTTACACCTTTCGGTGGCCAAAGCATCCAGACTTCAGTTTTATCACTGCTTGTCATAAGAGACTGAAAGGACAAAGCTACGTAAAGAAGCTCCAAGCTGGCTGCCACCACACTGCTCCACTGACAGTAAAACCAACAGCACTTTCTGCTTCCCGGTGTTGAGCTGGCTTAAGGAAATAAAATGAACCAAAAATATTGGTTAATTGATAATATTGGTTAATATTGGCCAAAAGTCATCCTGTCTTTTAAATATGCTCACTCAATTTTAAGCTGCACATTAATAACTGCTTCTTAATTCTGCTCAAATGATGCTTTCCCAAGTGAACTGCTTACACTTTTCTGAAGAGAAATTTTAACAAATTCTGTAGTTTTTTGTAAACTTACAATAAGCAAGACAAAACAGTCTGATATATGTTTAGCTTAATGTATTGATGAATGGAAATGTAAAACCAAGTGGATTGAAATGAGCTATATTTAAATTGCATTTAGGAATTTTACCGCACGCTATTTTCCTTCAGATGCAATTGAATAAATACAAAAGGAAGAGATAAAGCCACATAAAATATTCAAACTAAAGCTGATTGAAAAATAAGGGGCTTATAAGAAAACACACTCTTGGTACAAGGACTGTTCCTGCATTCCATCAGAACCTTATTTTTTGCAGGAAACAGTTGTCACCAGCTAAACTCCAGAGACAGGAATATAAAAGGAGGTAAGCTTAGGGCAACATTTGAAAAGAAACTTTCAGGGTGAGTAATAAAAACTTTGTCCAGAAATGAAACCTTATTTGGGAAGATACGAGGCCCCAGCAAGGGTTTTGGGATGGGCAGGGCTGGTGTGATGGGTAGGGCTGGTGAGATGAGCAGGTGATCAAGGCATGGCATCAGGGTGTGCAATAAACAGACTAAAGGAAAGCAGTCACCATTTACTCAACAGTAGAAATTCAAGAAAAGACCTACAGACCCAGTCATATGAATCTCTGCAGCTTGGACACTGTTTTGAGGCTTGGAAAATTCACATGTACTTTGTTGGTTATGTTCAAAAAGAAAACGTAATACATAATGAAGGAAAGAATGTGAAACAAAGGCTGCACATGCAATTTTTAACTCTTGCACAATCATTTGGATTTCCCCAAACCCTGAGATTTTTTAGAGTACCAAACAAAGAGCTCTCTTGGCCTCCTGACCTTAAATCCTCCCATAGTCCTCATAGCAATGAAAACTAAAGTGCTATTGATTCTGAGTAATTACTAAATTATTCATGTGGTCATGTGATTCCAACAGCTGAGTTTAAAGACAGTCAAAATTAGGTATGTTCAACGAATTAAGATATTTGGAAAGACTGGGAACATAGCATGTGGGCATGAACAGATAATGTAATAACATTGCACAGCTGACCTGCCTGTTATGCATGTGGAATAGAATTGAATGCAGGAGTAGGAAAGAACGAGTTTAAATATTAAAGAGAGGTACAAAAAGACTCATTAAAATGTGAACAATTTTTATTACACATTTGCTAATAATCCAACCTACTTTTAATGAACAGATACAGCAAATTGCTGACAATGTTCAATAAAATACAAAATACAATTTTTATGGCATTTGACAGCAGTCTTTTATAAAAACAAGTCATTGTTGGTATATTTTTGAATACAATCTTCATAATATTCAGAACAACACTCTTATAAAGCATTTTCTTATAGCTAAGAGCTATAATAAAATCTGTATGAGTATTGCTTATGCATGTGTAATTCTGAACTGTGATAAGTAGGATCAGATATCAAACTGAACTATGCTAATTTATATCCACTGAAGGTCTGATCTTGAAGAAACTATCCTTACACCCTCAACAGATTTTCTGTATTATTAATTTAATAATTGAACTTCTTCAGCAGTCTAAGCACATGAGGGTCTGTCAATGCACTTATGAAAATACAAGTCCTATTCCAGGGGCTATGACAGCTGTGCACAAGGTTCTCTGCTGTTTGGACTCTGAATAGTCCTACAGTTATTCAATTCTTGCAGATATTTGATGTCTTTTTCACAGGAACCCAGGCTGCAGAAAACACTGAGTTCCAGTCTGGGCTCTCCATCCCATTTAGGCTCAGTCTTCCCTCAGTGTCTAGTGAAACAACCTGGCCTGATCTCCTCACCTACCTGAAACAACAAGCAATACTTATCAAATACTACACTGGTCTTTCATCTATCAACATCTGTCTTCTGCTTGCTGTTGTTTTCCACCAAGGCCCTTCCCAGAGCTTTGAAGACCCTGTTTCTCTACCTCCCTCTCCACCTGTCACCTTGCTCTGATTTCTCCCTGTATTTTGTCATTGCAGATTTGTTCCTGAGCTTCCTTCTCAGGAAGTCACTGCCCTCTCACACAGGCCTTACTCCAACAGCAGCAGCTCCACCTCCTCATCCTCACCATGTATGGGCAGGCTCTTGCCCCTCCTCAAGAGGGTTTCCCATGAATTGCATTATGCCTTAATTACACATCAAAGTATTTGCATGAATCATGTGAAAGACGGGTATTATTTTGTTTCATAGATGATAGCTCAGTCAGCTGAATCCAGCACCATTTGGATTATGAATGGCACAATCATTAATACACTGTGGTATGTGCTCCAACACTCATCTCTTTCCAGAACAAATATTACTTGATTTCTGGTCTGATGCTTCATATAATGACATTTCAATTGTATAAGGAGTATGTTTGGCATTTTTAAACCCCATGCTTTTTCCCCACCAAAATTTGTATTGTCGCTATGAAGACGGAGAGTGGCAGTTAGAAAAAATGAATTTTCACTGTCCTTTATTTTGCTAACCACTACAAAATTTTCAGCTTTTCTGCAAAAAGAAAATTTATGATGCCCATAGAATCAAAATGAGTGTGTTGCTGACTGAGTGAGCATTTGATCAATGCATCACAGCAAAGCTAAAGAGACAGGCTGAAGAAGAGGTACAACATTTTAAACCTAGGCAGTAACATTGTTATGCTTACTTTGTGAGGCACTGTTTTATATTATAGATCCTTATTCCACTCTAGATGGATAACTACTGTGAATTACAATTTTATTTTCCACTTAGTGGAGCCTATTGACTTGGAGTAGCTCTTGCCAGAGAACCAGTTTTGTAATAAAGGCAGTAAATTCTGATTTTGTGCTTGTTTGATAATTACTAGTGAGGTGTCAGCAGCAGGACAAAATTGAAGTTTTTTTTTTTTCCTCTACAAGTTATAAAAGATGGGTTATAAGTCAATGACTTTATACTGAGTGTCTAAGGCACATATCTTTTACTAAAATGAGTTCAACAACTCAGTGGAGGTTCTGTTCTGTTTGGGAAGTTATGTGTGCAAGGCACTCCTGTTAACCAAGCATCCTTGGACCCAGGCGTAAATATTTAGATAGTTATTACACCAGCAACGATTCTTCCCTCCCAGTGGAGACACAGTTTACAGCAACACCGATTTTCCCTTATTGCTAAAGCAGTGGCAAAAATAGGTATCCATGGGTGTCAGTATACATGCTAGTTATAAATATATCTAATATGTTTACCATACTTGGAAAAAAGAGGCACAGTAATGAAAATGCCATGTAAATTTGACACTATTGAATTTTTTATCAGCACCTTCCAGTATTTAAAAAGGATTAAAGTAAAAACAATAGCCTTGGCCTTAACTAAGTTAGAGTCACAGCACTAACAGATGGTTGCACCAGACAAGCTTTCCATAGACCAGACCTGAGCATCTCACAGCAAATGATGAGGTAGGAGCCCTCACAACCCATCGAGATCAGCGGGTGAAATTCCCTGTGTGCAAGCATGAAGTAGGGAGTGACAACTCAGTTCGGCTGAGTATCCGTGTGCTCAGAGAACACAAGGCTACCTCCTTTGAAGTGACTTAGATGTAAATAAAGGATTAGGCCCAAGATTTACTGAGATGCCAGAGGATGCTGACACACTTTACTGTGGGCTCTTATGCCTTCTGCTGGACCAAGTCAGTCTCCCAAGGTCATCTGTAGCAAAGCCAGGAGGTGAACCTAAGTGCTACTGTGTGACTTTCCCTTTAAAGTCAACTTCCAGCACAGATTCAGTAACTGGATCTCTAAAATGTGCTCCATCAGCAAGAAGTCATGCTAGTCCAACCATCCCCCAGTCTGGGGGTTTATTTTGGTAGGTCCCATTTCAGAGTACTTGTGTCATTGTGGCACACTAAGTGCCTCTGCCATACAGTATTTTTTCTCTGATTATTTAGAAAATAATAATTAATTTTACAAATGTGAATTCCATGACCCATACTATACATAGCTAGATGCCCTTCTTCAGTGAAATTTCTATGACTAATTGACATCTGTTGTTAAAGTGACAAATGCATATTTGCCCTCTGTAGACCTTCCCACCTGTTACTGCATAGATGATCATACCACTTAGGTGCTGCTAACAAACTGAAACGTGCTTCACTTTCGTAGTGATTGGACTTTGTCAGAAAAATTGAGGTATTATTTATTAAATGGATTTGTTTCCCTAGTGAAAATTAGAGCAAGTGCAACCACAGATCTTCTGTTAAGGCTTGTGCTACCTGCATGTGTTGGCCCCCATCTCCCTCAAGCTGCAGTAAAGCAGGGACAGGAAGAACCATGAAGAGATGTCTTGACTTTGCAATATTTCTAATCCTTTGTTGTCCTCCCAATGTCTTCCATCTCCTGTCCCTTCTTGCACAGCCCTGTCACCCCAGGCTCACAGCTTCCCCTCCTCAGGAGAAGCAGTGACAACTGTGCCCAGAAGGCTTCAGGTGCTTTTTTCTCTGATTCTGCCCACAGAATAAGTCTGTCCTGTAATGTCTGGGAATTATTTGTGTGGTTATAATCTCATCTCCAAGATCATCCAGGCAACCTGGCTACTGCATCTGACTGCAGTTCACTGACTCATAAGATGCCCAGGTGTTTTCTAAAATCTGCTGATATATATAAAAGAGTCTGAAAGAAGTAGGTTAACAGAAGTCACTGTAGTTTAAGGAGCTTTCTTTCCTATAAACCACTAGCAATCAGGTTGGAGAGAGGGGGGAGAGGAGGGAGAGATGGGAAGGAGGCAGGCAGGCAGGCAAGATTGGTGGCTTTCTTATTTATTTGCATCTTTTAAAAAAGAAAAAAATTGCAAAACAAAAGAAGAAAATACGTAGAAGGCAAGGTTTCCATAGGAAAAAAATATTTTATTTTTTTAAGAACAAATTCAGTTTGAAACAGATGTGGAATGTGATTTTCATAATTTTCATTTTCTGGGAACTAATTGCAATGTGGAACTAAAGCAGAATTCAAACTTATGACCGGCTAGTTTTAATACAGAATGAAACAAACAAACAAACAAAACAAAAAAATAAAACTTAAAAAAAATAGAAAGAAAGAAGAAATTATTTATAACTCAAGCATAATACTGTGTTACTTACAAACTGGACAAAGAAGTTCTTAAATAAATATTCATGGTACACAATTTCAGCACAAATATGCGGCAATTTGGCAACCTTTTATATAATTTTTTCCTCAATACAGTGCAAAGGGGAATGACACTGCCTTTAAACAAGCTGTAGCTAAATACATTGCAAAATTCAAATTTTATACAAAACATCTTGCTCAGACTTTATAAAAAACCAACATTGCTCTATATACACAATCTGGTTAAGAAAAGCCTTTTTTGTCTTTTCATGTGGGTTTTTTTTATTATTTAAAAAGGTGAATAAGGCTACTGTAACACCCCAAATCCATATACAGTAAATCTGAACCTATTTACAGCATCTTCACTTAGACATGATGGTGCAAATTCCAATTTGGGTGACTAGGTATGATCATACAAGCAAGGCATTTACAGTAACTTTTCAAAGCTGGACCAACGTCAAAGAAAGGAACAGTTGGTAGATTGTCGTAATTCTGCACCAGACACAAAACAGACTCACAGTACATTTTTTTTTTCCATTGGTTGCAGGTTGCTCTTGATTTTTTTTTTCACAGTTTAGTATGTAACTAAAATGTAGCCAACTGATGAAGCATAGATATGATTTAATAAAAATAGGTATCAGTAAACCCATCTTTTCCCTTCCTCCCCTCCCCCAAAATAAAATCTTAATGACTTACAAGAGAACCTTGTATGGATGGATTCATAGAAAAGAAGGGTTGTTGAAAGGAATTACATATGTACTGTAGTTAGTCACCATGGTAACCTTCCAGAGAACCATGGGTTGGGATTTTTTTCGTTTTTTGTTTCTCTCTTTTGGACCAACATCCCAACATTATCTTCAGGTTCAGAAAACAAAGAGTGATCATTTCTATGACAGTTTTTTTTCTTTTCTTTTTCCTTTTTTTTTTCTTTTTTTTTCTATTTTGCATGTGCTCACCAGAGGTCTGAGAACCCTAAAATGCTGTTGCTACATTTTCTTTCCAAATCAGAAAGCAAAGTGTTACCATAGTAACATGACTATGTTAGAAATGTCTATTTGCATAGCACATATAAAAGTAGAGTTTTTTTAATCTCCTCCCCAGGGTGGGAGCTTTAGGGGAATAGCCATGCTAAAGAGAAAACTTTAACCTGAAAACCCCCTCTACGAACCTCAACAAAATCTACAGAACACATCAGCCTGTAAGGCAAGGGAAAACACAACACAGAAAACAAATGCCGGCACACCTTGTTGCTGTTAAATATGTGATGCAGTAACACTGACTTCCTGGTATTTTGGACCTTTATTTCCTACTTTTCTCTTATGAGATGCTTTGGAATTTTTTTTTTTAACTATGCTCCCATTGTTGGTTTTGGATGGCTGCTTTTTTCCCAGAAGAAGTTTATTTAAAAAAAAAAAAAAAGTGTGCATATGCATACATATATATGCATATGTATGCATATTTAGACTTATATATGTGTGCATATAGATATATACACACACACACATATATACAGATGTAAGATGATGACAAGTTAAGACTATGCATTTGCCACAAATGAATTTCACATCTTCTGGTGTAGATTCTGTGCAATCTCAAAATATATATTAGTTAAAAAAAACCAAAACAAAAGTAAGAAGGAATGAACAAAAGAAAAACTCTCACTTTATATCCCTTGTGTTCTATACACTTATTATAAATAAGACATACTTTCCTTCTCCATCTCAGTGTCATAATTTATTTTATTCTTACAGACTGCAAGAGGTTTGCCATATGTGCTTTAACTTTGCAACAGAGCACCAATGAACTGCTGTGTCAGTCAGTACCTACACTCACTGTGCAGGGACAGCATTAGAATAAGCCAAAGTGCCAAAAGGGTCGATCAGAAACAAATTCTACCTGACTTTTAGAGATGAGCAAGGTTTTGTGATATGTTGGCTTTGTTGTTTTGTTGTTTTTTTTTTTTTTTCACAACTTTACCAGTGATAGAATTATAGCTCATTTGACCCGTTGGCTTATAAACATCTTGGTCAGACTTGGCTCTCTGTTGTTTTCTTAAATGCTTTCCCTGTGTTTAGTATAATGTGATAGTATAGCAGCTGAGTCTGCTTCAAAGTCATCCAAAGCAGACTACATTTTTGCTACAGCTTCAAAGCTGTGTATTTTATTGCCAGTACCACAACAGCCCTGCCCTAATACATCCTCAGCGGCCTGCTATTGTCTTGTCTTCTCCAGGCTTGTTCACTTACTAACAATACCCCTTTGTTCTACTGTATTGAAGGTACTATTTTTTTCTGCACACTGGTATTTGACAACCATAAATTCCTTCAAATGCAGCTTTAATCCACTGCGCATGTTATTGTGTTTCCTACTTGCCTCTTAAAACTTAGCATACCAAAGTGCTGTGCTATCTAAATGCTTTTTTTTTTTCCTTTTTTTTTCTTCCCAGCTTCTATTCTTGAGGCAGCAATATTCAACTGCAACTTCAATCAGCCCTTCCTTCCACCACCCAGTCCTGCTCGACTTTGTTGACAGACTAACTTTTTGGCTGGAAGGCTCCTTACTATCAAACACAATTTTTATAAATGCATTACCCATTCGAGTGAGGCTGCTGTAGCAGATGGATGGAGTGCGGATCTCCAAACATTAATGTTCCATTAGTGATTCAGGAGGTGGAGTGAAAGGAAATCTTATGTGAAGGATGGCAGAGCCCCGGATAACAGAAACAAATGGAACAGTGACGGACTAAAAGCAAGAGAACTTTAACGAGTCTTACTTAGACACCAAGGTCTGTGTGACAAATCCAGTACGCACTGAGAGAGACACACAAAAGTCAGAAGATTGCATTTCAAGCTTGATATATCCTAGAGCACCTTCCCAGGATGCTTAGAGCTATTAACATCCACAGATTGCTCCATCTTCCCTTGGCTTTTGTACATGCCTGAACGCCTGCAGCACATGGCTTTGAGGATGATGAATGTAACAAGAGTACAGCAATCAGAATGGGCATCTTCTACATGAAAGTCTTCCAGCTTTTAGTGAATACTTATTCACCGAGATAGGAATTCTACAGACTAGGTAAGCTGTCCAGCTCGCATCGGTTCCCGGAGAAAGGGCTGTTGCCTTCTCCCCCCTGCTTAAGTCAATGCTAGCGCACAAGGCGTCATCACAAACCCCAACAGAAAGCATTTGACCAGTGAGTTTCCTCTACGACTCAACTGTACCACAGAGCTGGTTGTGTGTTTCTCAGACCTTGTAATAAATGTTTGCTGGACTCTGAGGAGGCATCTCTTGAACTATGTACACCGGATGTCCATAGTCGCCGCTGACCTTTTCATAGTGGGGGCAAAAGACACTGTCTGCAGTCCTTAGAGGAATGATAATGTCACTGGGCTCAGAACCATTGTTGTTGCCACTACGTTTTGGGGTGGCTAATGTACTAAGTGATAGAGTTGTCGTGTGTTGCGGGGAATGCTTCCTGTGTCTTCTCCGGTACTTCAACAAAAGAACCACCAAAGTGATGATGATGACGATGAAAATGATGCACCCTGATGCAATCCCTGCAAATAAGGCCACCTCTGAACCCAGTATACTGGAATGCCCAGCCTTACTGCCATCTGTGCTAGATCCTGGAAAGAACGGAAATACAATAGACAAAAGTTATTGCCATCCTGTGACCCATTTGCGTTGCTTAAAAATGTGTAGAATAAGCAAGACTGGAAGAATTAACTGACAGCTAAACTTTGACAAACCAATTACCCTCTTAGATAGCTAAATGCAAACAGCTGAAGTCAGCAATCAATATTAAACAAGACTTTGTGTCTGTTGGTCTCACTTTTGTGCTGCTCCCAAACCACCCTGTTTCATACATCATCATCCATCAGCAGCGAGGACTGTCACTGACAAGGCAGCCTTTGATGCACACCGCATCTTTTAACAGATGCTGGCCAGCCCCAGGCACAAGAGAGGGGTGGAAGGGAAAATAACACAGGGAAAAGGCAATTCTCAGAACAACTGGTACTGTTCAGTGCCACACTGTTCCCTCTGCTATTTTATCTTTCGCATATTGATTTAAGTAAAAGTGTCCTTAGTGCCTCTTATTGTGGACTCCTCTCTCTTGCACATGAAAACTAAGGAGCTTGAAGCAGTGTGAGAGACAGGAAAAATGGCTATGGCATGTCTGTTTGTATCAATTCACGTTTACTTCACATTTACTTAAAGGAAAACAATTGGCATATCTGTTTGTATTAACTTACATTTACTTAAAAGAAAACAATACCACGTATTTGGTAGTGAGGAAAAGCTCACGTGTTGAACAGCCTGTTGAATAGTTTGTTCCCATCACACCATCATATTATTTGTCACCAACATTAAATGAACACTCACTTGACACTCTCTCACTGAAAAGTTTGAACCTATTTCCCTCTCAATGGTCACTCACAATGAAAGAATGATACAGATGCTACATTCACATAATTGTTAACTCTTCCTACCAAAGCCTCTGTAGGGATCAGCTGAATCCACCCACTATATCAAAGATCCATTAGCCCAGTAACTAATGACAGAGCTGGCAAGGAAAACTTGCGGCCTTTTTTGGGAAACCTGGCAGCAAAGTTTTGCTTTGTAGCATTCCTAATTCACTGAATTTTCTTTTGGACAACTTCAGTCTTAAAAGTTAGGGGCTTTTTTTAACCCAATGAGTGAAATGCATCCTGAAAATATTTGTTTGGAATAAGCTATTTATTTTGTTTACATAATTATAAAATAAAATCTTTAAATTTAGTAAAAGACCATTCATCCATGTCTAGAATTTTTATGGCCAGCTAAAAGATCAGGACATTAATTATAGATGCCTTGAAGTAAACTTTATAAATGGCTGTCGAGAACCACTTGATAATGTATTATTCGGGAAGAGAAAGACAAACTCGTTCATCTGCCAGAGTAGTAAATGTAAGGCAGCACTGACCACTGTAAAGCAGCTTAGCAGATGTCCTATCCATAAACTTTCCTGTAAATGAGTGACATTGTCTCAAGATGTAATTAACTTCTACAGCAGAGTGGAAGAGGGGAGAGAGCAGCTGTTGCCAAAACTTGCAGCTCCCAGACACTATCTGCTAGAGCAACCAGAACTGGCTTTTGCTTCATCTCTTGATGAAAACATTTGGTTTTCTGGCACTTTAATGGTAAAATAAAACACATTTGGGGACAAAGGAGGAGAAGCAGTCCCAGGGCTAAGTCCCACCACACCTACCTGAGTGGTCCTTCACAAAAGGGCTGGTGGTGGAACTCTTCCCGTTGGTGCCAGCTTCCTGCTCAGGGCGCTTGGTGGGATCCGTGTGCCGGGGCTGCCCGGCCGAGTTGGGATCTGGGGGAGAGAAAGACAACTCATGCAGCTTTGGCACTTGATGGTACAGAGCCTTACAAGCTGGCTCCTAGGTACCTCGTGAGACACAAATGGTTTAATAGAAGAATCTTTATGCAAAGGACTGGGAGATATAAGAACTTAATTTTCCTTTAAAGCACAATGGTTATATTAGTTATTTCAGAGGTTTAAATTGTGAGGCCATCTGCAGAAACTATAGGGTCTCCTGTAATTGGCAAGAAAAGCTTTGCAGATGACATTTCAGTTTAACTGAGGAAGCTGATTGACTACTAAACCAACTTCTACTTAGAAGAATAATTCTTTCTTCCTGCACAACAGGTTATCTATATGTGAAAAGAGACAATGAACAAAAACCTCTCTGTAATCAGAATTCATAACAAGCAAACTATAGAAATACTAGCTTCCCTCTTTTCATGTATTTTAAATAATTTTGAGCAGCAGAGTTGTGGCTTTTGTTTTTAAAATAAAAATAAAAATGACTGAAACATACTACTCCCAGGTGACCTTTCCTTCTAGGGATCTCTCCAATGAAGAGATCTTATTACACTAACCCTCCTTCTGTAGAAATCTGTCAGTAGCTGAGGAAGAGAAAATAGGCTTTGCTTTCAGACTGTGAGGAGCAATGACCACACTAGACTTGACTGGCTCTCTGCTCTACACCGCTAAAAGAAGCCTGAAAACTTAAAAGGACATCGAGACCGATCAAAGTGATTTCATGAAACAGCAGATGGTCTTTACCTTGTCCAACTTTCATGAGGATCTTCATGGTTTTTGTCTGGCACACCCCTCCCTCCTGGTTATCCAGGCCCTCCAAAGACCCATTTGATGTTGCTGATTAAAAATAAAAGAAAAATAAATAAAAATAAAAATAAATAAAAATCAAGAAATCAACAGGCAAAGTGATGTGAATATGAGTGTCTGAAAGCAAGGATCTTTCAATCTACCAGGACCTGTACCTGTTGCTCGGTCTGACCTATGGAAAGTTGTGAAATGTTGAAAGCCAAAGGAATGAATACATTGGTAAGCTGTACAATATATACAAATGGAGGAACGTGTTATCAAGGTTTCAAATTTACCCAGCAACCTTTTTTTTCCTATGCACAATTGACTGACTGACTGACTGAGTGACTGACTGGGACAAAAACAAAGCATCTTGCTAAAAGGCGATGGAATCGGCTGAAAAGGAAGCTCTGGCAGGCTGAGAGGAGAAAAACACTGAAAAATCACCCATTTTTTTCCCTCCCAACAATATCTTTATAATCACCATGTTACACCTGCTTCCTCTATTACAAATCTCCTGCTGGAAGAAGTGAACACATACAAAAGACCCAGGTGAAAGCTAAGATTCTGAACTGATTGGAAAACCATTTAATATTTTAAAGTACAATCTCGCTTTTCTCAGCATTGAGGAGCCTCCGCGGGGGTGGGTGGCAAAGGGGAATATGCTCTATTCTCACGGAAACCTTTAAGCTCCTACAAACAACAGGGTGCTTTCCCCTGTGTTTATATTGTTCTTGCTTATCTAGGTGCCAGCTGGAACCACAGGGTCTGGGCGAAAGCCGACACTGCCATGCGATGTGAGCGCGAAGCACCACTCCCTGCGAGGATCCACCACACTGAATCACAGCACGTGGGTGCACCAGTGCCGCCCAAGCCAGCTGCTGGTTGCAAAACAGCTGCTAAAAAATCATTTGGCAGCTCCTCAGCAGCAGGAATTGCAGCCACTGCACTGCACTGGCCACTGGTCACCGTGAGCAGGGCACAATTGCCAGTGGTGGGCTCTGGATTCACTATGCAGGGAACGCACCAGCGGTTTGCCTACCCCGATTGTTCTGGGGATCGAAATGTCACTGTCATTTCTTGGAGCTATTTACCCAAGGCCCAAAATGGACTTATGAGAGGGTGCATGCACAGGCACCAGCACTGAGCCACCAAGTGGAGAAAACAAATGGAAAATGGGATGTAAGGGAGCTCACTGCTTGCCGTGGCTGTGGTGAACTGCTTAACCAGCACATGCCTCCCTCTGCCCTTCTCCTTTCAGCTTGTGGGCTTTACTCTGTTCAGGTCTTTGTTTGTAATTCTTTCTCCTTCTCTTTCACCTTCCTTGGGGATTTTCTTTCAAATGCAGTCTACGTATATTTCCTTTTTCCTTCACAATGTCTTCCTACCCCCATGGCAGTATTTTTCTTGCTCTAATCTTCTCTCTAGCCGTAAAGATATAAACCCCATACCGCTGAACCCTGCTTCCTAGCCTTTGATCTGCTTCTTGTTTTTGTTCCACTTCTGACTCTTTTGTGACCAACTCGAATTACAGCCACCATACAAACTTCCCAAACTGTGCTTTCGTTTCCTAAAATTCTCTTCTCCTCATACATGGTCCCTCCCAGTTCCTCCTCATTTTCCCTCTCCCCTATAAAAACATGACAATAGCTGTATGGCAAAAAGACTTTTCCAAATAGAAAAGAGTACACTGAGTAATTTAAGATAAAAGCTGATCTGAAATGTGCCACTGCATTGCCAGGCTCGGAAAATAATGGAGACATATAGTTTTGTTTTCTTTTGTTTTTTTTTCCAGAGGGTAAAAAAAAAATCAATACCGAGAACCCATCCTGGACGTAAATCAAATGTGTCTTTGCTGAAAGTGCTTTTTATGATCTATTTGCCAATGTACCAGCACAAGGACACAGAGAAAAAAGCAGTAAATAGAAATACCAAAGCTGAGCACCAACTGAACGCACAAGTAATAAAACACTGACTTTGTCTTGTGGTTTTTTTGTTATTTGATTTTTTTAATTGAGGTGAAGGCAATCGCATCTCTTTAAACACCTTCCACTTGATTTTAATTGAATAGAATGCTGCTTCTTCTGAACATCAACGCCTTTTTATTCTTTAAAGGCCTATCCACTTAACCCGCAGAGCAGGAGACCTCAATAGGATGCAGAGGATGCAGTCTGACCTCAGTACACAGTAAGAAAGTAAGATGGTAAAAAGAATGTAAAATTACATCAAATACAGTCTCCAAACGGGAAGACCCAGATGTACAATGAGTCTGGTTGTGTGCCTACGCCAGCGCAATCTGCCTCGCTTGCTAAAAGAATGTTTTCATAGCTTTGATGTCTGATGAATGAATTTGCAGAAGTATTCACTTTTTCCACAGTTCTTCAAGGGATTTTAGGAAAGCCTATGTTATAGCTCAGAGTACAGACTGCTACGTCCTGAGGAATGGGAAATTTTCAAAGAAGAGCATTTCAGTGACAAAGCAAAGTTTCCATCTCAGCTTCTCCTGTAATTAAACTGACAATTACCCAAGGCCACTAGAGGAAATGATTTTTTGAAATTCATTAAGACTATCGAAATATAACTTTGCATATCCCTAGTGTACCAGGAAGAAAGTGGGTAGTTTTAAACACACCATTTTAAACTTTGAAAAGCTGCACAGAGAAAAAGAAGTAATCTGGGACAGCAAAAAACCCACAGTTTCATACTGCTAATGCCCCTTGACAGTGCAGTTTGCAGAAATCAAAGAAGGGAGCAAGTTCAAAATATTCCTCAAACACTTGCTGGGACCTTTCTATATTGATCTCCAAATGAAAATTACACCCACTACTATGTTGGCTCCTCCACTGCACTCACACCTCTGCGGGAAAGCGACCCAACACCTGCAGTTCTGCTCACACTTACATGTTATTTAAAAAAGAAAAAAAAAAAAAGGGAAAAAAAGAAAAAAAAAAGCCCTGATAGGAGTTTTGAATTTAAACACAAACATAACACAAGTTTCTGGCGTCTAAAATGGAAATGTTACTCTCCAGCATGTATATAAAATCAAATTTTAAACCTTCCATCCAGTTTATTCTTATATACATATTTGTCAAAAAGAAGGAGATTTTTTTTTTATTTATAGGCCTAAATATGGATATATTTTAGAGTAAATTACTTACACATGAGCTACCATACATAGCCCTCTGCTAAGAAGTCTAGATACTTAAATATTAACATTAATAAACATAATAAACATAACTAATTATTAATACGAAGTTTCTCATTAGTATTATATGGTCTCAGAATCTTTCACTTTGTATTAATGCAGCAATACACAGGAACCTAAAAGTAAGTAAAATGTTGTTAAACAGGTAGCAAAATATTTTAAAATCTTTTGATGGTTAAATGACTCCGATTTTCTGAGAACTGTCCTGTTCCACTGGTGTCAGTTTCAAAACTAGTAATTACAGTCAAAAGCACATTAAATTATTCAACAGTTTATCCGCACCTAAAAATAAACAGATACAATTGTGCTAAAATCTCTACTAATTTTAAGACTTTCTAACAAAATTGTAATAATTTATAGGCCATTTTTACACTAGTTTATCAGACACTGTGTGTCTGCATTCCTAGAATACAACAGGAGCTGCTATTTTATAAGGAATGCAAGTTTAGCTTTTCAACATTCAGAAAACACCTATCTGCTATGAAATTATGGTTATGGTTAAGAGTCTGATACATACTTACTTTAGAGGAGCTAGTATACATTTTCAGTTTTGTAAAACACTGCCTTAACATATCCTCTTCTGTACACAAGGGAGAAATTAAATTATTCAGACCAAAGAACTTCATTCAGAACTGCCTCCCCTTCTTTGAAATATATAAATCATATAAAAACAAAAACGCCAACAAAGCAAACAAAGAAACAAAAAACAAACAAAAAAGCCTGGAATTCATGCGAATCAATGTATAATGTTTTACATTTATTTGCTTTTAAAACTCCACAAGTGCTGTTTATTGTACGAAATGCATTAGTCATAAATGCAGAGGCAGGGAGTCAGTGAGCAAAGCAGAGTCAGCTGACAGGAATAGTTCCTGGCTATGATTCTTATACAGTCCCCATGGAGAGGAAGTAATATTACATTTTAATATGTCTTCATTTGATTGTTATTACTCTGCCTCCCAGGAGGCTACGCCACTGCATGGATCATGGCTGTTTTCAACCTATCAGGTTGGTAACATTGCTCTAATCAGACAGAGAATTAAGCTGCTGGATTTGTGCCTGTATATAGCTTTTCATTCACAAAGAGATTAGAAATGAAGGCACTGTCACAAAAATTCAACTTCCTTCACTCCTAAAAATGCACATTACAAAATGAAAAAATGCCATTACAATTACTTAAAAGAAAACACAAGCAGACAAAAATCTCAGCCTCATAATTCTGCTACAATAATTGCCCACAGTTTCATGTTTTAGGATTGTGAAAAACATTACCTACTTGCAAATTAAATGCCATATGCTTTGAACCAACACAACTTTAAAACACATCTATTTCTAGAGCTTGAATATGAAATGTACTACATAGCTGATGAGAGAAATTATGATCATCATATTTAATTTTCCTGTGAAAATGAAATGGACCTTAAACCACAGACTATAGGAATGAATGAGTGATGTCAACTGATGGGCAAGGGCAAAATTGATTTTGTCCCTCCTTAGTGTGCTGGACAATAAAAGTCATCTGGTAATATATCAAAGACATATCATTGATGAGGTCATGAAGAATTAATTGCTGCTGATGTGGATCCGTTAACAGCAAAATGAGAATTACAGGTTTTTTAGGGTTAGTTCAGCACTATCCAATAGTAGTGATTTTCAGCATTTTTGTTCATTAAATACTGCTGAATACTGCATCAGAAAATAGATTTCTCAAAATCAGAACAAAATAAAATCAAATAACACTACTCATTTCCACTTTTCCCCTGCTGTGCTTGGAAACAGAATGAAAAAGTCTAAACAGCAGCAAAAATCCACACAAGCTTTAGATCCAACAGTAATAAGAAGCTATTCTTAAAGCAAAGCTGCACTTGATCTCACATGCACTCTCGGATTACTAAATGCACATAAAGTTTTTGAGGGTTTTTTATTTTATTAAGTAATAGAACACTATTTTGGCCAGGCATCATTGTTTGTGCTCTGATTGCTTTCATCTGCTTTTGGTCTTTTTAACGATTCTCTTAGTAAAGCACCGAATAAATAATACTTCTTCTCCATAAATTTAGATAATTTATGGGAGAGGTTTAAGAACACCAAAAATCACACACTGCAAAACCACAAATCACTGATCACAACACAGAGGTTGTTTCTAAACCAGCCACGGACAAAGAACAAGGTAGCTGAGGTAATAGAGTGTTTTAATTAAAAGAAATTAAATTCCCCTCTCTCCCCCCACCCCCAGTAACAATGCCAGATCTCACTGGAGATCTGAACAACCCCAAAAAAATTGTTCAGGCCACTCACTGAAGAACAGGTAGCTTGGCACACACTATGCTGGGTGAGTTGAAGAATGTTTAAAGAGAAGAGAAATATACTAATTTCAGTATAGCAACTAGGATACTAGCATACTAGCAACTAATGGTTTAACTTTGCTTGTAGTGACAAAAAAATAAGACTGACACTGAAACTTTAATTAAAAAAAAAAAAAATTTAAATTGTCTTCCGAAATTTAACTCTCAGCAGTTCCAAACCTGGACCTTAAGTGCTAAAACTTCAGTGCATTATGAACAGTTGCAGTTGCATGGAGTGCTGTCAACGTGTTGACTGTGTTTTTATCGACAGACAATGAAAGCATAGCATTCTACTGATCTTGTAGAGACAAATAAACGATCCTTAAAAAAAAAAAAAAAAAAACACCAAACCTGCTGAATTTGCTCAATTAATACAATTTGGAACACTAGGACTGTAACAGAAAATGTATAAAAACAGCTTACTAATAATCTTGCTTTTTTCTAATGTCTGTTTTTTTTATTTGCCCTACTTGCAAAGTCAAGGTGGCTGCAGAATTTTGATGAGTTTCTCAACCTAAAAAACTGTCAGAAACTCATTCTGTCTTATTCCACACATTCTTTCAAATTTAAGTTTTTCTTTAAACTAAGGCTTATGGAGTGCTTATAAATACCCCTGATGCCAGCCTTTTTTCCCCTCTATCCACATATGACACAAAACATTAATGTGAGGGAAAGGACAAGAATTCTCCATTCTTCTTTTTACTTTTCATGCTTGTTTTTTAAATTAAGTCCTATACCGCATGTCTCAGGATTTATATCTAAACAGGATCCACAAATTATATTCTGCACAGCAAGTAAGCAGCAATGCTCCAGACAAGCTAAAACCAGAACAAAATAAAGTAAAAAACAGGCCTCTTCTTGCTTGGAAGAAGCGAAGGTTCTGCAGTGAAACTTTGTGATTCACTTTTCTAACCACTGCTCTAAAATGTATCTTGTCCAACTGTGAATAGCGTGACTTGTGGTACTTAGATGGGACCCATGATACAAGGGTATTTATATAATTCCCCATAAAATTCTCCACTTGTAGTCATATGTTAAGAGAGGGACGGATTCTATTACTGTTTCAATGTTTTTTTTAAGGGTGCAATGTGGAGGATGCAATCAAGACAGAGCGAACCAGTTCTGTACTGTAATACACTCTGGTATATACCAGATGTATGATTCCAGAGACATCTCTGGAAATCCACAGACTCTCCTTCCCACATCTCATGTCATCCAACAGCATATAATAGGGAGAGAATGGTAAAGTTTTCTACATTCTGAACGGTTTTATTAATTCCAGGGAGGCATGGCACCATATAAGAAAAATATGGGTGATAAAAAAAAAAAGCCCTTTATGTCAACAAAGTCTTTCCATCAAGGGAAAAAGAGACGGTGAGAGAGTTGAAAAATATAAAAAAAAACCTGTGAATTCTGTCTGTTTACTGCTGCCTATCATTCTAAAAACACCACCACTTTCTCACTGGGTTAAGGAATACCATAGCTGAACAGTAAACTATTTGCTGAATTATTATCCATTACTGAAGGTCACAGCTTCCACCCACCCACAACAAAATCCTACTTGCTTCACTGCTGTCAAATGCCCCTTTATAAAATTCTCTTGGAATGATTTAGAGATTATATAAAAAAAACCCAGAAAAGTGTCTCAATAGTGTATGACCATGAATGACAATTTCAGTCTTTCACTACAGTTAAGCATTTCTAAAAGTATTTCAGTTCTATATTTCACATACTCTGAGAAATGTTGTCAGATAATGATCCACTGCACACATGGTTGCTTATAGTTTACATAAACAAATTATATATTTGTGAGTGCTGAAGTAACTATGGCAGATGTAAGCCCACTAATTATGATGTATTTAGTGTATATCCGAAAGTATGCATCTAAAACAGATTACCAGTTAGTTAACTTCACCACCCACAAACAGGTATTTTACGCAAGCTTATCCCTTCTCCCAGCACACTGCTGACAAAAGCCTCTCATGGATGGGGAGAAGTATCTTCCACTACCACAGCAAGCTTTGCTTAACAGTTCAGCTGAACAGAACTAATAGAATTAGTTAGCATTCAAGTTACACTGATTGTTGCTAATGACAAGAGGGCTTGATGGAAACAAAAGCAGAAGCTTTAACATTAAATGAGGACCCATTTTCTGTATCATACAAATTCAACCATACTCTACAAGGATGTTCACCTGCCTTGAAAATCTCTCGGTTTTTTTCTGTGGCACTTGGATAAGAAAGGGTTATAGTGAAAGTTCATATTAAATAAATAACAAACCTCTTGCTCATTCTACTGTCACTAATTGCATGCAATGATATTAATGACCCAGTAATTGCTATACGAGTAGCACTGAAGTGGAAAACATCATTTTGAGGCAGAGTTCATTTCTAGGTGGTAGGACTTCACCAGTGACTGAGCTAATGCCTAGTGACAGTTTGGAATATAACACTATAGATGAGAAAATGTGCCAGTCTCATGGTCATAACAGCTTAGATGGACATGACGTTATTTGCTTTTACCACAGAGAGTCTAGGAGTAACCCCAATAAAGTGCCACAGTCAGGCTTTGCCCTGTAGATGAACCTCATTCCTTTCAGGGAAGATGCTCTGTACTATAACAATCTAGAGCAATTTTCCACATGTTTGCTTCAATAAAAAAATACCTTCATCTCCTGCTTTTACATGTAGCACAACAAAAGTGCGCTTTATTGCAAAACACAAAAAGCTATTTACATCATCTAACTATCCTTCAGCAACACAGAGTTTGGCACCTTAGTACTGAGATCAATTACGATACTATTGGATGATTGTACACTTGGCAAAGATGATCAGAAGTTAAGCACTGTTTTGACTGCAGCATGCTTATGTTTGTGTTTAGAGCTGTAAAATACCCACGGAGTAAACCTTAATGAGGGAACATTGCAGAAATAAAGCAATCTGAATTTCCAGGGTTCTACAGGACCTCCTGTTCAAATACTTGCCATTAAGAAATTAAGAGGTTTAGCTTCTTTAGAAATTATCACATAGGCACATCTTGGTTCATTTTAAGAAACTCCAATGGAATATGTTAATCCTCCAGTGTCTGGAATTTTGAAAAGTCACAACTAGACAGGTGAACTGATATTTTTAATGCCTTTTTCATAGAGTTTTAAAAAATTCACTACTGTTTTAACAGTATAACATTATTTAGTTGTTTCTGTTTTCCTTTTGCAATGTGAATTATTTAGCTAATGTCTTGATTCTGCTGCCAAATCTGCTGTGGCAACCTTTGGATGGCAGGTGGAATGAAGGTTCAGCACAGGCTGAACACACAAAAGCAGCTCTGCAAAAAAGGCCTTGAGGAGGGAGGGGTTGGACACCAAGTTGACCATGAGGCAGCAACGTGTCCTCGTGGCAAAGGGAGCAAACTGGGCCTGATCTGTCAGTGCTGCCAGCTGGTTTGGGGAGGTGATGCTTCCACACCATTCTGGACTGGTGAGGCCATGCCTGCAGTGCTGGGTGCAGTCCCAGCGCCCCAAAATGAGACGGACGTGGACCTACAGGAGCAAGTCCAGTAAATGCTCGTGGAGATGATGAAGGAACTGGAGCACCTGTACAGGAGGGGCTCTTTCCTTGGAGATCCTCAAGACTCAGCTGGACACGCTTCTGGGCAACTGACTGCAGGTGGGCCTGCTTAAGCAAAGGTTTTAGCAGGGGACTAGATGATTTCCAGAGGTACCGTCCAAACCAAACCACTCTGGGATTCTGCAACCAAGTGTGCTATTGTGGTCTAACACATTTATCTGCTAACATGAAATACTTGAAAAACAAATAATTTTCAGTTTTCCTGGCAAGCTTTGGATTCAGAATTCTGTTTCTCTTACAGCAGCCCAGTGAGCACATAAGGACTACTCTGCCGCTGCGGTTTAGTGATTTTTGCTGTCTTCATCTAGAGAAGAGAAAACAGATAAATCATGCTAAAAAAGGTCCAAACAAGCTTTTTAAAACCAGCCTTATCAGCTTAATACGGACTCTTCTCCAAGAACAGCTAAGACTACCTTAAGCCTAATCCTGCTTTTACTACCAGAAATATTTGCATGATTTCCTTGGGACTGAAAAAAAGAAACTGGAAGACTGCCCATTAGGGCTTACTTGTATAGTCTGATTTATCAGAAATAAATCCTGAAATATTCTTTGGCCAAGGTTTCCAGGACTGACTGAAGTCAGGAAAGAAAATCCAAAATGACATTTAACCCTGGTTTTCAACCATTCCACCCTTTTGTTTCAGATAATGCAGTTCTCAGATGAAAGTACATTTCCCTCCTTTCCAGCTATGTAAAAACTTTAATGAGGCAAACAATTTCAAGTCTTTAAAATGAGTTTCATGAAAGCTTTTATAAATTCTCACGTAGTTCTTCATCTTTTATTTTAGGACTTAAAATACTGCAGTATGTAACACATATAATACATGCAACTGTATAAAGACTAATCATCCCACTTGAAGAGCTAAACGCTCATCACCAAACGTACATACAAAATGGAAGTTAAATGTTTCAGTGTGGTAGTGCACTTTCCAGTTTCAGTTTAGAAAGATGCTTTCCTCATACTTTCCTCAGAGCATGTCATGTCTTCCCAATACACATGCCCTTGATTTAAATAGTTACTCATATCCTGCATGTAAAGGGTAAAATACACACTCAACCCAATGTTCTTGCACATGTAGTTCTGTAAAAGATGTTTATGTAAATCTAAGAACACACGCATCTTGGAGAAGATCAGGATTTAAGCTTTTTTTTGCAAAGCACATACAAATACCACATACAGACTTCTAAGTGAGAGTATTGTATCTTTCTTTGTGAATGTACTATATTTCCAGTATTTATAAATTGTTTCTGAGGAACTATAAAAGAGAGAAATAAAAATAGTGACTTAAACTATTAAACATCTTCCTATGAAAATTTAAAACCTATTCAACTCCTGCGTATTTCCTGAATAATTTTTTCTTGCTGTCTGAACAATTATTCTTCATTTTCATCTGATTCCATATCTATTTGGAATACTTGCAAGGGTGTGGGGAAAGATAATTCTATTTTTTTCACAACATGCCATCAATTATCAAACTGAGCATTCCTAGCTTTCATTTCCTTCCCTTAGGAATAGAGACATAATAACAGATTTCCTGCTGAACTATCTCTGTCTACTTTAAAGGAGATAAACGATTGGTATTGCCTAGGTAATGGCACCGAATATGAACAAAGTCCATCAATATAAAATAGCCTTATTCTCTTACAAGACCTGTGTGGTCTGGGACAAAACCCCAAAGGACCAAGACTCCATTAATCCTGCAGGTCTTAGACTCTGTTAGAAATCTGAAGCTGCACAGACAGTGATTTTTCTCTCTAATAATATTATTTGTATAAGCTGTATTTATATTTCACTCAACAAGAGCTAAGTGGTATTGCTGATACATCCCTTAAAAGACTCCTCAGCAAAGTCAAAGTCTGACCTCTGGATATCATTTTACACTAAGAAGAAATTATTTATCTAATTTTCTGAGGAAGGAGGAGGAGAAAGGAAAGCAAAAAAAAGTGATCTTTGTACAAAAGCAATCAGAGTGACTATTATCACATTGGCTTTCATTAACACCACCACCACCACAGAAAAAAATAACAGTAGATTTCTGGACCAGAGAGTCTTTAACAAATAACAGGATAAATGTCTTTGTTGCAAAAGAAAAGGAATTTAATTTCTGATACAGTATTTGTTCCCGTTTTGGCTAGTTTGGCATTAACAAAGGAAAACCTGTTTCCTTTCAGGCAGCTTTCACTAGGTGATTTGGAGGTTGCAAGGGGCTGCAGGCTGAAATCTGCCTCATAACGTTTTCAGAATGCCCAACCAGGCAGATTAGCCAGTGCTTAAACTGGTCAGAATACTAAAATAACATTTTAATGTAAATCTATTTGGCCACGCAAAGAGATTTATTCTTCCCAGCTGGGCCATATTTCAGGGCACAATCTATATTGTCCTTTAATATGTTCTTCCTCAGACAGTTATTGCCCTTTAATTGTAACAGAATGACAAAGTGAAGACACAAAAAGCCTTGTGATTTTTTCAAACACAGCTAATGATAAAGTTTCAGAATGACTGCTTTGATTTTAAAGGCCACAGTACTATTAAAGCAGTTATCCAAAATACAGTGCTACTAGCCAGTATAAACCTTTAAATCAGTCATGGATCAAATATATATAAATAGATGTTTTTTAATTTAAGCCAGAAGCCAATTATGTAAGTGGGTCACTTGAAAAAAGTTGACAAAAAAACATTTAAGGAAAGTTGCATATTCAATTTTGCCAGTGTCAAAGCCAATGAGCATCATTAGCTCAGCAAACTCAGCTAATGAGATCCAGGCAGAGCAAGCCTGACAGAGAAATCTTTCAGAGAACCATACTGTAGCCCCTTCCCAAGTCCCAAGCCATTCTATTACAAATTTGGAACAGGTGAAGACTTCGTTGCAGGTGACTTATTTTTTTATGTTGATGATGTCAGCCCATAAACTTCACTTTACTTATGCAAAAGAAGAGATGGCATGAAGTATGTGCTGGCTTGGCCAAACTACCTAAGGAGCTTGACGGTGACTTGAAGGCAGGCAGCACTGCTCCCTTCCCTCTGGCACTGCTCCCTTCCTTTTGGCATAGCTTCCCACAGGCTTCCCCCAGCACTCCCTCAGCACAAACTCAGTGTATCACCAGGCTCTCCATGCCCTCTGACTAAAGGCCAAGTTTACTTGGAAGGGTTCAGGACAATTCCTGTTCACCAAAAGTAAACAACTATGGCATATTAGATGCACTTGAACTATGCTAACACATCTCTCTCCCAGACAAGAAGAATCTGCATCTGAGAGATGTACTGAAGCAGTGACACCGTGACCCAATTACTTGCAGATCAATCCTCAGTATTGAGAAGATACTCATTGCTCCTTCTAAGCAATTCACAATAGAAAATTATACTTAATTCCCTAACTATGCAAAGACACAAAAAGACTTTTTAATGCAAACATCAGAGTTGCAAATCTTCACACCCTTCTGCCCAAGTCTGCCCTCCACACAGGTGTTTGTGTTATTGGGCATGATGTATCTTCCTTCATGAATCTGATTAAGGATTTCCTTAGCTACTTATGATATGTGAGCTAAATGGTCACATATTTTAGGATAATCAAACATTAACACTTCTGAGATCTAAAGTACATTTGACCTTCTCCAGTTCTGCTGAAAAGAAATCAGGTAACTGTAGGAAAATTAATCTATTCATCTCCCAGGAACAAAAAATTGATGATAGCAAAGAAGAGAAAAGCAAGGACCCTCTGTTACATCATTTATTCACTTTCACAATACCATTCAGTATCATCTTTCCAATTACTGCTGTTCACAGAATTAACTCTTTGGATACTGATACTGAAGAATATCTTGCCAAGAAATGGGCTACTTTTTTTTTTTTTAATTTATTAAAGTACCACTAAATGTGAAAAGAGGTATGAGAAACTTACCTACACTTTTACTTTTCAAAAAAACAGGAAATTGTGAAATGAGAAGATTTTGTATGGTAAGGCTTAAGGAAGCACTGAATAGAAAAGATCTCCTTCTGCTATATCTATCAAGAATAAATCTGGATGACATAAAAATTAGGGCTTGAAGAACTCCTGTGCAATCACATGTCTCTAAAGGGCTCAGGAAGCTGCTTCATCCTGTGTTGCAATTCCTCATCCCAAAATGACTAACCCCCTAATCTGAATAGATATTTTACTGTTTAATATGGCTCCACAAACCACATACTATTACCTTAGAAAAACAAACTATGTTTACAAATAATGGCAAGATGATAAAGGTACATGACGACACACAAAACATTTGAAGGGCTTACAACTGCCTGCCAGCATAAACAGCGTGAGATTAGGTTGTAGGCACAGCCACAGCAAGCACTGCAAAGATGCTGAGCTCAGTAAGCTCTTGTGTTAGGTTTGTTTGATGCCACTTAGTTGAGGGAATGCAAGATCCTAAAATACTTCAAAATCAAAAGCTGGCACATAAAATGCATCACTGCCTTCATCTCATAGCTCTCCCACTCCCCCAAAAAACCCAGCAAAACGACGGACGGACGGACGGAAGGAAGGAAGGAAGGAAGGAAGGAAGGAAGGAAGGAAGGAAGGAAAAGAAAGAATTACAGCTCTGTGAATAGGGACGTATGCGAACGATTTACAGCCTCATTTGTGTACATGACTAAGATGTATTACATTACTTATAAAAATGACAGCAGATGTCCCAACTACCAGAACTTGCACTGACAAAGTTGTGTCATGAGCTTTTGACTGTTAACAAACTGTTAAAAACCTACCTAGCTCCAGTACTCTCTAAAATGGTGTCCTAGCTGAGCACTGGCCTAGTTTTCTACCCCTCTTAGTGCTTCTGAGACCAACATCACAGAGTTTATTGTTTTCTCCTTGAATGACAGAAAAGAGAGAGTTTTAGCTTCAGGATGGCTGGATTTTCAGGGTTGGGCTGCTTTTCTGTGCAGCCTCTTAAAATGTATGGGTACCCTTGCTGCAGCTCAGTCAGTATGCTACCAATAGAGTGATAAGTTAGCCACTTGTTTATGCCACAATGAGCAGGAAAAATAATACCCTGAGGCACTCCAGTATTACTGCTAGGCCAGTGTGATTTTTGAGGCATTAGACTGGAGGCTGAGTAAGTTCTTTCAACCGAGTTATGTTGTAATCTTCCAGGAAATGCAATGTCTATTATGTCTTATTGCTATAATGAAATAATTATACAAAACTAATGAAAATGAGATGTACTTAATAATTCTCTGGGTAAATCCATGACATAGATATGACAGAACTGATAGGGTATCAGAAAGCTCCATTTGTGACCATAATTTTCAAGCAATAATTGTAACAGTGCCATTTGTTCCACTACAGTTGGTCTTCTGCGGATGTTTTTAAAAGCAGCACTAAATAATGAGCACATTTCCTCATTGAAGCCAAATATTTGAGCATGGTCATTTTTATGCTACACATTTTCACTGGAGTTACAGATGACTATCTCTCAACATGTAATTTTGTCGCTTTCACCCTGGTAAATATCTCACTGGATTTCAGTGGGAAGCTTGTCAAAGTTAATACTGTTTAAGTGGCATCAGGTTTTTATTACACCCCCTAACTAAACAGAGAAAGCGCCTATATTGAGTGATCTTTAAAACCAAAAAATGCTGGTTTGTATCTCCCGTAACTGTTAATAAGTAATTTCTAAAATTAATAATTAATATTAATAATGCAGTGAATTCTTAGTTTTTGTGACATACAACCTGTTTTATATATTACCATGTACCAATAAGGATATAATTGGGAAGTGAGCATTAATTTATATTGAATGCATTTCCTTCTCCACTTTAAAAGTACTTGATCAGAGCACTTTTTAAATTGCCAATATTTTTAACTCAAAAATTAAGAAATAATTACACTGGCAGATATTACATGAAACAGTGATCAACCCTCCAGTTTTCAAGGAGGTGGCAGAAATATGTTTGGGGACAAATTCTTTAACGGGACCTGTTAATAATGGGACAAGGGTTAGTAGTCTTAAACTAAAAGAGGGTAGACTTAGACCAGGTATATTGAATAAATTTTTTATAATGAGTGTTGTGAAACACTGGAACAGGTTGCCCAGAGGGGTGGTAGATGCTCCATATCTGGAAAGAGAACCCTGAGCAACCTAATCTAGTTGAAAATGTCCTGGCACATTGAATGGGGCTTGGACTAGATTACCTTTAAAGGTCCTTTCCAACACAAATTATTCTATGATTCTGTGAAATAAGACACACCAGTATCTAACTTCCTTGTAACTGCAGAAAAGCCAAGATGCAGAATTCGTTCCATCTCCTAACAGCTGTTGATACTTGCTCAAGACTTCAAAAGTGCCCATGGGGCTACATGAGATTCACAGGGCATAGTATTACAATGACAAACCCTAAACTAATGTAAATTGTTGTTGCACTGCTGAGGTCTCAGCTTATGCTAACTCTCGATTCACATCATTAACTTTACATATCCTAAGTAATTTGAATCACTGAACACAGTGGCTACCTTCAGACTTGCTTTCAGCCATAAATCCCTGATCAGAATGAAATGCACACAAAGTTTATATTGCTGGACAGAGGCCTGTGCCATGCACATTCGTTTTGCAAGCCAGGGCCATGAAAAAGGATGAAATTTAAGACCATGATAGTCTAGGTTTTACCCAAGAACCCTCCTAGCTACTATATGGACACAGTAGGTATGTTTTGAGGAAAGGCATGTTCAACTACAGCCCACTACCAGTCGCCCTTGTGAGGAAATGACACTGTCAGAATTGGCACCAAAGTGGCCAAAAGATGCTTCTTGTGAGAGTCCCTGGACCACTTGGAGCAATGGCTAGACATGTCACATAGGATGCCTCATCTCAGAATAGGTGGGTCACAGTTCTCCTACTCCTGGCATGAGAGAGCCCAAGGACAAGGCCAATAGCATGGCACAACGCCAGGGCTGTGAGCAGGAAATGTGTCACCGTTTAGCTGCACACAACTTTCAATGTGAATACAGGACACAACATTGTGCACACAGAAGGAAGCCCTTTACAGGCATAGAAGTACAATCTAATGTGGTTTATACAAACCAAGGAAAAAAGAGACAGAGGCCCTTTGGAAATCAGGAACAATACTGAAAATTTGCTGGCAAGAAATTACTTTCAGATAAAAAAATACAAACCCGTTCATAGTCCTCTTAGTTTGTTTATAATGTATAAGCACAGCATACAAAATAATGAATAATTATATTTAAAAGAATGAACAACTGAAATTTTGAACTTACATATGACGTAATAATCTTTGTTCTTCTGAAATTCCAGGCCCCAGAGATTAGGACTGAACTCTTGAAACTTGATGGTAAACTTAACATCTTGATCTGGCTTGGCACAGTTAAGTAGAGGTGTATTGTCCTTTTTAATAGCACAGCTATCCGCTTGGTCTTTATCAACCATGTAGACCTTATAATATTCATATTGGCCAAGAGTTTTAGAGTCCACCTTTGGGCATATAATATCCAGTTTGTCTCCTATCTGTGGATATAGTACCAATCCTTGTCCAGGAAGGAATCTAAAAGGAAGGAAAAAAAAGGGGGGGCCAGGGGGAGAGAAAGGGTTAAATGTGAGACACTTGATAAAATCTCATGCAGAAAAGTAGCAACTGCAGTGAACAGACAGGAATAAACACAATTTCCAAATGCAAATTGACAGATTGAGCAAACCAAATCTTAATAGTTTGGGCTTGATTCAATATCAACAAGATGTTTATTTAGTTCTTGGAAATTACGGATGGATTAAGTCTTATAGTCCTTATCCCAGTTTTGGGAACTCTAGCAGATTTTGTATCTCTTTCTGGCAGGCACTGCTGTTTCTTCCACTGCATTTGGCCATGTAGAACAGCTAATAGAATACCTGGTGGGCTACAATCCTGTTTTTCTGCTTTGCTGATATTTCTACTAGTCTTGCACATATTTTGCTTATTTTGGACACAGGAGAATGACAAGAATAATGTTTCAAACCCCTTGAACAGCCATGTGGGACAGGAAAAAGCTTCAACTTTTCACAATATATTAACATGCTGATTGATATTAATAGTGTAAAACAAAGGAACATCAATCACTCACCAGGACCATGCTTACAACCTGGGATGGACAGAGATCTACCTGACCCACAGACCACACATGCTTCTGATAAACACTTGTATCCAAGACAGCGTGACCACTACCATACAACGATTTCTGTTCATAAATTCCACTATTATTGTCATTATTTTATCTCTTTTTTGATTTTTTTTGTGCTTGTAGTGAAAACACAGGTGTGCTCTTCGCTTTAGTAGGGGAAGACTTCTTACACAAACTGGCAGTGAGCTTTAATATTTGTGATTAGATGTAATATTGTGTCCTTCCTGCCCATATTAATTAACACGCAAACATGACCACTTCTTCATAGAAAGAAAATATAAATTATTACTTATAGTATTGATTTATCCACAAAACGAGGAGTCTTGTTCTCACAAGGACAAAAGCCACAGCAGCTTTGTTTGTTTCTCTCTCCATTAAGACATATTTGTTGCAATTAAGGCCAAGAAGTGCATGTTTTAGAACAACAGCCAACAACACAACGTATTCAAATGCACAGACCTAAAAGACTGACTTTCTTTCCTTTTTCTCCTGCCTGCCAGCATTTTCCAAAGATCTTCCTTAATGGAGAATCAGCCTGAAAAACCAACTGAAACAACTGCTGCCTAATGAACACCCTTCTCCAAGTGCTAGTATTTAAACAGCACACATAGTAAATCTAGCTTATTCACAGGCAGCCTTCCTGGAAACTTTAAATTAGAGTATCAAGGCCCACACAAAACAAAGCTGTAGGCGTTGGTGACCTCCAGCCTCTGGCTTGGAGAAAGGAACCACCAGCATGCAGCAGTGGTGGGGGAGAACCTACTAAATTAAAGGATGATGCAACACCCCAAATTTTGAATCCATCGTTTACAACCACTTGCTCCCACATAATTCGAGTTTATGATCTGTGCTAATTGAGCAGGATTATTTTCACTCACAAAGCCTCTGTAAGAATTATATTTGTTATGAAGCAGCACGTAGAAGGACAAAGACATGTAATTACAGATTTAGGGAACCAGAACAATGAAATGTTATGGCAAGAAAAGCGACTGTTGATGTATAAATCACTGCGCTGTGCAGTGCTGTGCTGTGTAATTTCCAGACTGCAGAAACTGGGCTTGGCCACGGCTGTTCAAAATGAGATTGGAGATGAGGCAAAGCTGCACCTCTTCCTCCAGTTTTCAGACATGCCAAAGGAATGCAGTGATTACCACCTCCTGAAAGCTGAAATGGTCAAAGAAATGGAAAGGTGGAAGTGCATCCTCGGAGTTACCAGCCTGGTGAAGGACAACCAGATGTATGTGTAGCTGTGGCACCTACGGACATTGTTTAGTGGTGAACACAGCAGTGCTAGGTTAACAGTTGGGCTTGATGATCTTACAGGTCTGTTCCAACCTAAATGATTCTATGATCCTATAACTGAAGAAGAGGCCAGTTCTGCAAGGGCACCAAGGAAAAGCAGGGAGGAAGATCTCAGCCAGCAAATGTTCCCAAGGGAGCAGAATATTCTGGTTCCGGCTCTCCTCAGGGATCAACTCAGACCAGGCAAAAGCAAAGGGAACAGAGTTTCTGAGCCAACCTCCACCTCCTGTGACTGACTTTACCACCTTGTCTGACCACTACCCCATTTTAACTTTGCTCCTGTGCAGCAGTGCAGTACCAGGAAATCACAATCACTCATATTCCCCCAGCTGCGTGCCAAGGCAAAGGCTGGTCACTGTATGATCCCACTGCTGCAAATACTTCTTCTTGTCAGCAATTCTTCATGTAATGGGACTGTGTAATAGGAAGCACATGAGATTTCAGAGGACTGAATCTTTGCTTATAAATTAAGAATTTTAGAACCCCATGCATAACAAATATGAAATTCATAAGGTTAGATAAATGCACCCGTCTGTCATCATCAATAATATGACCTAAGAGCTGCCCTGAAAAACAAAAGACGCTGATTCTAATTTTAGACTTTCTGTATATACGTGAAACAGCCACAGTATACGTTCTCCATGAAAACTCTGCGCACAAACAGGATAGGCTGAGACACAGTATACCAGCCAATCCTCAGAAACAGCTAGAGGAGAGAAGGCAGACTTGTGAGTCTTGGTTTTAGCCAGGAATTGTCCCATAAAAGGCAGAGGACAGAACCGCCCCCGACAGACAGTTAAAACTACATTTTACAAGAGCTTTAAACCAATGCACTCGTTAGACTTTATGGCAGGGAATATTCTCGCTATGACTCTGAAGTCTGTACAGTTTTAGAACTAAACTCAGTAAATCTCCTTCCACTTGAGTGTCTGAACTTGTAGGATCTAACGCCGATAGGATTAGGCAAGAAAAAAGGCTGAAAATGCAAGGATTAATCTGAGAACTTGATTATATTGAAATTTTTTCCACAGTTTGCAGTTTTGATCATGACCTTTGCTAGGAGAGATATTTTTCCAATTTACTTTCCTTATTTTCTTACAACAATAAAGACCAAATTTGGATGGAGATAACAAAAAAGTTTCACCTCATGCATTTCAGTTCAACCACAAAACTTACAGTGGCTGATTAGTAGTAGGCATCATTATTATCCCTGCATTTGTGTAACTTTTGCTACTGTACTTTTTACAAAGACTTTAAATAAATAATTTGCTGGGTACTAAGCATTTTCTGAAGCTATTTATGAAATGTCAGGAGGATTAAGACTACTGTTTTATGATCCTACTTTTGAAGAACTTCTATCTGAAAAAAAAAAAAAAAGGACAATGTACATTCAGCCTTGGTAGAGGTTAAAAAAACTTCAGAATTAATCTTGAGTCTTTATTTCTGCAAGTGTTGATGTTGCCTTAAGTATTCCAGAGTAGTATCAAGACTGATGAAATGTTTGCAGGATGGTGTCTATAAAAATTAAGTTAATGAAATGGCTTTAGAAGTCAGATCACAATGTGCCTTCAACTAATTGAAAAGCTCTTTTTCGATCAAAATAGAAATATAATGAAGATAGAGCAAGGGGTTTCCAGAATTCTGCAACTGATCCTGTGGAGGCTTTGTTACTCCAAGTGGGGGCTTGGGATGGTGACACGCTGTCCAAGTAGTGAGGATAGTGACAGCACTGGAACCTCTGCTTTGTATAAAAAAAAGCTAACTTTCTAACTTTCTGCATTTCAGCTCTAAATATGATTTACCAGGAAACTTAAATTCCAACATAGGCCCCTGTATCCCAACAGACATTTAAAAGAAGAGCTTAGCTAGCTTCCAACTCATTTCTGTCAGCAGTCAGATACAGTGAGACTCTTAGAACATTTGAAAAATCCTGCTCACAATAAATAATCCTGGTGCTTGCTGTGAGAAGGCACAGAAAAGTATATTAAGTACCATATAAGCTGTACGATGAAATCCATGCGCTTTCTGTCTGGCACTTTTCGATACAGATGGCATTTTTACTGTCAGCCCAAAACTGGTGTGTTGTGGGCGACATTTGACATCTGTGCAAAGCCCATGGATGTGAATCCCTCCCACACGTCCAACTAGTCATGCAGCTCATCAAATAACAACAACTTGCAGAGTTCCCAAACCTTTTTAAAAATAATTATTGTATTTGACCAAAAAGTCACATGACACATAAGCAGAAATTAGGAACAGAGCAGTTCATTCCCCACTCACACCATCGCTACAATGATTTTATCTACCACACTTATTTTAAGGCTCAGCAGCAATTTCTGGCACTAATGTAACCTTGCTGGTCAAAGTCCTCAAGAAGTTAAACTTGATTGTGAAATTTTATAAAAAATAGAATTTATATTATGCATAGTTTCCCACTAATTTCCTAAGAATCTACTCATTGTTTAGAGAAACTTAGCACATTCAACCATAATAAATTACAAACGAATTTTGCTTAATGATAACCACTCAAACCTGCCTAACCTCATAAGAGCAAATTCTCAAAAAAAAGATAGAATTGAACCTGCCCACACTCTTACTCACTGGGAATAATCTACCATTTCTTAGTACGCAGGTATTTCTGAAACTGTAAAATTATCAACAGAAAAAATGCTTAGAGAAATAAATTCTTAAGAGATTTTGTTAATCAGTATTGAGGGATGTAACCAAGTGTTTTGTCAGGGTTTTTTCAACTCGCAAAACTATACACATATATATATGTGCATGTACCATAAATATATATATATACACTTAGCTTTAACTATATTATAGTAATTATACAATAAGTATGATTTTAGAAAGCATGTTAGTACTTGATGATGCAAGTCTTGTATATTTAACTGGGGAAGCAGTGCCAAATTTCTGTGCTTTAATAACTTACCTGAACTAATTGCTGTAGGCAGTTAGCTTTAAATTAATGTCACAAAAATAATCCTAAAAATGTGAACAATCAAGGTGCTTCTTAAAATGCAGCCTGAATCCTACTGTTGGGGAATCCTACCCACTTAACTTTATGAAGTTTAACTACCAGCCTGACTATAAAGTTATTCATTGAAAAGTTTTATTAAGAAAACATCATGAATACTAATAACACAGTATGTTAGTCCGTTACTTGTAAAACTGCAAACTGAAACAGAATACAGAATTACATTCCACGTACAAGTCCTTACTGCTTAAAAAGAATGATTATTAAATATTACATGTATTCATCATCTGACTTCTGAGAAAATAACAACATTCATATTTTGAGTATCACTTTGTCCACAGGAGAAATATTTAAGCAAGGAAATATTCCTACCAGTTTGATGCAAAGCAAATCTAAGTTTCAGGAAAAGGCTAGCGATTTCAGTAAAGTAGCAGTGGGCTAATTATGATGAAAATCAGTTTCCTGATTCCCAGAAACACTGAGCTGCGTAAATCCAAAAATACAGACCAGAGCTCTCTGCAAAAGCTCTATACAAAGATTTCACATTAGTTTTTGTCATAGTCAAGATCATGTACAAAGATACGCCAAGTGGGTACAAGGTATGCACCCAGCTGTAAATATGAAATGTTTTTTTGGCAGAAGCAGTGATTTTATAAGACTCATCTCACTCTGGTTTAAATAGGTTAAGTGAACATGAATTCAGTGAGAAGAGGATCGGTAACTGCTGTGGACAGACAGAAAAACAAAGTTCATAAAAAAAAAGATTAATGTGGAGTCTGTCTCAAAATGGGTACATAATTTTGTGAGGAAAAAAAGGCACTACACTTATGCAAAGTCTCTGCAAGAAGAAAAACCATAATGTGACACAGCAAGATGACAGACTGGCTTTATACACAGACTAGCAAATGAAACTTTGAAAGCAAAAAAAGTACAGCATTTCGTGTTATTAAAAACCTTTTAAGTGAGTTTTGGCAGCTAGTTTTCTTTACCATTGCAGTCTTATTAAAACATTGTAATACTACAGCAAAGTTTTACACAACATGCTAAACAGGGATGGTTTTGAATTTAAATAAAATTTAAGAAGTTTAATCTGCTAACCTTTATTTATATGTAACATTTTTCCACACAATTAATGAAACCATTGATGTAAGGAATGGTTACTACATTAATGGGACTTGCAGGCTAGAAACTAAATGGAATTCAAACAAATAAATAAACAAATATATTCACACTCATCCCTTAAGATCTTTAATGGCAGGTACCACATTATACAAAGCCAAATTACACAATATTATAACACAAGGTGGTAAAGCTCCAACTCTTGTATTTCTCACTTCTACTGTAAGGGAGGAATGTATGTTTGGGCTCCCCTGCAATAAAACCTGCAGTAAGCTAATAAACGCTTTGAAGCAGTCCCTTGAAACCGTAGCTGATCTCCATCCTGGGGTTTGAGGTACCTCACTCTCCTCACCCTTCCTCACCTCCAAAGGAGCCCATCTTCTTTCAGACTACCTGGGGCAAATGTTTGCAGTGCACTGAAAAGGGGAATGGTAAAGGTTCTATGTTGTCTTAATGACAATGCTGGACACAAAATTTCAGTGGTGCCACCATTACATGTGTCTCAGCCATGCAAATGGTCACCGTTCTTGGTGCCTTTTCCTGGACCTATTCTTACCAACACTGGTTGCAAGATTTCCATTGACTTCAGGAGGACAAAATAATGCAATATGTTTGCAACCAAAATCTTAATAACCTACACAAGAATGATTCTGCAACACTATTATGTTTTCTCAAAAACTTTCTGGACAGGGAATTAGGAACACGTATGAAATTTCAGCCGTTTCATTTATCCATTCATTGCACTATCTTTAGCAAAATATTAAAGGAAAGCACTTAAAATACAATAAGTGATTTCTAATAGGTGTAAACCAAGGATGGGCTAAGAGTGCATATGCTTCACCCCAAAGAAAAGATTTGTTTGCATGGACCTACAGGATTTGATAGTCAAATTGTACCACCACATCACAGTTCTAAAGGCACAGAGCTTCTACTGTATAGAGACACCCACAGACACCATTTGTCTCCAAACACATCAGAAAATGCCCTAGCTGGTCTCTTAGAAAGATCTGTCGCGAGCTTCCTTCAACAAATAACTTTTATGACTAGTGCTATTGCAGAAATACAGATGTTCTTTCATTCCACTCAATTTAAAATGGTCCTAAGTCCAAAGGTGCCTTGCACTTGAGAGAGCACAAACCCTGCAGCTAAGACATGGTATTTGGCAAAACCTTCACCCTTCCACCCTTCACGTATACAGAAGATCACATGCAAGCCAGCACCAAATACATCTTATTGGAGACACTCAAAGGGAAAATCTGGTTCCTTAAAAGTTGTGATGTACAAGGTTACAGATGTGATCTCATTCTTCAGAAAAAGTATGTAAGCCAAAGGAAGTGCCACAGACTCTCCTTAAATGCCACCCCAGTCCTTCGACCCAGCAGAGATAGTTCCCTTTGTAGTCCCTGTCCAGGGAATCATGTCATCTCAGGTTGAGATCATGGCATCTTGGAGTGACCACGGACGCAGGAGCACCGGGAGCCCCCTTTCTGCAGGCCACCCTGCAGAGCAGAGGCAGTGTCTGCCTTCAGCTGCCTGGTCCACAGCTGCAAGAAGGGTTTTGCTGTTAGGCAGATCTGTTTCAATCAGATGTCATCTCTGCCTGTGAGAGATGGTTTAGTTTTGCTGGAAAGTTGCCCTTTCCCTCACTGCTTTGGCTCCCACTCGCAGAACAAAGCAAAAAACCCACTTATGTAACTAAAAACTTCAAACCAACTTGTGTTTTACCCCTTCACCCCCAGTAAATTCAGAGTGCAAAACTGAGTGCCTGTTTTTCCTCACATAAAAGTTAAGCATGTTTTTCCCCGCCCTAAAAAATTTCTGAGAGCAAACACCTATTTGTCTCTTCCTGTGCAATGGTTTTTTTGCACAAGAATGTGAAGCCTGGCTCACATTTACCTCAAGTGTAAGGTTTGAAATGTTGAAAACATGTACAATCCTATTTTTTACTATAGTTGACTAAGGAATTAAAAAAAAAAAATTATATTCAGTTTTTACACATGACCTCCACATAAGGCAGTATTAATAGCAATTAACTTTTTGTATTACGTGAAGAAAGCCATTACTGCTCTGCTTAAAGTACTTAAAGCACTAGAGAATTCGGATCCATTTACTAAATCAATTCCTGTTACCACAAAAGAACCACTAATGTGCTTCACGACAGTCTTCTAAGCAAGAAAAAAGAAAAAAAAGGATGAATATGATCAATGTGCTACTTTAAAGTGTATTATATTAACATTTCATCAGCATTTATAGAAATATGAACCTCACAACAGTGCTGTACCTACTCAGCTTCAGCAAATGGAATCATTGCTCACTTGCTCTCATGCACAAGCATGGAAACAGACATATTCTCCTTTACATTTCATTTCAGCAGAAATGTACTTTCTGTGTAGAGTTTAAAAACTGCAAGTGGCTGCAGTGGAAAGTAGCAGCCAGTCTGTATAAATGGCTTATTCTGAGTAATTTCTGAAAGAAAAAACACTCAGTAGGTGCATTGTAATTAGCTGCTCTTTCTAGTTACCTCTTGACAAATGATGCATGCGGGTCTGGATGAGAGCCCAACTCTTGACCCATGCCACCACTACACGCTTTAGTACTTCAAGCAGAAACCCCTAGCCTCAGCATTCTTTTCGTTTTGCTTTTTCCAGAAACGTGGTGCTAGTAATGCACTACACGAGAATCACACATGATTAGCAAAGTCGGAATTCTTTCAGAAGTGCTTCATACAGCTATGTCCTAAATATATCTGAGGAAAGCTTCCCACCTTCAATTCCTTTCAAATATACAGCATGTTTCAGGACTCCATTAAAGGACAGAAGTACACTGAAACACACAGATCAATCATTATTTCCACAACACTTAATGATACACTTTGGCAACATTTGTCAGCCTCTCAAACAGAAGATACTCTTGCAATCATTACTTTAGCACAGGAGATTATAAACCTATTGAGAAATGCAACTTTTGCCACAAAAAGTACCCATAAAAATAAACATTTTTTTTTGGATAGCACTTTACTGCCCCCTTTTGCACTTGAACATTAGAACAGGTTTCAACGTGAACACAGTCTGAGAAACACTGTGAAGATATGGGGTAAAAAGACAGGGCATCGTATCATATTCAGTCACTAGTACACTACAGGCACTGCTTTAGGGACATCTTCTACTTGCCTACACTGCAAACAAATGAAACACCTAGCTTTCATTGTCCTTAATCTTCCATGGAAGAGATCATTAATGGATGGTTTAAATTACAGTCTTCCATTGTAATCTGCATGTTTATGGGCAACTGGAAAAGAGGGGGATATTGCTCATTAACACCAGTTGTCTCTAGCATAAATTTTCTAAAGCAAAGATCATCATCAACTTGGTTTATTCATCAGGATGACAAAGGGCTTTCCAGTCTGAGGCTATGCATATGTTAGCGATGCCTGAACTGAAAGGATGGGTGTATCCTTCAGAACAAAACTTCACAAACTGGCAGGCAAGATTATTTTCATGAAAGGTGAAGACAAGAAGCCTAGACATTCAAATACCCTGCAAGCCTACAGGCATAAACCTGTTCTGCAACTCCGCACTGCAATTACAGTCAGTACAGAATCGATGTATGTCTGTGTGTGTCCACACAGATCTGCAAATGGTAATAAATCTATAGTCTAGTAGCCAGTTATTTACATTATGACAGAGCCAGAGGGGGACCCATCCTGTACCAACCCTCAGCTTCCATTTGACAAAGTCCATGTGCTGCTGTGTACACTTATGTTTAAACTTAATCTATTTTCCTCTGTCATCCTACAATTACAATACAAGTCACAATAATATTAAATTTCAGTGCCTACAGCATTGCACAATTGAACCATTACTGTAATGAAAACTGACTGCCTTTGATATTAACACTGGTGTTTTCTCTCATTTGCTAGCCATGAAATACAGGAAGAGACCAATGTTGTTTTAATTAAAGAATTGTTGTTCAAAATATGCTACTGGGAATATTAAAGTAGTTCTTTGCTCTCGTGGCAAAGATAATCAAGTATCTATATGGTTTGAATTTTGGGGGGAAAAAAAAAGAAAGTAAAATAAAAAAAATCTGTGCCATGAATTCAGCGTAACAAAACCATGGCTCTACTTGACTTGTGCTCACAAAGGCAGGGTGTGCCAAACCCAAGAGAGATGGCACTTTATTGAAAAAATGCAGAGCAGTAGTTAGCATGGAACAGAAAGTCAAACCAAACCATGTGTGTTTCTTACACAAGTCACTAAAGCCTTTGCCTTTAGAAAGCTAACAGAGAGCAGCTGGCATTTGCCAAATAACTACTTTTGAAAAAGTGCACACCAGATTGTTCAATTGCTGTGCTATTCTGTGCTCTTCTTCACCATTCCTGCTAGAAAAACAAATGTCTTATGTCAGCCACAATATAAGGATGCCAACCAAAGTTTGCAGTCTTCCTTCTCTTAACTACAGTTTGCTCACACCTGTACAGTCTTGTTTCAAGACATGCTCCAAGCAAAGTCTATAAAAGAGGGCGGGGACTGTCTTTTTAGTTGATGAGACATTAATAATCGGTGATTATATCTCCAATTCAAAGAAAAAAAAATAATCTACTTTGCAGTTGTTAGAAAATATATTATTGCATACCATTTGCCTGCATAACTAAACACTGGAAGTAGAACAAATTGTTAACTCACAACTTTAAGGAAAGGTTGTGCCAAATCAATAACAGAATTGTATTAAAAATACCCTCTTTTGGCAAATAATTTTTATGCCAAGGAGAAAATGACCGTGAGCAAAAATCCAAATGGGAAATCTACAATCAGTCTGCACTTGCTTCTCACACTAAACCCAAGATTCAGCCACTCATAAGTGTGGAGGTCCTATGTTCTTACATGAAGTACCAACTTTTCCAAGGTTTCACTGACTTGCAGAAGCAGAATAAAACTGGGTGGCCACAGCTACATTCAAGGCAGTGGTATTATCTGACATAGAAAGAACCAGCTTTTGGCCCACTACAAGGTCTGAGCCTTTGAAATGAAGTTAAAATGACACTGGAGTAGTTTAAAAAATTCTGTAAATGTCCAAAAGTGAATTTGACACACAGCTGACACCAGTGCCCCAGACGGAAGAGTCCACTAGACAGGTTCAGCAGAAAGCTGGGGACAATGGGAGATCCTAACACTGATTTTTAACCCATTGCCCTGCACTCATGAGACATTCGGTTCAGCCTCTACTGCAGGGAGGTTCAGCCAGTGCATTGCTTGCAAACCAGGTTCTCTTTCACAGGGAAAACCTAGGCTCTTGGGAACAGCCAGGTCACTCTTAGCGATCAGCTGTCAGTGGAAATGTGCTGCTGGCATCACACCAAACAGTAAGCTAAAAAAAGCCCAGAAAACTCAGTTCCAGCAGATCTACCTGTGCAGCCAGACTCCAGAGGCACAGCTGATGGACCTGCTCAAGCTCCCAGCTGGCACAAGGAATACACTGACTACTGGCAGTCTCTTTCTAAATGCAAACAGGGCTGTAGCTTTTAACATCATTTTCTGATTTAAAAAAAGGCAACGAATCTTTGCAGAGATCTGTATTTGTCCAACCCAAAAAAACCTCTTCAAACTGGCTTTGGTTCAAGACAGCTCATGCTTAAATTCGTCCTGCTTCAGCGAAAATATTCAGCATTCAGCACAAGCTCAACATGAGCTTTTCTGAATAAGGACAGTTTCCCAAGTCAGGCCCTAGGAGCACAGTGCAGTCCTGCTTGCCTTGGTGTCACACACCGATACACAGCAAACTAAAGATCTGGCTTTTGGTTTTCTTCAAAAAGTGCTTGAAAACTGTCTGATAGAAAGAACAATAATAACCACTAAAAATTATCTTTTAAATATTTTTCATGCAGACAAGTAATCTTGTGTGCCAACCTCCCTGTTCAGTTAATCTATACAGCTTGGAAATACCCTGGAAAAAGAAACCCTTCAAAAACCTGAAGATCAAGTGGTGTGCGATGATTAAGTTAGACTGCTTCCGAACTAAACTGAAATTAATTAAACATGAAGAAAGCAACTGAAGTGTGGACAGAGAATGCTGTGGGACTGCAAATCCTCAAAAGAAGTCAAGATGTTCCCAACTCCAAATTTACACTTTTATCCAGTCAGGTATAGAAACCAACTGCTGCTCCGGCAGTAGGTAAGCAGATGGCAAGCACCAAGCAAAAATGAAACTGCGAAAGGATGCACTACTTGAGGAGTTAGAAGAAGCGCAGTTATGTGTGCTTCCACCAGTGCTTGCTGCATAGGTTCCTTAAACAAACTGCTTCAAACTTGCAGAACATCAAAAGCCAGATGGGTCTTCCTGAATGAATCCGCAGGCAAGGAGCCAGGATTCCCGTTTGCAGCAGAAATAGGCCTGGACTTGATTTGAGTCTTCTTAGCTCTGACAGGCTGGAGTCTGGCAGAACTCCCAATCCAAAATAAAACAGCATTCAAGTGAGACTAGGCTTTAACCAACAACAATAATAATGATAATAAAATTTCAAATCACTCATTACCTTTGAAATGCATTTCCCTTTACAGTGCAGTGTTCACCTTCCCCACTGCTGCTCTCTGGTTTGGGTATCTAAATAAATGCACTATTCAAACAAAAGCTAACAAAACAGTGAGAAGCAATTTGCAGCATCACAAATTCTTCAGCCTATCATTATCATTTCACTATCTAACCTATCCTGCTGTGTAAAACAAACCAAATAATTTCTCATTTTCCACTGACACGTGTAAAACTTGATTTTTCTTTAAAGTGTACAGAGCTCTGATCCTACAAAATAAAGTTTTGTAAATCCTATTTTAGGCATCACCCATGAGACATTTTAAAAGAATATTATTGGTAGGAAACCCATCTTACAGTTATGTATATGTCATACATTAGGAATGATTCACCTAGCAACACAATCCTCTATCAGCCTTTATCTTTTTTGGCTTGGAACGTATATTTAAAAGCAGAAGAAAGCATAGACTATTACATCAAAGTTTAAATCAGCTGCATTATAATTATCATGCTGATACCGCAATAAACACTGGGTGTTGGCTGGCCAGGATTGCCAAAAAAGATAGAGGTCCTGCCCTTATTTGCTGTCTTTTACTATGTATATATCACATCAAAGGATGTGCATCACAGCTAACAGAAAAAAAATCTCTATGTTCTCTTTCCTAGAGTAAAATGATAGATTTTTCTCATTACAAGAAAATTTAAATTTTGCCTATAATGAAAAAACAATTATAATGTAAAGCCCTTGCAGGCTTGCTTAAATCACTGGAGGTATTTTTATGCAGTTGAACAAGAGCTAGATAGGCTAAGATTAAACCTGGATCACAAGGACAAAAATTATAACAAAGAAAATCCCAACTCAGATAATTCAAAATGACACTGAAGACACATGAAGTTTAGGGAATTACTGTGTGCATGTTTTATTGTTTCGGATCTTAAGATCTATCTGGAGATGAAGGAACAATGCAAAACTGCTTTTTATTCTGCCATTTTGTTTTCATACTTGGCTTTCAGAAACATACTGAGCTCAATGAACATGTTTTTTCAAAGCCTCTCCACTCTCCAGTGTTGGGGTTTTTTTTTTCCCATTTAATGAATGGGAGTGCAAATTCCAAAATCTCAGTTTTAAATACACCTTCGTGTTTGTATCAGTGAGGACACCATAAGGAGGAAGGAACCTGGAGCTGAAAGACTCTGGACAAAGGAAGAGCTGGGGTCCACTGTCCAGGATGCTCTCCATAGATGATTCCCCACTTCTTCCTGTGCCCTGCCAAACCTGTCCGGCCTTATCTGGGACATTTCTGAAATGTGACATGATAGGCAGGTTCGAAAGCTAAACGCTGGATAATGGTGGGCAAACAAAGGACATGGTTTTTTGCATTATTACTTTAATTACTTTAACCCTTGTTCGAACGGAAAGCATAAGGCCAGAGTAATTCAGCTTCTCTCTTTGTCATTTGCCTGCCATAAATATGCACCAGTCTGCATTTGAAAAGCTGAAGGAGGCCGCAAGCTTGCTGGACATTTATCATGCTCTGTTCCCTGTTAACAAGCAAATACTTTAGTTGAATGGCCCATTAGCAATCATTGTCAAATGCAGAATGCAAGGTTCTTGGATGTGACCGGCCTGTAAATTAGATGAGGGTGCCCCTGTGCTTTGTAGAATTTCAGCAAATGAATTGCATCTTTTGCTATAGATTTGTGAAGGTTAAGTTGCAAGACAGGAAACCCATCTGAGCTTCAGGCCCTGTATATTTCGCCAAGCTGTCCGGTTCCCTATATGCACTTGTTTATTTTTTTATTTGTTAAATCACATCAGCATCAGCAGCTTGGCAGTTTGGAGTCTGGAGTTCCCTTTTCAGTCAGAATTGTGAAGATTTCCAGCATTCTATGGGATAGGGTAAGAATGATAAATTCAAGCATGTAATTAACATCTTTATATTAATAAAACCTGGAATAAACAAAACAAACAAACAAAAACCCCAACCCACTTTATAAGTGTCTGAGACACTGCCAAACAAACAGCACGAATTCCATTTTGCCGAGCTCATCCCAGGCTCATTCCCACTAAAGAAAGACATAACTGTTATTGTAGGCTTTGGTGTTTTTTCCCCTTGTGTCTAGACTGTGCTTAACAAATGCAGAGTGCTTTCTTCTCCCCCCTTAGCAGACAAATGAACAGGCAATGAAGTAGATGTTTCTCATTTGAATCGTACCCCTGATTTGCCATGTAATGCTGACTTTCAGTCGTGGGCGTTCAAGGTTGTCAGCTGGGTAGAAAAGCAAGTATTAACTATTTAAAAAGCTCTTTAAGAGAAAAAGCAAGAAAAAACACATACAAGTAGCTGCACTAGGAAAGGTATTTTTCTACCTTTACAGCTGCAGATCGCTTAAAATAAATGATAAAACAATGGCTATATTGTCTGCCGGCTGAACTCAAGGGGCTGACAGCAAACTCATCCCGGTGATTGTAAGTTGGCTGGGTAGGGGAAGGAATGGGGAGGAGGCAGATGCTTATCTCATTCATTTCTAGATTTCAGCCTGTCTTTTGGAAATAAACACCACCTAGACACTGAGCCAGATCCACTTATCTGCAGCTTGACTGGTAAACAGGAATGGATGCTGGTTTGCTTGTGGTTGTTCCATTTTTTGGAGGTTTTTTTTTTTTCTTTTATATTTTTTTTTCAGAATGGGAAACACAAGAGATACTGAAGTATCACCTGGACAAGGCACAGACAATCCAGCATGTTTATCTTTGCTGCTCCCATGGAGTGTGAGATGGAGACCACAGACTGAAACACAGCTGAAATCAAAAGCTCTCTGTTTTTCTTCCAGATAACCCCAGTCCTACCTATCCCCTCTGCTCTCTGTGCCTTGCCAGCATGCTCCTGCCTGAAGCCCAAATAGATTAAGGCAACAAACCCTAAGTGCAGCCAATTCTTCAGAAAGGCTGATGCTAGGGCAGAAGTTAAAAAGGAAAATCTTCCACACCTCACAATTGCAGCCATCTCGAGTTTTAATCAGCCCCCATCTCGGCAAAAAGCAGTAAATGAAATCTATCTTTACCATATTATACACCACCAATGAGCAAGAACTGAGCAGCTTTTCTTCACCGCTTCAACCACCCCAAGCCACAAGTAGGCCTTTCATAGTTCCTAATCCTGGCCCCCAAGTTTTGTGTGGTTCTCACATAATACCTTACAGCCCGGAGCAAGGCCCTTAGTTTATAACACCCCTTTCAGAGACGTGTCATTTCTAACATCAAGCTAATCTATATGTTGCCATGGCATCACCCTTTATCTGCCTTTACATCTTATGAACTGCATGGATTTACCACATTATTTTTATCTGAAAGACAGAAAATGGTGGTTTTATTGCCATACAATCAGATTACTGCTGCTAGTTTCTCTATGCCTTTTTACCATACTTCAATCAAAAGGGATCAGTTTCTTTATACTCTGCCCTTGATTTACATTACATCTGTAAAGACCTAGTCTGGGTTGTAATCCCCTTATTAACTATGACCAGGGTTGATTTGCCTAAAAATAAAAGCAAATTGTGTCAGACCTTTTCACTTTGTTTTTGATTCGGAACTACAAAATGGATTACTAAAGAAATCTTCAGAGTTCACACGGCTGGTATAGTACTGAATTTAAAATGAGAATTAAACAAGTTAAACATGGGAGCTGTGTCAACGGTTTACATTTTCCATCATGGGAGAAAGGCTGAACTGCATTTGTCTTTGTGTTCTCTGGCTTTAAACAGACAATGAAGCCACAGGAGTTTTTTCCAAGCTCTTCTAACACTGTCCATTTGCCATCCTCCCTTCCTCTGCTTTTTCATGCAACTGCCCCACAACTCTTGTCCCTTGCTGCTCCCTTCCCCCCTCCCCAAAAACCTCCCCTCCCTCAAGACAACAGTGTGTTAGTTAAGTCGATATTCCATGGCACTGAGTATTTTAATCAAAATATTTCAAGCAGTTTAACATTCCTATGTAAGTTTCCACAACGCCTCACAAAGAATGAGCTCATAAGCAAATCCATGTAGATGTATGATAAATGACCAGAAAAACAGGTTTCTTTATGTCAACAGCCAAGGCAGACAGACATTAGGCACACATGAATAACATTTTAATCACTATTTTTTTTTTCTCAGAAGAACACTTTCTTCTGATTTGCAACAAGCAATTTCAAGTACTGCAGGTTTGCATGACACATGAAGACCAGATCATAAAGGAAAAAAAAAGGTGCCCAAAAGAGGCCTGCCTGTGGCTGCTGCGCAGGGCTCCAAGGCCTGTCTTTGCCAGAGTGCCGGAGCAGTCACCTCAGCTCCTCCGCTCCCGACTTCCCATGCCAGGAACCTTGGTTGAATTTGAGATGATCCAGAGCATGACACCTCAAGCAATGTGATCTCCTTACAGTAAAACAGGGAAGAGAAAAAAAAAAAAAAAGGAGAGGGAGGAATTCTTGTGTGTGGGAAGAAGGAGAACTTAAGTGATTTTAGCATGACTTTTAGTCACTGCCTTTCTAAAGGCAATTACTTCATTAAACAAAGTGAAATAACGTAGCACAGCTTACAGATAACATGCTTTAAGATAATTACTATAAATAATATAGGAATTATACTCTACATATAAAAGGCTGGGGAAAATAACCAGCTCAAGAAATCGGCCTTCAGTTTATTCTGAATCTATTTTGCTATTTCACTTGTGCTTCAGTGACCTGGCTACAAATGGTAGAGCTATCAAATAGACTGGAAGCCACCACTTGCTCCTTCTATTAGCATGCCAAGTGTCAACAGCTATGTTTTGGGTACAATTTAGGAGCATGTGTTTAAACCATTTTAACCTTCCATTCCTGTTTCTTCAGCTTAAAGCTGTAATTGCTCAGGTCTGAAAGTGCAGTCCCACGGCACAGAACTCCCAAATAAATTCTTGTCTAGCTGAGAGGCTCCCAAACATGTTGTGAGATATCGTTTTAGCAAGCTCTTTGTGCTCTGGCTAGCTTGCCCGTCCTGTGAAACAAGGGCTGTCCATTACCTACAGTTTATCATCCTGACAAAATGTGAGGAATGTGGATGTGAAAGCACTAACAATTCCACCCCTGGTGCTTTCTCCTTTTTTTCTCTCTGTATTAAAACCGACAAGATTAACCCAAATGCAAACCGCAGAGCATAGTTCAAGGGGCTATTCAATCGGTAGTGAATGTGCATTTGTTTACCTACAAAAATAAGAATTTCAGCCACAATGAGAAGCAGTCTAGTCTATATGCTACTGAATAGAACGTTTAACAGGGTCATCAATAGTAGTTTATTTTATCAGTTTCTGACATGTTAGCATTCATTCAGAAGCAAGCGGTGAAATATCCCATATATAACTGGTTATCAGAGGGAGAGAAAAACAGCTATATAATCTAACCTAATCAGTGTCAAAGGCACCACTTATGAGGATAACCTTCCACATGTCACTAAGGAGAACCGCCTTGCTTGCTGGCCTATAGCACACAGGGAATAGCGACATTTAGGTATAAGTGATGCTTTTTTGAATGAGATTTCTCTACAGCTTCACTAAAAGGCACCCCATAACACTACGTGTGGTCCTGCATGTCAAAGGCAGTGCTGAGCCCTTGTGAGGTGAAACTGAGGTAATCCATGCTATCTGCATGTACATTGTTTGTCTTGGCAGAAACAACACAGGCAGAAACTCTCCTGTTAAAAAGTACCAACAGGACTCAAATCTAGAGTAATTTTTCCTCTGTGTTTTCAAGATCAGGTGATCTAAAGTTCTTCAGAGGGTAAGTCTGTAAAGCTCACCAAGACCATCTGCAACAATGATGTTTAACCTCCCAAGTGATAAAGTCACAGGTATAATTATTTTATGGAGGTCACTTCCATCTCATGATTTGGTCAAGGCAGTAAAAGCAGATCTCTAAAAAGGGAGGGGGGGAACAGGGGAGGGAGTTCTGTGATCAAATAGCTATTTGCATGCTCTCCGTCCCAGTCACCTGCTAGAAATTATAACCTCTAGACTTCAGTGCAAAACCAATTCAGTTTATACCTTCACCTTAACCTAAAATTTATTATTTCATACTTTATATTAACCTGACTAACAACTTCTCCCAGCATTTAATTGCCTACCTGTTCAGCAGATTTATGTGTAGAGACTTACAATAGAGTTAAATGCACTGCTTCCCTGAATAAATTAACCAGCACCAAAGATAGTTATTATTTCAAACCTAGAAAGAAGCTTTATTATTATAACATGCCACAATCTATTCAACAGCTTTACTTCCCAAGCTTACATTCAGCTTGACTCCAGAATGAGGACAACCTTATCTAAGGAGAAATTATTTAGGATCCTTCAGGCAAACAACAGTGAGAAGAATTAGTAAGAAATTCTGCTCTGAGGAGTGGAGCTGCCTCACCAGCAGCAATATCAGGAATGCATTTGCAAGCCTCGTCAAACTCCAGGCCTCCAAGTGGCCTATAAATCACTAGCCCCGGCAATTGAAAAGACTAATTTTAATAGTGTACTTCTTCACTGTGGTGATTAAGCCTCAATGAATCACTCAAGAAAATTCAATTACATCAGCAACACAACCTATTTTTAAGCATGCATTTAAGTTGAAAAAGTAATTAGATATTATCATTAGATCTACCATTAACAACATTCAAACCTTTTTTGTAATCAAACAGTTTAGAATTAGCTAAATGGAAACACAAATCGTGTTTGACAAAAGAAGCATATCCCCAGGCTCTGTGAGATGGGTTGAATTCAGCTACTCGGATGCTTTCGTTTCACGGAATATAATAAGAGCGATCAAGGTAAGTTAAAAAAAAAAGCGAAAGCAGGTTGGGGCTGGCAGAGGAGAGCCCAGAACAGCCGGCTCTTCTGCTTTGGAAGAGTGACCTCTGTAGGCATAACCCAGCGAGGGCTGGGATGAGAAAGCCTTCCCCTTCCTCCTAGGCCGAGCCAAGGCTGTTTTCCACCAGCACAGCAGGCCCACTCCTGCAATGCAACCCCGGCTCGCAGGCTTTGCCTTTCGAGAGCCTGAACAGCCTTATAAAGCTCGCTTTAGAACGGCCAGGCCGCTTTATCCTCTGATGTGATGCCGTGCCACTCTTCAGCCAAAGAAAGGCTCTAGCTAAGTAGCATCATGGAAGTGCTGAGCCAGTGACTGGAGCTAGAGTTTATTTTAACAGGCTTCCCACCTGGTGCATATACAAAATAAGCATTTGTCAATCAATATTACAGAGAAATACTCTGAATTGAACAGTCCACAGCACTCCTGACAGTTTCTTTTTTTTTTTTTTTTTAAAGAAAGATCAGGAAACTTCTTGGTAAAGAAATTTACAGGAACAGAGCCAAGTATTCACACTATTAAAAAAAAAATAAAACAGGCAGAAATCTGTAGTGATTTTTTCCTCCAGTGAAAACAACAGAAGATAGTGATGACTTGTACGGCAAGGCTACTTGGTAAACTTGAGATGTTACTCCTAATTCAAACTTTGAAATCTTCATCGAACTCCTAGAGATCCTGCCACCTACACAGGATTAATCCCTGATCCAGGAAATACTCCATTCATACTTGTCTCATCATCACCTAACATTTCCTCTACAAAGTCCCCCGGGAAAACAACACATATACTTACTGGACTTAATGGGAAATTCTAAATTCAATTAACACGTTGCACATTCTTTGATTTTAAACATATATAATTGAAGATAGAGCATGCGTTTAAAAATTATTTTAACCCATTTCTGGTTTAAAAGTCACTTAAATCATTAGAGACTATTTCTTCCTATTGTGTTTTTTGTTTTCCAGACTAGTGGTTCTAATCACAAAAGTTCAGAGGATCTCACAAGTGAACAAAGCCAACTTCCATTTTGTATGTCAAAAATCCAAGGGGACAAAAGAGAAGTAGAAGTAGCTTTTCATCACTGCCTCAGACTTCTCTTCAGAAGGACGGCCCACTTTTCAAAAAGTTCCCCTTTCCAGCAGCAATAATACGGTATGTTTAAGTAAAGAGGTTATTGAGTTGTTTTTTTCTTAAAGATATGCTTCTATTTTAAGAGTGAAGTCCTGGGAACACACGTACATTTTTGCCTGGGTTTGTTAATGAAGAATGACACTAAATGGTTGTGTGATGGGTAATGCTTAGTTCATTACTCACTGACATGTGCCTTGATACCATCAACTCCACAACCAAATTTAGCCCTGTTATAAGCAGATGTAACTTCGCTGGAGTCAATAGGATGAGTTTGCATCTGCAGACGGAGAAGTTGAAGAGTATCACCCTTTCCTGGCAGCTCAGCGCAGCCCGGCTCCTCCGCAGCTCCAGCCCGGACGAGCCCGGACCCTGCCCGCAGGTTTTATCCTGCGACCGCCCGCTCCCGGTCCGGCCACCCCTCCCTCCCGAGCCCCTCCCGCCGGGGGTCAGGGGAACTCTGCCGTCGCGGCGATCACCCTGGGGAGGGCAGGATCCTGCTGGCAGCCCCGGCTGAGTCCCCTGCAGCCGCCGCTCACCGCTGGCGCAGCCCGGCCCCGTCCCCTTCTCTCCCGGCGGCCGCGGCCGACCCGCGGCACCGTCCCGTCCCTCCCCCGCGGAGGACAGCGCCGGCCCCCAGGGAGACGGCAGGCGGGAGCGGCATGGAAACTTACTTGGGGTTAGAGGAATTCCAGTATATGGGGTCTAAAACGATGGACCGCGCCAGTGCAGTTCTGCATAAAACCATGACGGCTCCCCAGCAGTACTTCCAGGCGGAGGCATCTTGCCTCCGCGCTGCCATGGTCGCAGGCGGCACCGAGTCCCTCCCCGGAGCCTCGCCAACTCCGCCGTGCGCCTTCCCCCGCACCTGAGCAGCAACAGCAGGGTGGTGCCCTATATCCCAACAGCCGGGACGATTGATAGGGAAGAAATAATAATAATAATAATAAAAATTTAAAAATCACACACGGAGAGTCGACGATGCACTTGGCGAGAGCTGCAAGTAGATCTACTGAGTCATGTATGCCACTTGCATGAAGGAATATCTCCCGAGAGGTAAGATCCAAGCTACCTCCGAAGTAACAGCAATAGCAAAAAAAATGCAAACGCCTCAGTCCTTCCTCTTACTGGGGGTCTCCCGGCTGCCTTGGAAGATGCCACTCAAATTGCCAACTCCCATTTGGATCCAGAGCGCCATACACGTTCACAGTGTCTAAGGCTCGCATGAAAATGAGTAAAAAATAAATTAAAAAAAAAAATAAAAGAAACGGTGGTGGGAGAAATAAAAGGGTCGGGGGGAAAAGGACAGAGCTTCGACGGGAGACTCCTCCTGTGTGTCTCTCACTGCTCCCCGCAGTTTGCAATCCGCACGGGCACCAGCCCGGACTGTTTCGGGCAGCTCGGAAGCAACCGCGAGTCAATAAATCCACTCCGAGTCAGCTCCCCCAGTCCCGGGGAGGCGCATCCGCAGGGCTCCGGCTTCCCCGGGGGGTACTGCTGTCCTTGTCGCCGGCAAAGACCACGGAGCGGAGCGAGGAAAGAAACAGGGGCGGATAACAATAATTAAAAAAATAAAATAAACCAAAACAAAA